>JZKD02S1693320.1:435479-474813 GCA_000966675.3 Picea glauca | reverse complement strand
GATATTCATCTTGATCCAAAAACCACATCAATTATTAAGAAAATAGTTCCCAAAAAGAGTTAGTTACCAGGCATCTCCGACTTACAGCCTAGGAGAGTTTCCTGGAGTGATAACACACCATACACTCTATCAAATCATGGATTGGAATTACTGAATTGCTAGAGGATGAGTTAAAGTATGCAGACCCTGATTCCGAAAATCATCTCCGGGACATTGCCGAGTCTGAGCTTCATAAGGTTGTTGTGCATTCGAGGCTGGTGGCATATACTGAGATGGTCAGCTGGGCTCTAGATAAGTTAGATATCCCAACAAGGAGCATTCAGAATGAGAAAGGGGCTATCATCGGCTCATTCAAGCCTGAGCACATTCAAGTAATGTATAAACTCTCGCCAAATTACAAACACACTTATAATGCTGATTTTTTAGCCGAGTTTCAAAGAAAAGAATGCATTGAGGTAGGCCAGACATACCTCGACATGATTAAAGGATGGGCCAGGTCTGAACCAAAGTTTAGGGATGATTCTCATGGAATTTATGCCACAGCTTCCTTAAATGAATATATGGTTTATGTAGCCATGATGTTATGCAGAATTTTTGGGAGAAAAGATCCCTGTCACTTTCATGCAGACTGGGTACCCTTCTTAGAGGAAGTTTCAGAACGACGTAGTTTTAACTAGCATAAAATTTTGTCTGATAATCTGACACAAGAAATTTTAAATTACAAAACAACCAAGTCAAAGGCACAACCAGTGTCTTTTTATATGTCTAGATATATTATGGACGCAATCTGTTTTATGACTCCCTTTCCATTAATGAATTGGAGTTGGAATGTTTCCTGCCCAGAGCCTGTTCATAGATACCACTCAGCTCTCTGGGAAGAAAATGCTAAAGATGTTTTTTATGATGTTTGTCATTTTGTCATTATTCCTCTACACAAATTAGTTTTTGGATGAAAACCCCCTCGCATTTCTGATACATTCATAGAAAGCCTTAAATTGGTTGCCGACTGGTTTATTGAGGAAAAGTTTTCCTATATTAGGGTTTATGGTTGTTCCATTCCTCCTCATGCACTCCTAAAATTCTTACCAGACAGATTGATATGCAGAGAAGTAGCTCATCAGTTAGCCAAGGGTGGCATTGGTTTGGAATTAAATGCACTTCAGAAAAAGACATGGCCATCTTTCCCTATTAATGTTGGAAACTTTACTTTATCAAATTTAGGCCATTCTAAGGTAGAGGCCGAGTCATTGGAAGAAGTGAAGCTAGTTAATATTGATCACAGAAAATACGACCCCTACCAAATAATAAGCAGGCATTACATTCATTGTAATTTAAAGGCATATGAACATGAAGTTTCTATTTATGATGACATTTTTAAATATGTTAAGTCTTATGAAGAAGTGTTGAACAGAGTCCAGGCCTTGTCAGATGACTCACAGGTTGGGTTTGTATCTTTTCAAAGCCATAGGAGAAGTTTTCTGCCTAGGATTTTACAGGGTGAAATTTTGACCCCATTGCCAGAACAGGAAGAAACCCCTCCAGTGTTTGAAACTAATACTCAGGGTAAACCATATGACAAAGGTAAGTCAAAGAATACTGAGAAACCTTCCCAAGATGTAGATGGTTCTCAAACAAAAGAATCATGAATGGATAAGGGAAAAGAATCAAAAACAATTCCAGAAAATATAGGAGGGACAACTTCAAAGGAACTTGGTAGTCCTATCACCTCCTTAACTCCATTACAATCTACTTTCGGAACCCCCCATGAAGGAGTAATATATGTCAGTGATTTAGAGATGATTTCAAGAGATGAAATCCCCTCATCGGATTTCTTTTTCAGCAAAAAGCAAAGAGCTGTCTTGAAACAGGAAATTCATCCTAGAGGAGAAGGATCAATTAAGAAACATAGAGTTATCATATATGGAAAGAAGCTCAAGGATGGAGAGTTCGCTACAGAATTAGCAGGAACAATGGGTGCTATAGCATTAGCTAATATATATTCTGTGGGAAACCTAACAACTATGCTTGAACAGAAGGATCAAGAAATAATCCATTTGCAAGACAGACTGAAGGAAAATGAAAGAAATATTGGTTGGGGAATACAAAAGGGTCTAGAACAATATAGACTTAAAGATATGCAATAAATCCAAAATTTGAATAAAGACTTGGATGAGGCAAAACACTTAATACAGGTCACTCAAGAACAGGTCCGAAAGCTGGGAGAAGAAAATAAAATTTTGCAAGACAAGATTATTTCTATTGCTAACAAGGTAATTAAAATTGAAAATTTCAAGACACAGGCATCAAAGATATATGTAAGAATAGAAGAGGAACAATAGAAGGTGTTCTTGAATCTAGAACTAATCCAGAATTATTTTCAGGAATCAAATAAGTATTTGGAGAATGTGTTCCAAAAAGAACGGGAGGCAAAAGTAACAAGGACTACTTTCCAGAAAGCAGTGGCTTCCTCATTAAAAGAAAAAATTGGAAAGACTCAGAAATCATCTATTTCTGAACAAGTTAAAGGAGACATAATGATAAAATTTTGGGAAACAAAACTAGATGAATATAAACGAATCACGGGAGAAGTTAATGAAGATTGCCAAGGAATCTTCGATCTGTTTGAAAGAGATTCATTGACTATCAGAACAGACGGTTGTTCTGGATTGTTAGGAAAAGTCAATATAGTCAAACATCAACTAAGGTTTAGAGAAGAGCTCGAGAAAAAGAAAGCAGCGATTTCAAACATCAAATTGATTAACATCACAAAGATCAACAAGTGGATGGTGACTTTGAGTTTAAAGTTAAAAACTGTTAAATTCACATAAATAATGATAGAAAGTCGGTTGCCCGAACTAGAGAGGAGATTTTTCTCATTTGAAGCAAATGAAATACCCGAAGCTCCCAGAATCTTAGTAAATTTTTTGGGAAAATGTGTTCAGTGTGTTGATGCAGAAAAAGGAAGCTCGTCAACGCAAGTTTGAACCTTTTTTAAATATTTTTATTATTAGAAATGTAAGAGAAATTGTAAACGGTTGACATTATTTTATGTAACCGTAATATTAGGGAGTTGGTTAGTCACCAATGAGAAACTTTGATGAAAATGTATAAATATAATTTCAAAAGACTGAGAAGAGGCTTCAGAAATTTTGGAGAGAGCCATTTTTGTAATATCAGTTTTGAAATACATTGGAATATAGATCACAATCAAGATTCTATATCCTGCAACTTTGTAACTATGTATCTTCTCCCTGTTTAGTATACTTTGTCGAATTTTTTATTTTAATGTCTTCTCTAACAAGTGGATTTATATTTCCAGGTTGGTTTGGATGTTAAATGTTTTTGCAGTTTTTCCTCTAAAATTGCTTTTAGCAATTTTAAGACCTGCAAAGCTTTTGTTCCTTAATTTTAACTCTTGTTAGAAACCTCATTTTTTCTTTCATCATTCTCTCTTGAAATATAAGATTATTTCTTGATAAAAGCCTTATATTTCTCTGTAATGTTTATTTGTTGTTTACAATTCCCCAAATTGTTATAAAACCAGGAAACGGCCTTGAATGTGTTTTACATTACTGTTTTAAATTTTAAAATTGTTTTTCTTGATCTCATCTCTGGAAATCTGAAGTAACAAACCAATTAAAATTCATTTATAAATGATTAAACTTTTATTGTCCATGACTGTCCCTAATAGCAGACAACCCAACGTTGAACCGGGCCTACAGGATCAAACCAGCATTGCCCTAAATTTATTCAATACTATTTTACAAACGACCACAAACCGGGTTGAGTTATAAATATCATGGGCTGCTATCGAACGATACATTAGCATCCAAGAACAATAGGAAGAAAGACAAAGACAGTTGAGAAAATGAATCTGCTCTGATCTTTCTTTGATTCCTTATTTCCAAATCTTATCTTTAAACCATTTATGGATGCCTTGACGGTATGTTTTATAGCCTTAAAACATAAACTCAGGAACAACAAGAGGGAAAAAGGAATTGGTAGAACTCGACCTTCCATGAGGTGTGTAAAAAAGAAAACTGTGTACAAACGAGGTGGGCATGTCCCATGCTCGTGTCATGTAACTCAAAAAAGATGAATGAAGTGTTGGTGTAGACAACTGCAACGCCCTCGGGGGCAGTCATGATAAAGGCAGAAGACAATTCTACGGATGAACATACTCTGAATAGTAGGAAGTGATCATGATAATAAGCATCACTGATTTATGTGGGTATTGATAGCCCATCCAAGTTCAGAGGTCTTCAACAAATGAAAGAACTAACTGCAATAGTCACAAAGTAAGACCCATCGTAACATGAGAAAGTGTTGACATCAAATGTTATGGGGGTCAATGACAACAGAGAGCAATTGTGTTTCCCCTTGTGTCATCCAAGATCTCTCATTGGGTGGGTAATGAGAATCAAGATACTATTGCCCTTTTGGAAAACCGTGTTGATGTCGACAAAAAGGGGGATGCGACTCCCAGAAGCAAAGGGCTTCATGAAATCTACTGGGTGAGTTGAGGAAGTGGAGGAGGTACATGGACGAAGTCAAGATGTAGGAAGACTCAAGACTGCCCTTGGTTGGAGTATATGTGAGATAAAAAGTGGTCACAACCATTCAACGAGGTTAAGTGTTAGGGGGACGACAAGACCGGGGATAAGTTGTGCCAGAGGAGGGACAAGGTGAACAAATTCAGAGGGCAGAGGTAAGTGGCCTATGGGATACTCTGAAGATATGGATGATGCCGACAAGGGTGGATGATAAGTAGTGCTCCAACCAAGGGTGACATGGGTTGCGGTTGGCTAAAAAAGGGAAGCAGGTCGCCAAAGGTGATGACAAAAAGGGAATGTAACGACTGGAAATAAAGGCGTTTGTAAAATAAATAACAAATAATTGGGGAGAAGTGTACAAATACAGAAACAGGTGCTCCAGTGTGATATGGTTGGCCCATATAGGGCATAATTTGGTTGGAGAACTGATGAAGGGTGGGGGCCCCATGGGTGGGTTTCTGTATGAGGTAGGTGAAATGAAGGGAGATTTGCAGATGGGTAGACAGATTGAGGATGAAATGGAGGGTTCATGCTACTGCAGAGATGCAACCCGACCATAGAACCATGGAGAGATAATTTGGGAGTACATTGGGACAGCTAGAAAAATGAGGAGGAGTATGTGGTTGATTCGCGACATGATGTAAGACTATTGGGACTCCCATCCCTAAAGGTGTTTGAAAAACAACATGAGTGTCAGAAGTGACAAAAGGTGCTATGAATGGGACAACTCATGTGGGTAAGAATGCTACCAAGTGACAATATCGAAGATGCAAACGGAGGTGTGGTTACTGTAGATCCAAGAATAGGGATCCTAGAGGCAAATGTCAGAGGGTGTGACTGGAAAAGTAAGTGAGATTCAGAGGGAATGACTACATGCTTGTGTTGAGTATATACCTGAAGGGGTTGTGTCGATGTATGCTGACCAAGTACCTGCACACATGAAAACCAAATACCCGACGTGAACAATATCTAAATATAATCGAATATATGAGCATGTATTTGATAAGTGTGAATATGCGTATGCATACCTGATCAGGCTATAAAAAATGGCATCCCGGGGGCTCAGGATGAAAAGAGGCCCAGGGACTGTTGTGATGTAGATGATGGGATACTGATCCCGTGGCTAAAGACAGATCGAGAAATGGACATCGTGGGCTCCCAGAATGGTGAGTGGAAGTTTGGCAAAAAGGCCTATATATAGTTGTAGGGCCCACATTGCCACCTCATTTTTACTTGTTGCGATAGTGATTGGACGAGAAGCATTCGGAGGAGATTGTGAGATTATGGGAGGATGAGGCATCCGATTGAGGACCCACGAGCGTTAGGTTAGTGGTTTGATCATCCTGCATAGAATTAGGGTTTCATTTTTTGGGCAGGGGCTGTACGGAGGGCCGTACAGGGGTGGTTAGGGGGTGTGGGAACCACATGCATGGGAGATCTGGTAATAGGCACACATAAGTGCACGCCTGCCCATCGGACAGACGTGCATGTGAGCACCGGTAAGGGGATAATGGGCACGCACTATGGGCGCGCCTGTTGGTTGAACAGCCGTGCACATGTGTGTGTGTGTCGGTTGAACAGGCGCACACATGTGTGCACCTGTATAATGAACAGGCGTGCCTGTGTAGTGAACAGGCCCACATATGTTCGTGCCTGTGGGGTGTATAGGCATGCATGTGTGCGCACCTATGGTTTGAACAACTGCGTCGTGGAGGCAAGGTTGACGGGTGTAAAACGTGTCTTTTTTATGTTTTTGCTTGTCCATGTGGCTGACATAAGATGGTTTTATGTTGTGCAGGTGATCTGTGTGCACGATGCCTATTGGTTGGTGAGAGCGAGATTGGTCCCAGCTGTGAGATGCCATGGCTATTGAGGAGCCAGGCGTACATGAGACTTTGGTATCCTGTGGGCTGCTGAAGTTCTTTGAGTGCCCTTTGATATGGGTGCATGAGTATCTTTTGCAGTTTCTTATTCGGATGTGGAGTCTGGACCTACACTGCTTCATAGTGCGGGGAGAGAAGATTCCCTTCACTGCGGTGGAGGATGTGTATTTTTTGACTGGGCTCCCATTTCGAGGAACGCCCCTATCGGCGGAGCCGGTGCTTCCTAGGGATACATCGCTCACGACGGTGTGCCGAAGATATTGTTCAGGGCCGAACTATATGTCCGGCACAGTTGTGAGCATTAGGGCGATGGATGCCCTAGCGCATTGCTGTATAGCAACGATGATTGTGAGAGTGTATGGTTCACTGGCAACGCAGTGAATCAGTAGTGGCCAACTGATGCTGATGGAGAGAGTGTTGGTCCGCGAGCATTTCTCCTGGGGGATGATGCTACATTCTAGGGTGGTTGGGCAACTGGACCACTGTCGGTCCACCGATACGGGAGAGCTTGCCTTTGGGTCCATCCTGGTGGCCTAGCTTCTGGAGAGGGTGTCGATGTTGTGCCCTAGGATTCTATTGGGTGCAGCTGGGGCATGAGAGCCACGGCTAAGGCAGTGCTCGACTGTGTTGCTTCACCATGGTGGTGGTGAGGGTGGCCACTTCTTCACTGCAGAGGCGACACATGTATGGCGGCAGATGTCTCAGATGATATTACGGTACCCCTATGCCGGGGTTGACTTCCAGGAGGATCCGGACATGGTGCTACCTCCAGGGGAGGTGTTTGACCGCCGAGGTATGTTGATGATGCTGATCTGTATGGTTTTGTATTTTTTGAGATAGCATGCCATATGTATATGATATAGATGCTGATACTATATGTTGTTGGTTTGTATGTGCAGATGTGGAACCTCGTGGGCGCAAGGTGGAGTTGCAGAGAGCGCTGACTCGTCAGGAGCCAGAGAGACTGCTGCGGGGAGAGAGACGTCGGTGTGAGGATGCCATGGTGCGACCAGCTAAGCTAGAGAGGGCAGAGAGGAGGCGTTGGTTTGATGACCCTAGTGCTGGGCCATCACACACTCCTCTGGCGGCTGCAGGAGTGGATTTTGAGGACATACGCCATCGTCTGGAGGTGGTGTTACAGGATGTGCCTGAGGGCATACGGTATTGCATCCAGGATGAGGGTATATTGGAGCAGTGCATGGGGGTTAGGCCGCCATGGCGGGCCGTAGTCCGACAAGTAGCAGTGGCTGGTGTAGCGATGAATGGACGGTTTCCGCCAGGGTAGGATGGACCGGTAGGGGGTGGACCACCACCACCTCAGGGAGGGGTGGGTGGTGGAGGGCCACCACCGCCTGAGGGAGGAACAGGTGGTGGTGCTCTAGAGGCACCATAAGTGGTGCTCCATGTATTGATGTACATATATTTTTTGTATATAGGCTGGTGAGCCCATTTTGTACCGAGGTGCTTCATTGGCCTGTGGATAGTTGTATTTTTGTATGTAAACATTTGGATGGCA
The DNA here is from genome assembly GCA_000966675.3 of Picea glauca. Taxonomy (NCBI): domain Eukaryota; kingdom Viridiplantae; phylum Streptophyta; class Pinopsida; order Pinales; family Pinaceae; genus Picea; species Picea glauca. The sequence continues at coordinate 466,861 of JZKD02S1693320.1, read as the reverse complement.
CTGTGGACCTTTCAATATATACATGAGTATACATTTTTGAGATCTATGTGGTGTTTACATGTCTATTGTTAATGTATTGATGATGTCTAATCTATATATGTGATTACAGTTTGTGTTATATGTTTATGTATGTGTAGAGGTAGCTTGATGTGATATATGCCAGTCTAACACAATATTAGCTAGGTTATTCGTAATTTGATTCAATTGTCTTGGAATATGTGTAAATGTAATGGAATCAAAATGTCGAGATAAAAGTCTAACTTGCAGGTATTTGCGAAAGAGACAATCATGGGCGCGGTACACATTGTTGAGCTGGAGTACGATGAGTTGAGAGTCGAGGAAGATGCTAAGGTGATGAATATGATGATGTTGGGCATCGGCCAGGAGGCCGATGACGGCAGTGTATTCGGCTTGGTTGTTGGTCGCTGACCCCAAACATATGCCGCTCAAATGGAGCATTTCATGTGAGGGGGTGTAGAGAGCCTAAGCGGCCGAAGAGAGATTTTGTGTTTAATGGATGGTGCCGTCGGCGTAACCGATGTGGTAGGCTGGTGGAGGAAGGATCTTTCAATACCACAAAGGATAGTTTTAGACGTGAGGGATGGAAAAAATATTAAAAATGCTATAAAACAAAATAACCTAAAGTAGAATGACTACGTTTAAGCATAAAATTTCTTTAGATACGACCCGTTGACAGGTTCATTGAGAGAGAGGACTTTAGGGGAGGCCAGGATGTATGCGCCTTTGGTGAGGCAATGTTGGATAATGTATGGGCCATGCTAGAGTGACTCAAATTTTCCATGGCCAAAGGTATCATGAGCGATATCGTAAGCCAGGATGAGGTCACCTTCGTGAAATGAGCGAAGGTTGACATGTCGATCAAAGGTAGCCTTGGATCATTTTTTAGTTGCCTTGTTGTTTTGTAAGGAAGATCGATGATCTTCATCTAGAGACTCTAAGTTCAACAAGCGCTGCTCCATTGCAGCAGTGTTGGGTAATAGCTCAATTCCAGTGCGTATGGTGGGAATTTCGCACTCGATGGGAAGAGTGGCCTCGACCCCATGGACTAGATGAAATGGTGTGAAACCAATAGCTGTTTTCATAGCCGTACGGTAAGACCATAGCATAGAAAATAACATATGATGCCAATTGGTTTTATGTTTATTAACCATGCGTTGTAACATGGTCTTGAGGACTTTGTTAACTTCTTTGACCTGTCCATTAGACTATGGGTAATATGGTGAGGCAAATTCATGAGAGAATCCTAACCGAGATGAGAGTTCAATGAAGATCTCATTCTTGAAGTGTTTCCCATGATCAGAAATGAGTTGGAGTGGTACTCCAACGTGGGATATGACATGGTTAAAGAAAAAACGCGCTACAGTGCCAGCGGTGTTGTTGAAGGTGGGCATATCTTCTTCCCATTTGGTGAAGTAATCTATGGTGACAACAATGTATTTGTGACCATTGCTGGAGGGGGGATTACAAGTCATCAAGTTGATGCCCCATTTAAAAAAAGGGCTGGAAGTTATGACGGGATGAAGAAGGATGGGGGGAGCTTGGGATTTATTGGCGTAGAGCTGACATTGCTCACATCGTTTCACGGCATGAATGCAATCTTGAAACAAGGTAGGCCAAAAGTAACCAGCTCGGATAATCTTTTGAGAAGTGGATATGATTGAAAGATGGCCCCCACATGCACCACTGTGGCAGTTGTTTAAGACTCTATCGGCCTCATCAATAGTCAAGGATTGATGAAGAATGGTGCCGACTCCCCATCGATATAGGATGTCTCTAATGAGGAGGTAGCAGGGGGGCTGATGAAGAATACAACGACGATCATCTCATGAAAGGTGGTTACTGAAATTTTGAGTTCAGAGGTAGACGAGGAGGTCACCATACCAAGGATCATCTGAAGTGATGTAAAAGAGATGTTCGTCGAGAAAGTTGGTGTTGACGGGGGTACTGGTGGTGTCAGAGGGGAGGGCTGTGACAATTTCGGCGAGAACAAGGACCTTCTTACTATTAGGTGTTGAGAAATCGAGGTTGTACTCCTAAAGGATAATGATCCATCAAGAAAATTTGTCGTTAACTTGCTGATGACTGAGCAAGTACTGCATAGGGTTGGAATCTGCGACGACCTTTGTTGTGCAAAGCAGAATGTAGTGGCGCAGTTTCTGGACTGCGAGGACGACTGCAAGAGCAAGCTTCTCTTTGTGTTTATACTTCAAGGGTGGCCCTGAGAGGTTTTAACTAATGTAATAAATGACATGCTCATGATTGTCATCACCTAGTTGGACGAGAACTCCTGCTACTGATACAACTGATGCTGATATGTAGAGGATATAGTTGCGGTTGTAGTCAGGTGCACTAATTAAAGGTGCATTCGAGAGTGTTGTTTTAATATCGTCAAATGACTGTTGGGCATGGTCGTTCCAGTGAAATGGGATGTCATGACGTAGTAAGCAAATGAAACCATGTGCGTGTATGGCGTAATCTGGGACAAATCATCGTAGAAAGTTAGCTTTCCCTTGTAGGCTCTGAAGTTGACATAAATTCTGGGGAGGTGGAATTTCAGTGATAGCTTGGACTTTGTGGGGGTCCATGGTAATACTACTTTGGGAAACAATAAAGACAAGGAGGCACCCTGCGGTGACATAGAAAACACACTTGAGAGGATTCAAGCGGATGTTGTACTGATGACACCATTGAAAGATGATTCGTAAATCATCAAGATGTTGGGTGCATTTCTTGGATTGAGCTGTGAGGTCGTCCAAGTAGGCGAGGATGATATGAGACAGATCATGAAAGATGTATGTCATAGCCCGCTGGAAAGTTGTGTTGGCATTCTTTAAACTGAAAGGCATGACACGATATGAAAAAGTACCCCAAGGGGTAGTGAATGCGGTTTTATACTAATTGGTGGGGTGGATTTGAATTTTATTATAACCAGAAAAACTGTCCATAAAGGATAGAGCCTCGTGGCCGGTGCAGTCATTGATAATTTGATCGATTAAAGGCATTGGGAAGTTGTCTTTGGGACATGCATGATTGAGATCATGAAAGTCTATGGAAATGCGAATAGTGCCCTATTTTTTGTTAATGGGTATAGGGCTGGAAACCCATGAGGTATAGGCGATGGGTTAAATGAACCCGACAACGTGTAATTTGTCAATTTCGGCTTTGATGGCCGCGGATTTTGATGGGTGTAGCGGTCGTTGTTTTTGATGAACTGGTGTAATGTCAGGCTAGGTGTTGATGCGATGTTCGAAGATAGAGGGATCGAGGCCAGGCATTTTCATGTATGACCAGGCAAAAATATCCCTATATTCTTGGAAGAGGGATTTATATGAGGTGATTTCCTGAGGAGTGCAAGTAGCTCCAATGGTGATTTCCTCGACGGTGCCATTTTTAATGGAAATGTTGATTTTAATGGTTGGGGAAATGTTGGCCATGTTGCCTTCTTCAAAATCATCAGGGGTAGGAATCAGGTTTTTGAAGCAGTCGATAGGCCCTGATGGGATAAAATACTTGGTTTCAACCGCGTAAATGGGGTGTCGGTTAAGAGGCACGGAGGCTTCTTGTGGAAAGGAGAGTGCGCGGTGGTGTAGCGCATCCCAGGGATAGTCCAGGTGGTTTAACTCTTCAAGTATTTCTTCATTGCATTGGAAGTGACGGGAATACAAGGGGTCATGAGGAGTGATATCAGTGACGGGGGTCATGTGGTTGCCCCCTGGTGAGGAAGAAACAGGGGAAACAATGCTAGGAGATCGTGAGGGTTCGCTCGACATAAACCAGATATTAAAGTACTGAGGGGTACCCATGGTAGTTGGGTGTAGAATGTCCGTAGGGGAATGAGCGGGAGAGTTGGGGGGGTTGGGGGGTGAATCCTCAGATAAGTCATCTAAGAACCATGGAGGCATTGGAAGGGCCTTGGGTTTGGGAGAAATGACATGAAGATCCGCTAGTGACGAGTTAATGTCAATTATCGACTCTACGGGCCATTGAAGCAAGGTCAATTGGTGTTGCCTGTATTCAAGGATCATATGACACTGGTATGTAAAATGAGCTAATGAGTCATAGAGAGAGAAATGGTGTCTCATATGTTCATTGACTGAAGTGGTGACATAACGGATGTCAGTGATATTGGTGGAGGAGGATGTAGCAGGACTGGGGTTTCTCTGGAAGCTCTGGCATACTGTGGATAATGTCTGCTGAAAACGTGGCAGTGCTGGACAATGGTGGGTATAATGGCCATATTCTGAACATATAGCGCAAGCGAATTTGGTCCGCAACCATTTACTACTGGAATGGGGGGTGGTAGTGGCAGGAATAGCTATAGTGGTGAGTGGTGGGGGAGTGTGATTGAGTGGAATCAAATTCCGTAACTCTGGTAGAGATGGGCAGTTGTTGGTTTGGTTTCCCTCTTTCTCACATAGTGCGTAAGGAGGTTGGATGCGTGGAGGAAGTGGAGTTGTGGGCTCCTTTTTCTTTCTCCTGCCCCCAGCTGTGGCAGGGGGGTTAGTGAGTGGGGGTGTGGTGGGAGTAAGTATGGGAATCATCATGGGGATTCCTTTTGTTTGGGGGGGCAGGGATGGTCGAGGGACCATCTCTGGTGGGTGTAAATACCAAACTAGGATTTCTAACACCATATTAGGTAGGGTGAGTGTGGCGGCTACCTGAAAAGCTTCAATGCCTGGTGGAGGGTAAAAGAAGGTAATTTGGGAAATGGCTTGGGGAACTGTCTCCCAAACTGGGATATGGCCTTGGGGAGAAGTGGAATCGTGGACTGGTGGGGTCGATGAGTGTACAAGAGGTTCTTGAGGGGGGGGTTCTGCGACGAGTGGGACATCAGATATGATAGAAGACTCTATAGGAGGAAGGGTATCCTCTGTGTGAGTTCCATTAGTTGATACGATGCATAATTGATTGGAAGGATGAAGGAGTGGTGGTGCTCCATGGTAAGTTCCTAACAATGATGGATCTTTGAAAATTCTCGGACCCATCTCGACGAGTGGGTATGCATTGTGGCTTGTGTGGATGAGAGGAAGAATGTTATCGATGTTGGCAGATGGGTTAGGCTTGTAATGTGAGACTTGGTCAATAGTAACAATCTTCACATTGTGGGGGAACATCATTGTCTGAAAGACGGAAGATGCCACTGCGTTCATAGCGTACATGTAGCTATGACCAAATAGGATATTATAATGAAGTGGGGCATCGATAACTTCGATATCGATGAGAATAGTCTTTCCCCCGAGTTTGATTGGGACATTTTGGAAGAGACCTTCGAGAGACGATGGTCACCCGTCATAAGCTCGTAAGGTGATGGAAGAGGGTTTGAGTTCAGGGGAACCAAACTTCTTCCATACCATTTTCTACATAATGCATGTAGATGCACCTTCATCGATGATACACCGATGAACTGTGATATTCCATATTTTTACTGGTATTTGAAAAGCGATCAAGGCGAGAAGGCGAGGTTCTCCGCTGTCAAGATCAAAGGTAATGAGTCAGGTATCTATGGGGTCGACTGCCCCCAAGGAGGAAATTAATGATTTCCACTGAGTAGGACAAGTCTGGAGGACCTCCAAAACTGACATGGAATCCGGGAATTGTGCTAAGTCGTCTACCAAACTATAGTTATGAGCTACCCTAACTTGTGGGTTGTGGACATTCCTGCACAATGGGATGCGAGGGATGCAAAGCAGTGGCTCGACGGAAGGGCAAGGAATCACTAACGGGGTCCCGTCAGTGTAGGGTTTTTCTCTGTAGGGATAGGAGGAGACTCAGTGGGTGCGTGATACTAATGATTACGTGTCTGCAGAAGGATTTCTTCCTCACTAGTGAGGGGAATTGTGCGATCTGCTGGATTGTTGGGGTTGAGGTATTGTCCCACCTAAGGTGGAGGATGTTGTGTTTCCTGTTGGGTGTTTATCACACTTGGATGTGGAATAAGATTTTGCAACACGATAGGAGGGGGTTGTTGCACATATTGTTTTGGTGCCTGCTGAGGGGCAGGCGATGTTCAAGGATGGTGAAGACTACCAGAGTCTTTCAACTGTTTGAAATCAACGATTTGGGGGCAATGATGAGTGTAATGGTTGAAATCACCACAAAGGGAACAAGGGAAGTGGGTTTGAACATTATTGCTATTTCTCCCTTGGCGCTTATTATTATTGCCCCCTTGGGGGTTTTGATGCCCCTGGTTCTGGTTGCCCCCAGTGGATTGGTGTTGTTGGGGTTGATTCCCACCTTGAACTAGGTTGTTGTTATTCCTCTTCCATCCTTTATTCTTGGCATTGTTTGATGGATGGGTTGGATTGGCCATATTCAGCTATTCAAAAGTTTTGTATTGCTGAATGGCAGAGGGTTGAACAAAATTCACCCCTGCATGAGGATGTGGGGGAGCCATGGGTTATGCGGGACCAGGAAATGGGAAGTATGGATTCTATGGTGGTAATGATCCATAAGGTACATAGGAAGGCATAGTGATTTCTCTAGTACTATAAGCTGAAGTAGAGGGGGTACCAGAGTTCGTTTGAATAGGTGGATGTATGGGGGGTGCCAGCGGTGGTCCACTGATGGGTGGAGGTATCGCAATAGGGTATGGTTGTTGATAAGGGGGTGGGGGGTAATAAGAAGTTCCCCCGTATGCCGATGGGTATTGAGGTGTTCCATACATCGGTGGTGGTTGGGGTTGTGGACCATGGTGAGTGGTCGTACCAATCAGTTCGTCTACTGAGTGAGACATCCCAGGTTTGTCTTGGCCAAGTGGCACAGGTTTTGGAAGATCAAGAAGTATAGTGTATAAGTACCCTGACTGCACATAGATGAGGTCATACTATTGGGCCTTACTAATGGCTTCCTCTTTAGATTGAGGGAAGGTGGAAGCTACATCCTTACCAAGGAGAGAGACAAGTGATCTAAGAAACCGGTCGAGACACTATTGCTTGGTGGTTTCTACTTTGCACAAACTACATTGCCTAGGCCACTCATGAATGTGGTCAGCGATATGTGTGGCTGAGGTTTGTTTGAAATTAGAAAGTAGTTCTAGACCATTGTCATGGCGGATTGGTAATTGGAAGAAGGTCAAGAATGCTTTGGCCAAGGACTCAAAAGTTGCGTGGGACCCTGATTTTTCTTCTACATACCATTTTGTCGATGGTCCAGTGAGTGTGTGTTGAAATAATCGCAGTCTGATGGAATCATCGATAATGCTATTGGAAGAGCACCATAGGTGAAAAGTCATGACATGGTTGATAGGTTCATCGCCTGCCTTTCCTTTGAACTTTGGTATGTCCGAAGGTAATTTGGTGGGCATTGCAAGCCATGTGGGAGCATGCAATATAGGATCATTGGTGAGTTTGCTGAGATCCAGTATGTTGAGAGAGGCCAAATATGGCATCTGCAGTGGGGGAGGAGGATTAGCTCCGACCATGGTGTGAGTGTGTTGTGAACCTAACCCTTGAGGGGGGATAGGTGGGTTGGTGCTTCCCCCTTGAGAGGAAGTTGGTCCCCTGCTTCCGTGTAAAGGAGAGCGAGTGAACAGATGACATTGGGAAGTGTACCCAAGTAATGTAGAACCAAGCAAAGCTAATCCTAAAACAGTAGCACTCACAGTGGTGTGTGAAGGAGGTAACAATGAGTGGGAAAGACCAGACACTCCCCCTAATATAGGAGGGAGGTTTAGCAAGCGTCGTGAATGACGGGGGTTCTGTGGGTCCCCTGTGATGTCCGACTAGCTGTGTGAATGTGTGCAAAGAGTGGTGAGAGTAAAACAAGAGCCTTTGCATTTGAATGTTTACACAATATATATAAAATGTTTTTGAAAAAGAAGCATATATGTGGGTAAGTGGGTTTTGTGCGCATGGGGAATCAAAAGAACAAAAAATGCTCGTGTCCTAGAAGACATAACGTCTTGCCTCTCAAATAGCACTAGACCTTCCAATAGTACTCAACAGTGGGGTCTGAAGTCACTAGAAGAGAAACTAGTGAAGGATGAAATAATTGGTTATAATGAGGGGCAAAGGGGGCATATCCTGAAAGAGCTGGTGATATTTCCCAATAGCCACACAAAATCCAATCAAGGTGCAATTGCAGCCCACAATTGCCACCTGGGTAGATGTCCTAAAATTTGGTCACTAGGTACCTCGGTCAAAGTGCGACATTTAGATTTTCGGCTTAAGAAATGGGTCACGGGTTGGATCCCGTCCAAGAGGTGGGTGCCTCAAGGGGGGACGCACAGAACAACCGGACCTCGGCCTTCAACCCTTCATGGGTATCTCCCTGCCTTATGGTATTAGCAACACTCGACTTGGAGGATTTTCAGTTCCCTATTTGAAAACTTCTATGGTTTTGACAATGTGAGAACCAGATAATGGGGAGTTATTTGGATGCCTATCCCCGAAATCCTACCTAGACCAAAAAATTTCTTTTGGTACATCCTGTGGAGGAAAACTTAGTGAGTTTTTAGAAAGATTTTAGATGTTGTTGTTTTGGGAGGTTCGGGGTGCAAACCAACCTCGTTGATTAAAATGGGAGTGGATAGTTTCGTCAAGAAGAGGGCGGGGTATTTTCGGAATCCCTTTGGAGGAAACTTACTTTGACCTCCACGTTTGAAGAAGAAGCTATGTGAGTGATAAGTGACTTTTGTGTGTGAGTGAAAGTGTGCCAATTTTTAGTGAATTAGATTTCACCTTGCTGCATGTGGACTTCGCTTGGTCCTTACAAGTGTTTGATTACCTAATTAACTAAGTGCATTTAGTACAACCTTGCATAATGAAAAAGTCCCTAGGAATCTAGAATGTGGAGATGTGGGTCCATTACTATCCCTTTAACTCCCTATTGTGATGTAATATAAGAAAATCTTTGAAACTATCCTAGATTGATCATGTGGGCATGTATGGGCCTGTTACAAAACCTTTAAACTTCCCTAGTGATTTGATCTAAGAAAGGAATTTTCAACACTATCTTATCTTTGTAGCATGTGGGCATGTATGGGCCCGTTAAAATATTAAGATGTGTTCGAAAAAGTAAACTAAGAGTAGTCCCAAGAAGGGTTGTTGTCCTGTCCTAAAGGTTTTAATGTTCTTAAGGGAGATGAAATCGTTTCACAATATTTTTCTGATTCTTAAGATCGCTTAGAGGCGCGAGAGAAGAGCATATTAAGCGATTTTTATTCAACTTCTAGTCCCAATGCAGGTTAAATGTGATTAAAAATGATTCCCAACTTATCTTGTGAGTCAAAACAAGCCATCTGTGTGGCGAAAAATGAAAGCAAAGAAGGGAAATTGATTTTAACCTCCTAAGTGCCTATTTGTTTTTGACTAACCCCTTTATATGATGAGGGGACTAAGTGTGGTGCAGCTTTAAAACATGATTGAAATCATTTTTAAGAAGGCAAATTGCCTTCCCCACATCTCAACAACTTTACAATGTGAATTTTTACATAGATGTGCGGGTCTCAGTGGAGACAGAGGCGCACAGAGTGCATGTGCGCGAACAGAGAAAAGTCAACGAGCGCACATCCGTAGAACAGAGCTATGATTTAGGCACATGTGCGCACGATGCACGTCTGTGGGGATAAAAACCAATGCATATATGACACACGACCAAGAATGAAAAATCCAGATGGATTTTTCTCAATTCAACTTGGAATTGGCTGAGTGGCAGGTCGGCCTAGGCTGGTTAGTGTACCTGCAAGTTAAACAAACTAAAAGAAGAGCAAGAAAAATCCAAATGGGGTAGGAAATTGATATCTTTCCCCAGTGGAGTCGCCAATCTATTGTGCCTCTTCCGTCACCTTAGTGAGAAAAATAGAGGTGCTTGCAAGCTTATTTGGGTCTACTAAGCAGGAGAACTGTAAGGAAAAGAGTTAGGGAAAGAAATAGAAAACAACTAAGAATTAAACTAAGAAATGCAATAACAACTAAATTCATGAGCATAGGGACATAGAAACAAAAAGAACAATAAGACCCATGTCACCAATGATGAGGCTGATCTATTAGTGAAAGAATACACCAAGAAGAAAGGGGACTATGAGTCCCTTCTTCCTCCAAGGAAGGGCTCTTGGACCCCCACTAGCAAGCTCTTCTTACAACAAATAAAAATGGAAAATGATGAAAGAACTCTTTGCAAATCCACTCAAGGGGTGAGATGGATTGCTCAATGAAATGGTGCAAATATACTCTTGGCAAGGATGGAGTCCTCAAGAGAATAATGGCATCATAACTTTACTTTGAATTTCTTGAAAAATGAAGTGTATCCATGGTATTTTTTAACATTCCTTTGAGCTATTGTTCAACCAGTTTGTAGTGTGAAAAGAGGCTAATTAGGGCATTTCTAGGTCTTTGACCAACCATCCAGTCGAATCCAGTCCAGATTTGAGTGTCAAATCGGCTTGGGAGCTGAACCATAAGTGGGTGGGAGGTTGACCACTCCCATAAATGTGTCGTTTCTCAGGTGCGCGGATTTTTGTGATAACAGTCACGCATCATGTGCATGTGTGCAATTTCTACATTTGTGTTCCGCGCATGTGCATGCGTGCCCATTGTCTTCATAGAGCCCTTCAATTTTTCACTACTTTGTATAGTTTTTTACCCTTTTATGAATGATTTGGTGTTAATTCAGGTCCATGGATGACTTTATCACTGTTTGGCGATGCTGAGTTCTTGTAACCATGTGCAGACAAAATTTTAGTGATAACAACTAGCAATTTCTTAGACTTCACCCAAGCGAAATCAAGATCAAAATCTTGCAAAATAACAATCCACTTATTGTATTTACACTCTATGATATTCCTAGTGAGGACGTATTGAAATGGATTGATATCCACGACTACGATTGTTTTTCAAAATAATATATAATGTCCTATTATTTGAATCAGATGTACACCGACCAATGCTAGTTTTTCTATGTGAGAGTATTTAAGTTCAGGATCGACTTGGTTTTGAATGATATAGTAGACAATGTGCTCATGGAGCTCATTTTCCTCTTGAACCAGGACCATAACAACCATCCCTTTGAACGCGGTGATATAAAGAAAATAGTCTCTATTGTATTTTGGAGGCTTCAACAAAGGTGTTGATACCAAATATTTCTTAAGAGCATCGAATTATTCCTACGGTTAGTCATCCCATATAAACGAAGTATCCTTCTTCAAAATACACATGAAACCCTTAGTTAAATTAGCATAGTTCACTATGAATCGATGCAGGAAATCATCCTTCTCCTGTAAACCTTGAAGTTATCGAATGTTGCATGGGGTAGGAAATCGAAGTATTTCCTCAACCTTCATAGGATCTACCATGATTCCATTATCAGGCACTAAGAATCCTAAAAGACGTTCACACCTAACACAAAAGATTCACTTGTGAGGGTTCAACCAAATTCAATAGTAACAACATCTCTCAAATACTAATCGAATGTGAGTGGAGTGATCTAGCCTCTTACGAGAGTTAGCGACAAGATCATCTAGGTAAGATTCGAAAATATGCTTGAGATCATGTAAATAAAAGGGCATGGAATGTTGGAAGGTTGCTTCGGCATTTTTAAGCCTGAAAGGAATTTTACAGAATGCAAAAGTACCCCAAGGAAAAATAAACGTTGTCTTATGTTGATCCTGGGGTTTGATTTGAATTTGATTATACACTAAAAATCCATCGATAAAATAAAATACTTTACTTCCCATGCACTCGTCAAGAATCTGATCAATGAAAGGAGTCGAGAAGTTATCGTTAGGAAAATCCTTGTTCATGTATATAAAATCCTTACATACATGGATGGTTCCTTTATTTTTATTTATGGGAACAAGGTTGGACACCCATTCAGTCAAGGGAACTAGGTAGATGAAACAAACATTAAGTAGCTTCTCTACCTTTGCCTTAATAACATGGTCCTTCCTAGGATTAACATCTCTAAGATGTTGTCGAACATGTTTGGCATCCAAATAAGTTTTAATATCATGTTTGAAAATGATGGGGTTGATTCCTGGAATCTCTTCATATGAACAAGTGAATACATCATGAAACTCTTTGAAGAGATCAATGTAGATCTGAATTTCTTTAGGAGAAAAATATGTACTGATACATATGTTCTCAATTTTTCCAGGAATACAAGAGATGTCAATCGTGACGGTAGGATAAATATTCACCATGTTTTCTTCGACATAAATACCATGCATATCTAATGGAACCACATCATGACTGACCATCTCACTCAAGGTAGATCTAAAGTCATCCTGCTTGATCTTAACAAGCTCTAGGAGGAAATAGGAGGTATGATGCATGTCGTCCCAAGGCCTATCAAGACCATACATGGACTCTAAGATGGATTCGTTCAAAGGTAAAGTATTGTCGAGGAAATCATGCGAATAAGATGATTGAATATCCCATATGTGCTCTTGAACAAGATCCACCTCGTCCATATGCAAGGAGGAAGGATCTGGGTCAACAGTAACATCAAGAATAAATTGATACACAACTTCTACCGTTGATAGTGGATTTTCCATCCTAATGTGCGACTGACATTCGTATGACATATTTGGGGAAGGTAGGGTCCAAATATTGTTGAAATGCAAAGCACTAAAAGGAAAATACCTCATCAACAACGAAGAATCACTGAAAATGGTATGAATGTGGTGAATTGATGCCATGAAATCAAAGATACCCATCAGAGAGGAATACATTCCGACACAAACATCCTCAGTTTACTATTGAGAATTGTCAATGACATAGATCGAAGGTCCAACCGATGCATTAGGACTAGCATGCTCAAAGGAAAATTTATTAATCGTCACTATTTTCCCTTCATGAGGAAAACATAAAGTGTGGAAAACAGACGACACAACGGTTGTCATGGCATAGGTCTAGTTACACCCTAGTCGTAAATTATAGTCGAGGGGAACCTAACTGGAACGAAAACGAGGGAATAATTTCAAGGGGTCGAAACAAATGCCCATCAAATGTTGTCAACATAGTCATAGATTGGGATAGAGTTGGAGAGAAAATTTATTTCCAACAGGTTAGGGACATCATGCACATTGCAACACCTTCATCAATTACAGTGAGTTTGATGGTAATTTTTGTGTACTCCATATGGAATTGAAAGGCCACATTTTAAGGTAAGCGAGGCCTAACATCCATGAAATCAAACTTGATAACCTTTGATCCACATGGGTCTAGAGAGCCTAATGTAGATAACAAGGCATTCATTTGTGAAGGACACATCTCGAGAACCTCTAAAGCCAACATCGTACAAGGTGTTTGGCCTAGATATTCGACAAACAAATAGTTCTAGGTGGATTTGACATTAGGATTGTGGGAAGAGTGCTTTATTACTCCTTTTGGAATACAAGATAGAGGTTCTGGCTTTTCGATCTGCAAGGGTGCTTCTGGAGGAGGAGGAAACTTTGGACCTATAACGGTCTGTGAAGAACTGTAATCACACGATTGAGTGGATACATCAATATGATACTTACCATATTGACACATAGATAGACACCTTCATGTTTCGAGGGGTTTTGACTCCCATTCGACACATTTTTAGTGTTGGGGGTCCTATAGACCCTGTCTTGATTATGCGGAAATAGATTTGTCAGCAGAGCAGGTGGCTATGATAAGAGCCTCAACGATTCCTCTATTTTAGGTTATAGATGGGTAAGGTGATCACCTTTACAAAGTTTACAAGGAAACTTCACCTTCCATTTTTCTTTCTTTCCCTCACCAACATTATTATTTGATTTATCAATGTTAGTATCATTGTTGTCTTTATTGATATTTTCCCCACCCTTTTGATTATTACCTCATCATCTCCTTTTATTCCCTCCTAGTTTCTGGTTAAAATTTGGGTTAGCCGACGACTGTACAAATTGCACATCTGTCGACTTAGTGGGAGGGGAGGACAAAGTCGAAGCTTGTCCTACTATAGGCTAGCTTAGAGACAAATCTTTCAACTAGTTCATCACCAAGTCTATAGAATTATCATTTGCAGAGCCTATGATGCCATCAGAATGAGGCCCAAGATGTTTTTTTGAGTCATAGTTCGACCACGACACATCCGAAATAATTTCATACAACATCCCAGATTGAGAATATATGAGGTCCAATTGATGGGATTTGAAAATAACTTCTTCCTTAGATGTTACTATGGATGTAGAGACATCCTTCGAAATATAAGGAAATAAGGACTTAAGGAACCACTCCAACATAAACTATGGAGGAATGCACTCTTTGATCAACCTCTTCCGTCTACACAACTGTTGGATATGGTCCAAGATATGTGTGTCTTTATCTTGGAAAAGGATTGAAAAACATTCTATGCCGACATTGTATGAACTGACAACTGGAAGTGGTTGAGAAAGACCAAACCCATTTGATTAAAGTTTCCATATGTTCCCCCTAGTATTGCAATGTACCATTTCACGAAAACCCCTATGAGGGTGCATTGAAATAGCCTCAAACAAATAGAATCGTCATTTAGGGAGTTAGATGAGAATCAAATATCAAAATTAGTGACATGATCACTTGAATCCTTACCAGTCTTTCCTTCAAAATTTGGAATGTCTGAAGGAATCTTGGTGAGGACAGGGGGCCATAACAGATCATGATGCATAGGGTCATTCATTAATTTTGACAAATATGACATATTAATCGTGGCTAGAAAAGGGAGTCAGGGTTGTGGCATCTGAGCCCATGCTCTCGGGAAAGATTGGGGCCGAGGGATTGCATGCCATTCATGGCCTTGTCTCGTAGGATAATATCTTCCTCCAATCTTAGTCATAAAAGTTTGTATGGGAATCATACCCATGAAAGAGACATGATGCGAGTTATATACATTTGCTCTAGTTGAAGGGGCTCCAGGTTGGGGGTTTCCCATAGTGTGAAACTGACTCCCTCTGGATGGAACTCTGGAGGAAAGAGGGGGATTCTCCATAATAAAGGCATTTGTAGGAGTCAACATGGAATAAGAGGGTATAATGAATGAAATATAGGAAGTCAATTGTTTGCTCGATTGAGCACTCCATCCAGGAGCATTGAGACTAGGATTAAGATCAGAGGAAAGAGGAGGAAAAGCTCCAATTATAGGATTCATGTGGGGAATATGGCATCCACCAAATGAGAGAGGATCATATGGAGGATTCATGCTCCCAGGTCCAAAAATGGGATTCAAATTAGCCGCTAGAGTGGAGGATGAGAGTTGTGACATCATGTTGGGCATACCAAAAGAAAAGGGATTAGAGATCAAAGGTATTTACTGAGGATTGTGACCTAGCATACCAAAAAGAGATTTGAAAGGGTTCATTCCTATGGGTCGATCAAAACCCATAGGTTGGGTAGCACTAGAGGCAGCGATCTTTGACACCCCCATCGTCGAGGATGAAGGAGTCAAAGGGATCCCACTAATCAAAGAAGATATAGGAGTTGATGGACTCCGTGTAATGTTCAGGTTTGACTCAATACTCATAAATAGATGATGACAAGTCTAGGAGGTGGATATATATGTAACATGTTTATTAACTTTATGCCTTTTAAAAGGAAACTTTTGTAAAGAACAAATATGTGGTGGTAAATTTAAGAAACAACGAGACCTGTGAGGAGTCTGGTATTTCTCCACGATAATTCAAGACTCTCTATATAAAACCAAATCCTAGGGTCAACTAATAATCAAAGAGCACACAAAATAAATAAAAAAGGGATAATGCACACAAACATGATATAGTGGTTGAGAAGGGGCCTCCCTCACTAGAGTAGGTATGCCTCTCCCAAGAGGGGCCTGGGACTCCCTTCAAAATATTTGAGGTATCAAAATCAATTACAAAGGCTCTCATGGGATTAAAAATGTATTCGATTAGATCCACTAGGAGAGGTAATCCTCCGTAAAGGTTGTGTGTTGTTCGACCCTTATCTGAATCAGGGTACCTTCATAATAACCCCTGCAAGTAACCTATGTGGCTACCTATGTCAAGCAACTAGAGACACCACAATATAACCAGTGCACATGAGAAAATTTTAAAGTCCGATACACCGTATGGGCAGGGTAACAAAGACATAAATATTGAAAGCACTGCCTCTCACATAGGTAAAGGTACTATCAAGACCCCCAAATACGAATATAACCCCAGACTTATATCTAATGCTAATAAGGTATTAGAGGGTTATCTCTGCAACCAACTTCACGTGACCTCATGCTTAGCTCCATTATGAGAAGAGCCTCTTGACATCACTAATTACACAATGGGTTTTACCACTCCTTGGTTAGACACATATGTTTAGCTTAATATCCTTGGAGAAATTTACTCACAAAATCCTATTACAAGGCCCTATGTCCTATACTTGTTTGTGTACCCTGAAAAATAAAATCGTTCCTGCTCAATTTTTATTAATCAATGTTAATTTTAATGGCTTATGCTTACTCAAGAGGTGTGGACATGAAGATGATGGTATTATGACTCGACATATAAAAAAAAGAAAATATAAAAAATTGCTAAGCACTAGTATTGAATTTCAAAGAGATGGCATGCTTCTAAATGCAATTTTTCAAATGCAATCTCTATAATTTCAATGAAATGCAATCTCTCCACATGTGTCAAAATCAATGCAATGTAATCAAAAGTGAACATGCCATAATGCAAAATAAGAAAATATTTTTTTATTTTTGATATAGAGAAAATAAAATGCAAGTGCTGAATAGCAACCTCACAGGTAGGCCTTATTGCAAGAAAAAAGAGACAAGACAGGAAGGACACCAAGAAGTAGATACTCAGACTAATGTGCAAGGACAACCAATGAAAAATATGATAAGAAATAATATCGCCAGGAAATTCAACAATAAGAAGGCTTCCTATCACTTTATAATCATTTCACACCAAGGACATAAACCCAAGAAGACTCAACAACCAATCACCCAAAAAACACCAAACTCATCCAGTAAGACTAAAGAGGTGATGTACACGATTGTTTGAGTAAAAATCGTGTATATATGCACCCTAAAGGAAGAAAAATCACGTATATATGCATCTATCAAGGGAAAAAACACATATACCCAGTAAAACAATGCCAGGGAAAGGGTTAAGCCAAGAAACTCAGATGTAAAGTAAAAATAGGCTGTCAACCAACATGAGACAAGGAAACTCAGGCTAACAGAGAGAAAATCAAGCAGAATAAATACTCCAAACCCCAAAAAGTAAGATCAATCCCCAATATGGTCGTTAATTTTGTTAAAAGGAAAATATCTCTATGGAAAGGGGTAAACCACAACAGACGAAATGATACACAAAAATCAACTCTAATACCAAATATCCTATATAAAATAAATGCTAACAAGACAAGGCTATGAGCCTATCTCGTACATATGTTTGATGAAGACCACCGTTTAGAACACAATCCAATGCTTTATGATGCAAAAGCATCGCTCCACCTCAATAATGCACCAACATTCCATCTCATCAAAGTGCATTCAAAGAGGGGAGAGGCACCAACCCTCTCATTTTTCGCTCATTTTTAAAATTTCAAATGTAAAATTAAATGCAATTAAATGTTGAAAGGATGGAAGAGCCAAGTCGATGCCTTTGTACAGGCAAGAGATGGGGTTGGATTTAATGGCTTATTGGCTGATGGGATCCAAATCCTATTTAGGCTAGATGGCCATTGAATGTAATTCAATGTAATTAATGAGAGTTAGGTGAGTTGGAGGGAGAGATCGAGGAGCCCCTCTTTTGTAAAAATATCTTGTATCAAAATTCATTAGATCTAACATGAAGAGGAGATGAGTGAGGATAGAGCTCAATAGAGGAGAGAAGAGTCGAGACTATGTTGTAGTCTGAGCTCACACATTGTAATTAGTATTCTGGTTTTAATACAAAAGAACATATTTCCCTGTTTATCAATTCCTGTGTGGTGAATGTTTGTTTGTGAATGCATTTGAAGGTTATTTGTGTGTTTATGTGAATATATGTTGTAGGTGTATGCATTAGATTTCATCTACAGGATTAAGATAGACTTCCCTATCTTTGAGAGTTTGTTGGACTTGTTCTAGGTTCTTTAGGCTATGCAAGGAGTGCATGACAAAGTCTTGAAACTTTGTAGCCAATGCAATGAATGTGTATCTGAACTCTTTCGAGTTAGAATAGAACGTGCTAAGAGGGAACATCAGAACATTTATAGACTCAAGAAGATACTCAGAGTTACTGAATACTCTGGAGGAGAGATTGTGCAAAGGAGACATAGAGAGACAGAGTTGTTGAATACTCTGAAATCTCTACCAGGAGGGAATCGAGAAGGTGCAAGTGTGCACAGTTGAACTCTATTTCAAGTTTTGGGGAGAGACGTGTCAAAGGGGAAGACACTCACAGAGCTGCTGAGAACTCTATCTATTAACTCTACAAGGAGTGCATTGAGCAGGAGGTGCCAGGAGGGTACAAGAATTCCTTTGGAGGAGAGGCAAAGGGACTGAACCCTTTTAAGTCTAAGCAACTTTAGGCTCAGAGGAGAAATAGTGCAAGTCTGCATAGAGACCCTGTAAGGTGTGTAGAGGTTAAGAACCTTCAAGGTTCAGATTGTCAAAGAAGCGCAAGGAGTGCTCCATAGGCCAAGTGGATTTAATTCTAATCTTAGGAGGTGTAGCTTGAGTAGAGTCCAGAGAATCGACCCTGCAAAGAAGAAGGTTCAAAGTCTAATCCTTTCAAAAATATTGGAAGCCTTTACTAGAAGGAAAGCGTATCATAGAGGAAAGCTACATGTACCTTAGGACTGGTTGCAAGAGAAGATCTGGATAATTGATCGAAGTCCAGGACGAAACAAGAGTGTGCATATTTGAGGATATATTCCAACCATCGGATCTAGGCACGAGATATAGTAGTCATTATCTCTAGAGGAAATGTGTGGGAGATAATGGCGGAAGTCCTATGGGATTCATGCAATCGAGTGTATCTAAGTGTAGAAGAGTGTGAACTTGTCGAAGTCCCAGAGCCCGAAGAAATTTTGACCGTCAGATTAGGGTCCAATACAAAGGAGGATCACATGGGGAGAACATATCCCAACAGTCGGATCGCCCGTTAGAAAAGATATGGACCGTTATACCTGAGTCTAGGCTTGAAGGAGAAGCATGCAAGGGGAGAATAGTTCCTAGCTGTTGGATCTGAGTGCATGGATTGATAGCCTACCAATTTGAGGAAAGTGCATGGGACCTAACCTTTATTTTAAGGTGCATAGGAAGGTGAGAGTCAAGAAGCCCCGAGGATCCCAAGAAATATGGATTTCCCATTTGTAGAAGACATGTGGCGGTGGATCCTGAAGTCCATAAGACTGACACTCTAGAAGGGAAGAGGAGCAGGTGAAGAAGAAGGAAATGTTCCCGAAGGCCCAAAGACTAGAGCTCATCTCACCTGTTGGTTGAGGAGGACGTGTGGCACTAGATGCAAAGGTCAGAAGGTATATCACTCCAGAGTAATTGGGGTAAGTGTGAACCAAGGACTCTTGAAGGGCTGGGAGCCGGATTCGATCAGAGCTGTTGATTTCTTAGAGGACATGTGGAGCCTGATCACGCCACTTTGGATTTTGGTACTCCATAAGTTATAAAGGATGTGTTTAAGAGATGGCCAAAGGACCAAAACCCTTTAGCATATTTGAGTCATTCGTTGCTCGACAGATCTGGGACATCCACCCAGAGGACACCTGTTAGTAGGGAGAAGGGTTTGGACGAGAGTACTCCAGACGAAACTAGGTGTAGTGTTGCGAGAACACCTTGAGGATGCAGTCCCGAAGAGATCTCGGCTGTCCATTTGAGGGAGACACATGGAGGGTGGATATTACCTCTGTTATTTAAGTGCTCCAAAATTTTAAGGTGTTGGAGCAGGCAGAATGACTGAAGCCCAAACTTTCAGAGTCACTGTGAACCGTTAGTCAAGTGCTCCAAAAGTGTAAGGCATAATGGAGGGGATAACCATCAATCTTGTTGAGGATTCAACACTCCATGATTTTAGAACTCCAGGGATTTGAGGAGAAGTGTTTCCGTATTTTTCCGATGTTGGAGTTCGAAGCACTTTAGTAGGTTTAGCCTTGGGTCGTAGCCTATAGCCAAATTGGAGAGGGGCCTAGCAAAGGGAGGCTAGCGCCTGTTGTTTAAAGTTTTAAAAGGGAATTGGGACTCAACAGGAGCCCACGGGTTTCATGAAAATTGCACCTTAAGGAGATAAGGGGCCTGTGTTAAATTGATTTGTGGGTCTAGTGAAGACCCAAAGAGCCAATTTGGCTCAGGAATTCGAGGATACTTGATCGGAAGGTCGCATAACCCCTAGGAGGGGAAGGGGGTTGAATCACTTTATACCTTCAACTTGTCCTCAACAACGAAGATACGAAAGCATATAGTGATAATGTATAGTGTTAGTTGATATATTAGCATAATCCACTGACATACATGACAAATACGCCCATGGAATAATAATTCAAATATTTGTAAGATACCAATTGGACGAGAAAAGAGTATTTCTATTAAAATAATTAGTAGAATTATATAGGTGACAAACTTCTATAACAACATATATCAGAACCGAGAAACTAAGTCCCTTTAGTTGGGCCTCCACCAAAGGCAAGCACATATAAAGGAGTTGATGATGTTCTCCATCACAAAGAAGGAAGAGTTTGGGGGCTAAACAAGGAGAGCTCATACTTTCAAGGACAAAGTGAAATTTCTCTAGAGTGTCTTTTCTCTCAAAGTTGAATTTTTTTATCCCTCAAGGCTTGGATATGGATCGATTTATAGCCTTCAAATGGAACTGAAGGGTTGATTTAGAGAGTTTTCAATATATGGAAGGTAAAGGATCATGGATCTCGTGACATGGCATGGAAATCGAACATTACTTTTACTTTTGAGCACCAAACCCAATGCACGCGGGATGTAGTGGATCAACTTGGGTATGCACTTGTTCTATAACTGATAGGGTGTGTATATTTGGAAAAATATGATTTTTTGGATATACAAGGTGAACAAAGGGATTTCATGTCCGCATAGGTAAATGGAAAGGCCATGCAAGCAAGTTTCATGGAGTGAGGTAAAATTTGTTGTAACAATCCACTCACCATTATCCCCTCCATTTCAACTAGGATCGAGTTATACTTGTCTAAGGTGTCTACCACTGAAATTTTCCATCTCCTCACTTCATTAGTCCATGAGCTTGGGGAATGCTAGTAATCCCTTCATCATGAAATTTCCCACTCCCATTGCTTCTACGGGAAAGAGTGTTCCCATGATGAAACCACTCGTTCTTAGCTACAAAAAGTATCCCACACCCACTATGAACTCAAATAATACTAGAAGAAGTTACATGATCTACACATGGAAGAAGTCATTGCCCATGCTGAAACTATAGGATGGTATACATCAATTCTTAGAGACCACAAAAACATGGTCACCTCCCTTAATGAGGCTTATTCCTAGGTTCCTTGTCCTATGTCACTACATTTGGAGTCCTCCACACTACAGAAAATGAAATCTCTCAGTGCACACATTCAAGATCTGCAACTACAACATCATGTCCTTTAAGACCAACTGCACCATCAAACCTAGAAGAAATCTCCCTCCAGCAACAAATTACTCAAGCAACCAATGCCCTTCAAGATATTCAAATCTGTGCCGAATGATTTTCCATGTGGGTCAATAAACACTTCAAATTATGGGATTATTTAACTAATCCCCTATAACTCCCAAATATCTATGATCATACACACACATTAGCATCCGAGGTTGCAGAACAAAAATGATACGTCATCTCCCTTCCCCCCAAAGAGCACACCATGAAATTGAATTTCATTGTTGCATGAACCAAGGAAAACACTTCCATTCGGGATGAGAAAAAATGCATGCAATACTTCATTTGATCATTGGATGATAGGGAGATGGAGTGGTAATCCCAGCTCTCATATCTTCAAACAACTTCCAGTCCCTTGATTAACCAACTCAACAACAAATATCTCACAACTTCGACAGTCATGAGGTCACAAAATTTTCTTTCTAACTTATACATGCACTTCAACAGTGATTTTCTAAGCATGAATGGTAGTTTCTAGAGTTCGTCCAATGCCTCAAGGTCACTGTGTTGTTTGTCGTGGAAATAATTCCCTAAGGCTATTGGCTTGAGGATGATTCAGATAATAGTGGTGGGGTAAATTTTTTGGTTAGGTTTTGCGTGTGCACAAATAGGGATCGATGTGAACCCATTTTATAATTTCTATGTGCAGCTGAGTAAGTATACGATGATTTCCATGAAGTTCACATTGGAGCAATATTTTTGAACAAAGAACATAACATAACGACTACCAAGTGCACGTCAGTCCAATTTTTGTCAGTTATGCCAGAAACCAAGAAGATTCCATTTGGAAGTAAGAAAGGAATCATTGTTATATGTCACTGAATGATTAGTGCCAACAACATATGAAGACATGGGATGACCAAAAGAGGAGTTGGTCAGATAGCTAAGATTTCCCATAATGCATAAAGTCTACATGGAACACTTGTAGGTACCTGAATCATGGGAGGCAGTTGGATCAATGAAGTGAGTGGATCTGAACAAAATGAGACATAAATACCTAGTAGCGAAGGATATAAAAAGGAGATTTAAGCTCAGATAAAGAGTTTTCTACTGTCTGAAGGAGTTTATGAGAACATATTCATCTAGCATGAGGGTTTAGAGTTTGCTACTAGCATTGAAATCACCTTGAGTCTACTACAGTATTGTAATGTCTTTGGATATATTCCTGCATTTTGATGTAATACCCTTGTTTCCCCCAATTTGTAAATATAACTATAACTGACCAAGAGACTATGGAAGACTAAATATGTGTTAATGTTTGATTTTATGAACCTTGTAAAAAAGGGTCAATGCATGAATTTTTTGTTGTTAATAGAAATTGGATAAGTGTTTCACAAATGCTGAAAGGGGGGGGAGTTTGACAAGATAGACCATGGATTCTATGAGAGAGATGGTGAGGGAAAACTGAGAATGGTTGAGATGATCCTCACCAAACCAATACCTACTGGGTGTAATTTCTCAATAGTTGCCTGACCCAAAAATGAATTACTAGTCAGGCTGGTAGTTGGTAGAACATTCTCAAAAGTAAAAGAGGAGATCGGGTAGGGTACCCATTTGTAAGGCTTTCAGGCTTGACCATGAATTGGGGATTCACACCCACACAACCTTGTTGAGGAAGGAAATAAATGAGGTAATTCGAGGGACAATTACATATCTTCAAGAGATCGGAGTAGAGGGAAAAATCTGAAGAGGAGAAGAGAAGAAAGTTTTCGACTCTGGTGTTGAGAGAAAAATTTGGAAGAAAGCTCATTTTGTATGTAAGAAGCCATGGGAAGGGTTTCTCTACAAGATGATAAATGAGGATGATGAGTGATTGAGGAATTACTCATGGAAACCTCCTTCCTTGGAGTAGAGAAAACTAGTTTCCAATTTCCTGTTATCCCCTCCATTACACCTTACACTTCCGGAAAAAGGCAATGCAAGAAAGTTGCATCGAGTGAGGTAAAATTTGTTTTAACAATCCACTCACCATTATCCACTCCATTTCAAATAGGTCTGATTTGTACTTGTCTCAGGTGTCTACCACTGAAATTTTCCATCTCCTCACTTTACTAGTCCATGATATTGGGGAATTCCAGTAATCCCTTCATCATGAAATTTACCACTCCCATCGCTTCTATGGGGAAGAGTTTTCCCATCATGAAACCAATCGATCTTAGCTACAAAAAGTAGCCCACATACACTAGGAAATCAAAGAATATTGAAATAAGTTACATGATCTACATATGGCATAAGTCATTGCCCATGTTGAAAGTAAAGGATGGTATACATCCATTCTTAAAGACCACACATAGATGGTCACCTCCCTTAACAAGGCCTATTCCTAGGTTACTTGTCATATGTCACTATAGTTGGAGTCCTCCACACTACAAAAAATGAAATCTCTTAGTGCACACATCCAGACTCTGCAGTTGCAACATCATGTCCTTTAAGACCAACTGCACCATAAAACCTAGATGAAATCTCCCTCCAACAACAAATTACTGAAGCAACTGATGCCCTTCAAGAGATTCAAATATGTGCCGAATGATTGACCATGTGGGTCAATAAAAGATTCAAATTATGGGATTATTTAACTAATTCCCTATAACTCAAAAATATCTATGATCATACACACACATTAGCAGCCAAGGTTGCACAACAAAAATGATACATCGACTCACTACCCCCCAAAGAGAACACCACAATAATGAATGTCATTGTTGCAAGAACCTAGAACATCACTTCCATTCAGGATGAGCAACAATGCATGCAATACCTGATTTTCTGATTGGACGACAGGGCCATGGAGTAGTACACCCAGCACTCGGATCTTCAAACAACTTCCAGTCCCTTGATTAACCAACTCAACAACACATATCTCACAGCTTCGACAGTCACAACTGAGGTCACACAATTTTTTTTCCAACTTATACAGGCACTTCAAGAGTGATTTTCTGAGCCTGAACACCAGTTTCTAGAATTCATCCAAGGCCTCAAGGCCACTGTGTTGTCTGTTGTGGAAATAATTCCCTGAGGCCATTGGCTTGAGGATGATTTAGATAATAGTTGTGGGGTAAATTTTTGGGTTAGGTTTTGCGTGTGCACACCAAGGGAGCAGTGTGCACCCATTTTATAATTTATACGTGAACCTAAGTAAGTGTGTGATGATTTCCATAAAGTGCACATTGGACCAGGATTTTTGAACAAAGAACATAACATAATGACTACCAAGTCCACGTCAGTCCGAGTTTTTTCAGTTACACTAGAAACCCAGAAGATTCCCTTCGGAAGTAAGAAAGGAATAATTGGTATATCTCACTGAATGATTAGTGCCAACAACATATGAAGACATGGGACGAACAAAAGAGGATTTGGTCAGGTAGTTAATATTTCCCATAATGCATAAATTTTACATGGAGTGCTTGCAAGTACCTGAATCATGCGAGGCAGTTGGATCAAACAAGCGAGTGGATCCGAACAGAATCAGACATAAATCCCTAGTATCAAAGGATACAAAAAGGAGATTTAAGCTCAGATAAAGAGTTGCCTACTGTCTGAGGGAGTTTATGAGAACATATTCAACTAGTATGAGGGTTTCTAGTTAGCTACTAGCATTGATTTCCCCTTGAGTCTGTTGCAGTATTGTAATGTCTTTGGATATATTCATGCATTTTGATGTAATACCCTTGTTTCCAATTTCCTATGGTAGGAGGAGAGTAACTTTTGTCCCCGACTATTGTGGATAAAGGAGAAAGAATCTCTCTTAGAGCATCATGGTCTAGATCGGGGGTGGCCAGTGGTAAATCCATCAGGAGTGGTTGTGACTATGGTTGGGAGGAAATAGGCACCCCTTTCATTAGTCGCTTCACATTCTCCAATTCTTATAAGTATTATAATACTCCATGTAATGTATATTAGATGAGATGATTGAATGCCTATATTTATGGTTAAGTCTTACAATGTTTAAACCATTATTAGAAATTCTCATTTTCTTCTGTAAACTGCTATATTTATATGCTTTTTAATTTATCTCAGTTTAGCTGCTAGAGAGTTATTTCATGTGAATCTGCAGGAGATACAAAGTAGGATTGAATGAAATTTCTAAGGACCGCCGACCCTTTGAAGTTTATAATAGAGGGAATGTTAAGTTCAACTCTGTGGGAGAATGGAGTTCCCTTTAGACTATCCACCCATTTGACTAAGGGCTTATGTGCATGTCCTTAATCGATTTTCTTCTAAAAGGATTAGTTCTTAGCCCACAAGAATTGCAAAAGGACCCATATGACCAGGGTCTAGGAACCCTACATTAGTCCAAAAGGAGCTATCCCTTTTGACTTTGAGACTTCCGAACTTATGATTCCACAATCCTATAAAATATTTGAAGGCCACAGTCACGAATTGGTGAGGGTTGTATATCTAGGAATCTGGTGGAGATCTATATTAGTCATTAGATCAGACCTAGGAGGGGTAACGTTAAGTTCTTCAATGAAGTGCTACTTCTGGAGAATAGGAGTGGTGTAGAATTGAAACTCTTGAATGCCAAAGTCACGAAGTTCATTGGGACCATTGAAAGTGGAGGGACACGTGTCCACAAATCAGTGACTATCCAGAAGTTCTGGTATTCAACGGAATAGAGACACAATTGTTTCCCCAGAACTTTGCAATCTAGAGTAAATCCTAGTCACAAATTCTAGAAACATGTGGCGATAGATATCACATGGTCCAAAGAGGAATCCAAAAGATACACGTTGAACTCTCAAATGTTGAACTTCCAAAGTTAAGTGGACCATTGATTCTTGGATCCTTCGCGATCCCTCTCAACCATGGATCTAGGGAGCCCACCCTTGACTGCCCAACCAACTGGGAACACTCTGTGGAATGACACGTGGCCCCTATTGGTGCCCTATCAAATGATGTTTGTCGAATTAGAGTCATTCGATGAGAGGGTACATGGCAAGTGATCCTATAGTCCAGAGACTTAGTACTCTGGAGGAACTTGGCCAATATTTTTCAAGGTGTTAAAACCCCTAAAGATGTGAAGAACGAAGTAATCTTGACCATTGATAGGTACAACACATGTGGTGCTAGATCCTAGAGTCCTGAGACTCATCCCTTCAGGGAATTTTTAATGTAAGGAGTTGGTAAGCTCTGAAGTCTTGAGTCGCGAAGTAACAAGAGCCATAGATCTATGGATCTACTTGGACTCTTACTAACCATGATATCAAAGGGATCGACAACTATCAATCCAAGATGATGTGGCATGATGATGTCATTCGATGTGATGTGGACCCACATTACGCATGTCACATGTCACCTAGATATGGTCGATTCATAGACCCTTTATGGCTATTAAAGCATGACACCTATCACCCCCTAATGAGAAGAATTTCACCCTAGGCCTTCACCGTGTTTCAACTCCTATTTCTTTTTGGTCTGGCCAATGTGGTTGGTGACGTGTCCAGGACTCTGGGAGTCTGGATAATTTTAGGATTTCAGAATATTTGGACATAGCATGGTAAAGGAATGTTCAATGAAGATCGTCGATCATTGGACGCCGAACATTCAACGATGATCGTCGATTGCCAAAACGTCGAAAGTGAAGGATGTCAGTTGTCGATTGTCTAACATCAATCACAAAAAATGGGATGTTCAATGAAAAAATTCGAATGTTGATCGTCGAAAGGATAATGCCATGTGGTGATATTTCGAGACTTTGGGGAGTGAGTAAAGGGGTGCTCAACGCTGATCTCCGAAGACCCCAACTAATAATCACCTTGGTAACTTTGGGAGGTAATAAATTACAGATAAGAGATTGTATTTTTGTGGGCTATCGACCGTTAGAAACCTCGTGGCGAGGAGTAGCCAATGGAGATCCTAGAATTAGGATTTGAGAGAGTTAAGAAAGGAAAAATTTTGATGCCCCATCCCTAGAAAGGGTATTTAGGGGTTGGGTGTGTTACAAATTTGTATCAGAGCATGGGAACAACACTTGGCCTGCTTGGGCTCATGCACAAGTCGCGTAAAACTATTATTAGAGAACTTGGTGGTGTAACACCCTACCTTTCCTCCCTTCTATAAGAAACTTGTATTAATCTTGACTGAGGAGAGGAACAAAAAATTCTAATGTTGATAGATGTTTTGGAAGTATGCACTATATGTTGCTAATGTTTCCAAATAAAGAAGCCAACTTCACTTTACAATGATATTTGTTGTTCATGAATTGGTAGATTAGTAACTAAGATAAAATGTTTTATCATCACTCAAGCAGTCAGTGAGAAACATGAAAACTACAAATTAAGGAATGGTGACACACCATGAGTTGGGGGAGAGGTCCCACATTAGAGAGGAAGAAAATGATGAAAGGAGGGTGGTGGAAAACCCTCCATATTTGGTTGAAAATGTAAGAATCCTCATGGCATAATTATAGAGTTATAAGGATGAAAATGAAAGGATGATAAATGAGAAGGAAAATAAGATTGAAATTAATGCATTCCTACTGCAAATTCTATTATATATACAAAGACAATTGCAACATGGTCCAACTTCCAGTCATGTGGACATGCATCATACTAAGAAAATTCCAAGTCCTCCTAATATTCAAAAGCATGGTCCGGAATGTGGCCACAACAAGAGGATAACCTCAAGGAAGGCCCAACATGGAGTCAAGAGACACTCACTGGAATGTCTCTCTGACGACACTGACAACTAGTATGAGAACATATTCAGCTAGTATGATGGTTTTGAACCTTGTATAAAAGGGTAAATGCATGAATTTTTTGTTATTAATAAAAATTGGATATGTGTTGCACAATTACTGAAAGGGGGGGAGTTTTCCAAGATAAACCATGGATGCTATGAGAGAGATGGTGAGGGAAAACCAAGAATGGTTGAGATGACCCTCACCAAACTAGTACCTATTGGGTGCAATTGCTCAACAATCCTTTGACCTAGAAATGAATTACGAGTCAAGTTGGTAGTTGGAAGGCCATCCTTAAGAGTTAACGAGGAGATGGGGTAGGGTACCCATTTGTAAGGCTTCCAATATTGACCATGAAATGGGGATTCACACCCACAAATAATTGACGAGGAAGGTAACAAAGGAGGTAATTCGGGGGACAGAGACAGATCTGCAAGGAAGCAAAGTCTGGAGAAGAGAAGAGAAGAGAAGCAAGTTTTTGACTCTCGAGTTGAGAAAATAACTAGGAAGCAATGTCATTTTGGTTGTAAGAATCCATGGGCATAGTTTCTCTACAATATGATAAATGAGTTTGACGAGTGACTAGGGAAGTACTCTTGCATACCTCCTTGCTCGGAGTAGAGAAAACTAGTTTCCAATTTCCGGTGGGAGGAGGAGAGTAACATTTGTCCCTGACTGTTGTGGAGCAAGGAGAAAGAATCTCTCCCAGAAAATCATGGTCTATATCGGGGGTGGCTAGTGGTAAATCCGTCAGGAGTGGTTGTGCCTATGGTTAGGAGGAAAAAAGCACCCCTTTCAACAGTCACTTCACATTCTCCAATTTTGATAAGTATTATCATACCCTTTGTAATGTATATTGGATGCGATGATTGAATGCCTGTATTTATGGTTAAGTCTTGCAGTGTTTGAACCCTTATTAGAAATTCTCATTTCCTTTTGTAAATTTCTATATTTACATGGTTTTCAATTTATCTCAGTTTATCTATTAGAGAGTTATGGGATGTAAATCTGCAAGAGAGTTGGGGTAGGATTGAGTAAAATATCTAAGTCATGTCGACCCTTTGAAGTTTACCTTAGAGGGAATGTTAAGTTCAATTCTATGGAAGAAAGGTGTTCCCTTCAGACTATCCACCCATATTACCGAGGGATTATTCCCATGTCCTTAATCCATTTTATACTAAAAGGATTAGCGCTTACCCCACAAGAATTTCCAAAGGACCCATATGACCAATGTCTGGGAACCCTGTGCTAGTCCGAAAGGAGATAGCAATTTTGGATTCGGGACTTCGGAACTTATGATTCCACAATCCTCAAAAATAGCCAAAGGCTAGAGTCAGGAATTGATGAGGGTCCTAGATCTAGGAATCCGACAGAGATCTCTCTCAGCCGTTAGATTGAACCTAGGAGAGGTAAACTTAAGTGCTTCGATGAAGTGCTACTTTGGGAGAATAGAAGTGGTCTAGCACCGAAACTCCTGAATTTTGTAGTCCTGAAGTTCATTGATACCTTTGAAAGTGGAGGGACACATCTCCACAGATCAACGACTATCTGGAATATTGGTTATTTAGAAGTATAGGGACACAACTGTTTTCCTTGAAGCTCTACAGGATGGATTAAATCCTGGTTGTGAATGCTAGGTACACATGGCGATAGATCCGACATGGTCCAGAGAGGAAGCTGAAATATACACGTCAAACTCCTGAATGTTGAATTTCCAAAGTGACGTGGACCGTCGATCCTTAGATCCTTCGGTATCCCTCTGAGCCGTTGATCTAGGGAACCCACCCTTGACTACCCAACAAACTGGGAATGTGTCGTGGAATGACACATGGCCCCTACTGGTCCTTTGTCAAATGATATCCCTCGAATTAGATATGTTGTATGAGAGGGTACATGGAAAGAGATCCTATAGTCCAGAGAGTTAGTACTCTCAAAGAACTTGGCCAAGATTTTTCAAGGTGTGAAAACTGTCGAAGTCATGAATAGAAAAGTAATATGGACCATTGATAGGTAGAGGAGACATGGCACTAGATCCAAGAGTCTTGAGACTGGGTTGTTTAGGGAATTTGTGACATAATAAGTTAGTAAGCTATCAATTTTTGAGCTACAAAGTGACAGGAGTCGTATATCTATGGATCTACGTGGATTATTACTGACCGTGAGATCAAAGGGTTGGGAAACTATCAGTCCAAGATGGTGTCGAATGATTTCATTCAATGTGACATGGACCCACGTTACACATGACACATTTCACCTAGATATGGCCGATTCATAGTCCCTTTATGCCTATTAGAGCATGACACATGTCCCCCCCTAATGAGGACAGTTTCACCCCTGGCCCTCACCGCGTGTTGGCTTCTGGTTCGTGCCCACCTAGCCAATGTGGTTGGTGACATGTCTGAGATGTCGAGAATCTAGATCATTTTGGGAGTTCAGAATATTTGGACATAGCATGGTAAAGGAATGTTCAACGACGATTGTCGATTATTGAAATTCCAACGTTCAATGATGATGTTTGATTCTCAAAATTATGAAAACGAAGGATGTCGGTTGTTGATTTTCGAACGTCGAACACTGAAAAGGGGACGTTCAACACAAAATGATGAAAATTGATCGTCTAAATGCCAAAGCCATGTGGTGATATTTTGGGACTTTGGGGAGTGAGAAAAGGGGCACTCAACACCGATTTCTAAAGACCCCAACTCATAATCACTCAGGTAACTTCAGGAGGAAATAACTTTTAGACCAAAGATCAATTTTTTGTGAAGTGGAGACCATTAGAAAGATCGTGGAAAGCAGTAACCAATGGAGATCCTAGAATTAGGATTTGAGAGAGTTAGGAAAGACAAAATTTTGATGCCCCATCCCTAGAAAGGGTATTTAGGGGTTGGGTGTGCTACAAATTGGTATCAAAGCATGGAAACAACACTTATCCTTCTTAGGCTCATGCACGAGTCGTGTAAAAATATTATTAGAAAACTTTGTGGGGTAACACCCTACCTCACACCCCTTCTATAAGAAACTTTTCTGAATCTTTACTGAAGAGAGGAACAAAACCTTATACTCTTGATAGATGTTTTGGAAGTCTGCACTATATGTTTCTGATGTTTTCAAATA
>JZKD02S1693320.1:380671-435429 GCA_000966675.3 Picea glauca | reverse complement strand
GAGAAAAGGGGCACTCAACACCGATTTCTAAAGACCCCAACTCATAATCACTCAGGTAACTTCAGGAGGAAATAACTTTTAGACCAAAGATCAATTTTTTGTGAAGTGGAGACCACTAGAAAGATCGTGGAAAGCAGTAACCAATGGAGATCCTAACATTAGAATTTGATATCGTTAGGAAAGACAAAATTTTGATGCCCCATCCCTAGACCGGGTATTTATTGGTTGGGTGTGCTACAAATTGGTATCAAAGCATGGAAACAACACTTATCCTTCTTAGGCTCATGCACGAGTCGTGTAAAAATATTATTAGACAACTTTGTGGGGTAACACCCTACCTCACACCCCTTCTATAAGAAGCTTTTCTGAATCTTTACTGAAGAGAGGAACAAAACCTTATACTCTTGATAGATGTTTTGGAAGTCTGCACTATATGTTTCTGATGTTTTCAAATAAAGAAACTGAATTCACTTTACAATGATATGTGTTGTTCATGTATTGGTAGATTAGTAACTAACACAATTTTTTTTATTAGCACTCAAGCAGTCAATGAACAATAGGAAAAACACAAAGTTAGGAATGGTGACACACCATGAGTTGGGGGAGATATCCCACAATATAGAGGAAGAATATGATGAAAGGAGTGTGGTGGAAAACCCTCCAGATTTGGCCGAAACTGTAAGAAGACTCATGGAAAAATTACTAAGTTATAAGGTTCATAATGAAAGGATGATAAAGGAGAAGGAAATGCAGACTGGAATTAATGCAGTCCTATTGCAAAGTATATCATATACACAAAGACAATTGCAACATGGTCCAAATTCCATTCATGTGGACAAGCATCATACTAAGAAAACTCCAAGTCCTCCTAAGATTCAAAATCATCGTCTGGAAATTGGCCACACCAAGAGGATCACCTCAAGGAAGACCCAACATGGAGTCAAGAAACACTCACTGAAATGTCTCTCTGAGGACACTGATAAATACAAGGAATATTCTAGTGGAGAAAATAGTTCCCATTCTCAGATGAGAGGAAAGAAGAGGAAACATTCCAAGATTCGTGACCCTAAAGAATTCAAGATATCCAAACCACCCATATTTGATGGAGAGATTAAGAAGGGGGAAGAAGAATAAGTTTGGCTACTCATCCTAAAGAAGTATTTCATAGTTCATGACTACTCTGAGAACTTAAAGGCTCAGATACCCATTTCCAACCTAAATGGGAAAGCTTCCATTTGGTGGGAGGACCTTAGGAATGTGAAAGGAATCCATGAGAAGAACTTGTCATGGAAACAATTTAAGAAATACTTCAAGAAGAAGTATTTGTTAGAAAAGTACTTTGATGGGAATACCAAGGATTTCTATGAACTCAAGCTAGGACAAATCACCATAGATGAGTATATCAACAAATTTCTTGAGCTGATGAGGTATGTTCCCTACATAAAGGATGAAAAGGTAAATATGCAACGATTTATTAGTCAATTACCTTAGTACTACCAGGACAAAAATGAGTTTGATGAGCCAAAGACCTTAGAGGACACTATTCAAAAATCAAGGTATTGCTATGAGAAATTCAAGAGTAAGAAAAAACCCCATGAAGACCAGAAGAATAAAAACAAATCGGGATTCAAGAAGAAGGGGTTTAAACCCATGATATTTAAGAACCACGGGAAGAGCTCTAGGATGAGAATTCCTACCAGGAGTGTGTATCAACAAAATTTTCCATCCCAAAGTGGAAATAAACCATTTAGAGAAGTTCCAGGTAAGACTGATAACACAAAGAGAGAACCCTTGAAATGTTGGGGTTTTGGAGAGGAACATCTGCTAAGGGATTGTTCCAGTAGGTAATAGAACAATGGGAGAGTATACAACATCCAAGAGGCTACCATAGTCAATGATGTGGCTAGGATCATGCCACAAATTTATGCAGCCTTGGATAATAGACAAGATGACCACCAAGCCTCAGTGGTGGACATGGAAGGTACACTTTCCAACCATCATATTTCCATTTTAATTGACCCTAGTTCTAATTTGAGTTATGCTTCCCCTCAAACTGTAGAGAAATGTAAATTGCAACACGTTAAACATGTTAGATCATGGATGGTACAACTAGCCATTGGAACCAAAAGAAAAGTAACATAGGTCATACCAGCATGCCAATTCGTTATAAATGGGCTACCCACCCAAGCGAACCTAAACATACTTCCTTTAGGATCCTATGAGTTGTTGACTGGCATGGACTAGTTGTATTCCCACAAAACTAATTTGGATGGTTACAGTAAAACTTTGGAGTGTGAAAATGAAGAAGGAAGAAGGGCGACCCTACAAGGGATTCAAAATCATGTCTTAGTGAGACAAATATCATCCTTCCAAGTGAAGAAGTATAGTAGAAATGAATGTCCCTTGTATGAAATACAAGTTCTAAACTCTTTTGAGAATGACAAACCCAACCTAGAGGACCATCCCATATTGAGATAATATAAATATGTATTCCCATAAGATGTGTAAGGTCTACCTCTAAGAGGGGATATTGATTTTTCAATAGAACTTGTACTGCGAGTAGATCCAATGTATAGAACACACTATAGAATGAGTACACCAGAACTAGTTGAGCTCAAACCACAACTGAAGGAGATGTGGGACAAAGGCTACATTCGACCTAGTGTGTCTCCATGGGGAGCACCATCCTTGTTTTTGAAAAATAAATATGGCACACTCATATTATGCATAGATTATAGACAACTCAATAACATGAGCATCAAGAATAAGTATTCATTGCCAAGGATCGATGACTTGTTTGAAAAATTAATGAGTGCTACAATATTCTCCAAGATTGAATTGAGGTCTGGATACCATCAATTCCAAATTAAAGACAAATACATCCACAAGAAAACCTTTAGGACAAGATATGGTCACTATGAATTTGTGGTGGTGCCATTTGGGCTTACCAATGCATTGGCCACTTTTATGTGATTAATGAATAACATATTTAGAAAGTTATTGGATAGGTTTGTGTTGGTTTTTATTGATGACATCTTAATCTATTCCAAGAATAGGGAAAAACATGAAGAACATCTCAAGCTAGTACTCTAAGTACTAAGAGAACATCAACTCTATGCCAAGCTTAGTAAGTGTGATTTTTTCAAGAAACAAGTCCATTACATAGGCCATGTTATTTTTGAAGAAGGAGTGGTAGTTGATCCTAATAATATTAAAGACATCATGGATTTTCTTATCCCAAAGGATGTATTTGATATCAGATCCTTTTTGGTCCTAGCAAGATACTATAGGAGATTCATAAGCTCTAAGATTGGTTGCCCAATCACCTCCCTTAAAAAAAGGGGGGTTAAATTCATTTGGACATCAGAATGTGAAGAAATATTTCAAGAGTTGAAATACATTCTAATCAATGTGCATGTACTGAATATTGCAGACCCAAATAAGGACTTCCTTGTGTGTATAGATGCCTACAAGGAAGGGCTCAGAGGAGTCCTTATGCAAGGACATGTGATTTTCTATGAATCCAGAAAATTGAATATGAATGAATTCAATTATGTGACCCATGATATGGAATTGGATTCCATAGCGCATTATTTAAAAATGTGGAGTCGATACCTCTTAGTTAGAATATTTTTACTTATGACAGACCATAGTTGGTTGAGGTATTTTTTTACCAACCAAAACTCAATGTGAGACAAGCTAGGTGGATGGCTCTCCTGAGTGATTTTTATTTTGAAATCAAACATATCAAATGAAAGGAGAATAAGGTGACTAATGCCCTTAGTATAAGTATGAAAGTGGTTCACTTGGAAGCTATAAGCCCCAATGAATCAGACATCAAAGAGAGACTCATAAGTGCACAAGAAACATATGCATTTTTCAAGACCATGGAATCATACCTAAAGCAAGAGCCCATAGGGATGAATTACGAATGCTATTAGATTCTTAATGATGGCTTGTTGACTTACAAGGGAATATTGTATATTCCATATTGTGATGACATGAAGAGGTTCATAATGGATGAAATACACAAAAGACCATATACTGGTCATCCTGATTATCAGAAAATGATCATGGTCAGTAGGAAACTATTTTATTTCCCTAGACTGAAAAAGGACATAACTAATTACTTATCTAAGTGTCTAGAATGTCAGCAAGTCAAGGTAGAGAACTGACACATAGTAGGGCTCTTTCATCCCCTACCAATTCCCAAATGGAAATGGGAAACCATCACCATGGATTTCATCACAAGACTACCAAGATCAACCAAACAGAACGACACCATAATGGTAGTTGTGGACAAACTTATTAAGGTTGTTCAATTCATACCCATCAAATCAACTTGCAAGGCAATATATATTGCCAACATTTTCATGAAAGAAATATTTAGACTGCATGGTATGCCTAAGGAAATTATATCTGACAAAGATACAAAATTTACTTCAAACTTTTGGAAATATTTGTTTGTTGTTTTTGAAACAAAGTTTCTCTTTAGTACAACCTATCACCCTCAAAATAATGGGAAGACAAAGAGGGTAAACCAAGTATTATAAGACATGTCGAGGATGCATGTAATGCATCAACCCAAGAAGTGGGAGGACTAACTACCACTGGTATATTTTTCCTATAACAATGGATATCAAGAATCATTAAAAATGAGTCCTTTTGAGGCCCTCTACGGAAGAAAATGCAACATTCCAATCAGATGGAAAAACCCAGTAGCAAAAGTTACAATCGAGCCAGATATGCTAAAGGAAATAGAACAACAAGTAATTCAGATGAGACAAAATCTAAAGATAGCCCAGGATAGACAAAAGAGCTATGCATAAATGAAAAGGACTCCTAGGGAGTTCAAAGTAGGGGATCATGTATATCTCTGAGTTAGACCCATGAAAATCTCTTTGAGTATGAGAGCTTGTGACAATATGGCACCTTTATATTGTGGACCCTTTGATGTTTTTTATAGAGTGGGACCAGTACGTTATCCACTAGCACTTCCTCCCATAGTGAAGGTACATAATTTTTTCCATGTTTATTTATTAGAGAAGTATATACATGATTCTAATCATATTATTAAAGAAGTATGTACATGATTATAATCATATTATTAAAGAAGTATGTACATGATTCTAATCATATTATTAAAGAAGCAGGGGATCATGTATATCTCCGAGTTAGACCCATGAAAATCTCTTTGAGTATGGGAGCTTGTGACAATATGGCACCTCTGTATTGTGGACCCTTTGATGTTTTTTATAGAGTGGGACCAGTACGTTATCCACTAGCACTTCCTCCCATAGTGAAGGTACATAATTTTTTCCATGTTTATTTATTAAAGAAGTATGTACATGATTCTAATCATATTATTAACTGGTTTGTGATTCAGGTGGAATCCGAGGGAGAATTCCTGCTATAATATCAATGCATAATAGATGGGAAGGAAATCCCACTCAAGAACAAAACCATTGCACGGGTCAAGCTACAGTGGAAACACTTTGGCCCAGATGAGGCTATATGGGAAATGGAGGATGCCATGAAACATACATATCAATTTTTGTTTACTTCTGTACATACATAGAACATCGACAGATAGAACATTGAGGACGATGTTTCTTTAAGGGGGAGGGGATTGTAATACCCTTGTTTTCCCCAGTTTGTAAATATAACTATAACTGGCCAAGAGACTATGGTAGACTAAATATGTGTGAATGTTTGATTTGATGAACCTTGTATAAAAAGATCAATGTATGAATTTTATGTTATTAATAGAAATTGGATATGTGTTGCACAAATGTTGAAAGGGAGGGAGTTTTCCAAGATAGACCATGGATTCTATGAGAGAGATGGTGTGGGAAAAAAAAGAATGGTTGAGATGAACCTAAACAAACTAGTACCTACTGGGTGTAATTTCTCAACAATCCTTTGACCTAGAAATGAATTACTAGTAAGGTTGTTAGTTGGAAGGCCATCCTCAAGAGTTAATGAGGAGATGGGGTAGGTTACCCATTTGTAAGGATTCCAAGCCTGACCAGGAATTGGGGATTCACACCCATGAAACCTTGCCGAGGAAGGTAAGAAAGGAGTTAATTTGAGGGATAGAAGAAGATTTGCAAGGAAGTAGAGTAGAGGGAACAATATGGTGAAAAGAAGAGAAGAAAGTTTTCGACTTTAGATTTGAGAAAAAAACTGGGAAGAAAGCTCATTTTGGCTGTAAGAAGCCATGGGTAGGGTTTCTCTACAACCTAATAAATGAGGCTGGCGAGTGACTGAGGAAGTACTTGTGGATACCTCCTTGCTTGGAGTAGAGAAAACCGTTTCCAATTTCCCGTGGGAGGAGGAGAGTAACCTTGTCCCTCATTGTTGTTGAGCAAGGAGAAAGAATCTCTCTCAAAGCATCATGGTCTAGCTCGGGGGTGCGCAGTGGTAAATCTGTCAGGAGTGGTTGTGCCTATGGTTGGGAGGAAACATACACCCCTTTCAACATTCACTTCACATTATCTAGTTCTGATAAGTATTATCATACTCCATGTAATGTATATTGGATGTGATGATTGAATGCTTGTATTTATGGTTAAGTCTTATAGTGTTTGAATCGTTATTAGAAATTCTCATTTTCTTCTGTAAACTTCTATATTTACATGGTTTTGAATTTATGTCAATTTAGTTGTTAGAGAGTTATGGGATGTGAATCTGCAGGGGAGTCGGAGTAGGATTGACTGAAATTTCTAAGTCCTGCCAACCCTCTGAAGTTTACCTTAGCGGGAATGTTAAGTTCAACTCTATGGGAGAAGGGAATTCCCTTTAGACTATCCACCCATTTGACTGAGGTCTTATTCCCATGTACTTAACCCATTTTCTTCTAAAAGGTTTATCACTTAGCCCACAAGAATTTCCAAAGGACCCATATGACCATGGTTTGGGAACCCTGCGCTAGTCCAAAATGAGTTATTCCTTTTGGCTTCAGGACTTCAGACCTTATGATTCCAAAATCCTCGAGAATAACTAAAGGATGGAGTCATGAATTGATGAGAGTCATAGATGTAGGAATCCAACAGAGATCTCTCTCAGCCGTTATATCGTATCTAGGAGGGGTAATGTTATGTGTTTTGGTGAAGTGCTACTTTGGGAGAATAGGAGTGGTATAGCACCGAAACGCGTGAATTTTGGAGTCACGAAGTTCATCGGGACCATTGAAAGTGGAGGGACACATGTCCAAAGATCAACGAATATCCATAATTTCGGGTATGCGATGGTATAGGGACGTGATATTTTTCCACGGAGCTTTGCAAGATGGACTAAATCCCAGATGTGAATGCTATGTACACGTGGAAATAGATTCAATATGGTGGGGAGAGGAAGCCAAAAGATACATGCCAAAATACCAAATTCTGAACTTTCAAAGTGATGTGGACCATCAATCCTCAATTCCTTTGGGATCCCTCTCAGTCATCAATATAGGAAACCCACCCTCGATTGCCCAACAAACTGGGAATGCATCGTGGAATGACACATGGCCCATACCAATCCTTTGTCAAATGATGTCTGTCGAATTAGAGTCGTTGTATGAGAGGGTATGTGGAAAGAGATCCTATAGTCTGGAGACTTAGTACTCTGGAGGAAGTTGGCCAAGATTTTTCAATGTGTGAAAACCCCCAAATTCATGAACAACAGAGTAATATAGATCATTGATAGGTAGAGGACACATGTCACTAGATCCAAGAGTCCGGAGACTGGGCTCTTCATGGAATTTGCAACGTAAGGAATGGTAAGATTTGAATTCTAGAGCAGCGGAGTAATGGGAGCCATAGATCTATGGATCTATGTGGAATCATACTAACCATGAGATCGAAGGGATGGGAAGCTATCAACCCAAGATTACATGGCATGATGATGTCATTTGATGTGACATGGACCCACATTACACATGCCACGGGTCACCTAGATATGGTCAATTCATAGAC
This sequence comes from Picea glauca, assembly GCA_000966675.3. Lineage (NCBI taxonomy): Eukaryota > Viridiplantae > Streptophyta > Pinopsida > Pinales > Pinaceae > Picea > Picea glauca. The sequence continues at coordinate 427,468 of JZKD02S1693320.1, read as the reverse complement.
CCTTTATTCCTATTAGACGATGACACATGTCACCCCCTAATGAGGACAATGTCACCCTTGGCCCTCACTGCATGTCATCTTCTGGTTCATGCCCACCTGACCAACGTGGTTTGTGACGTCTCTAGGACTTCGATAGTTTGGATAATTTTGGGAGTTCGAAATATTTGGACATAGCATGGTAAAGGAACATTCAAGAACAATCTTCGATCAACGAACTTCGAATGTTCAACGATGATCGTCGATTTACGAAACACTGAAAACAAAGGATGTCAGTTGCTGATTGTCGAACACCAACCACCAAAAAGGGGACGTTCAACGCAAAATTCTGAATACCGATAACCGAAAGTCCAAGGCCATGTGGTGATATTTCGGGACATAGGGGAGTGACAAAAGGGGCTCTTAATGCCGATCGCCGAAGACGCCAACTAATAATCGCTCGAGCAACTTTGGGAGGCATTAAATTGCATACAAGAGCTCATATTTTAGTGTGGTGGTAACCGTTAGAAAGATTGTGGCGCACAGTAAGCAATGGATATCCCATAATTAGGATTTGAGAGAGTTAGGAAAGACAAAATTTTGATGCCCCATCCCTAGAAAGGGTATTTAGAGGTTGGGTGTGTTACATTTGATATGTTTAATTCCTAAGTCAAGGCACATGGTGCATTTTATGTATTTCCCTTGTTGATATAATGATGATAGTAGATTCCATATTGGCTATGACAGGATACTATTCAACACAATGTATAGCTCTGTTGTGATGAAATACTTCCAATAATAAGTATATGGCAATTCCAATATATTTTGTGTTTGTTATGAATGGGTTGAATATGGAGGTGTATTGTTTTCATTCTTGGTCCTTAATGAAGTATCATATATGAGTTATATGGATTCTAATTGAAGTAGTGTTTAGTATATTTAATGTTTAATCCTTCATCACTGACAAAAGAACTTATGGTATCTGTGATCCTCTTTCCATCTCTGGCGAGACTTTCCTCATCCCTGATCGAGGATTGATATGTCTGTTCTTTGGTGTTTTTTTGGACATGATTTGGATGAAACCTGGGTCTAAACCACCCCAACATTAGGAAGGTTGGTGTTCATACAATAATGAACGTAAATGACGACTAACAACCCAACACTCAATATGCCACCCCCCACAACTATTAAATAGTTGCGGTCAAGATTGACTCATATTGGATACTACCGCATATTCATAAGAAATTATGAAAGCATAACTGTGTCGTTGGAGAAATTGATAAAGAAATATGAAGCTTTCAAGTGTCAGCCAGAGTGTGATCAATATTTCAACACCCTCAAAGAAAAGTTGGGTACTTCCCCTATCCTGGTATACCCAAATTAGCAAGTGGAATTCCATGTACACATCGATTATTCTAGTATTTCTTTGGGTACTATACTTGCACAAACTAGTGAAGGGAACCTAGATCATCCCATCTACTTTTCTAGAAGGAATCGTTATCAGGCTGAGAACAAATACACTACCACCGAAAGGTAAGGTTTGGCAATGTTTTATGCTTTACAAAATTTTGCACATTATCTATTGGGTGGTTATTTTAAATTCATCATTAATAATTTTTCATTGAAATATTTGGTTAATAAGATTGTGTTGGTGGTTGTTATTGTTTTAGGAGTTTTATTTTGAGGTCATTGTTAATCCAGGTAAATTAATTGTGGGTCTTGACCATTTATCTAAAATTTTGTTAGGAGAGAGTGGTGGAGTTGTACATGACCAGCTCCCAAATGAAAATATTTTCAAAATTGAAGTTATTCTTGATTAATTATATGACATTTCCTTATTTCTGAGCACGGGTGTCTTTCCTGAAGGTTATTCTGCAACCCCAAGGAGACACCTAGTGGTTCGTGTATGAAGGTCATCTTTACAAGTTGGTATTGGATAGTATCCTTAGATGATATCTACTTGAAAAAAAAGTATTGGATATCTTGTGGGAGTGTCAAAACGGATTTGAGGGAGGCCACATAGGAGTTAAGGCAACAACACAATATATTGCAGGTAGGATTGTGGTGGCCAACTGTATTCAAGGATGCCAAGACCTATGCCAGAACATGTGATGTTTGTCAGTAGGTTGGTAAGTTGTCATGCATGGATGAGTTACCATTACACCTTATTCGCACATTTTATGCCTTTGATAAGTGGGTCATGGACTTCATTGGTCCCATTAATCCACTGCCTAAACACTCAAAGTCCCAATACATCATCACGACAACCGATAACTTAACTCACTCAATTGAAGCATAAGTTGTTCGAGAGTGTTCTATGGATACAACAACTCAATTCTTCTTTGAAAACATCATCACTATATTTGGGTACACTCAGACTTTAACTAGCGATCAAGGATCCCACTTTATTAGTGAGACTATTGCTACTCTTATTCGGGAATTTCTCATCCCACACCATAAGAGCAGACAGTATCATCTGCAATCCATTGGTAGAGTGGAGGATTTTAACAAAATACTAGAGAAGGGATTGAATAAATTTTTTTGTACTAATTGAGATGAATGGGATGAAAGGGTTCCAGCAGTATTATGAGCCTACAAGACTATTGCAAAGAAACTGCATAAATATGCTCCATTCCAACTAGTTATGGAAAAAAATTAGTTTCTCTTGTCGAATTCATCACTTAGATTTTATGTATCGCACAAGTCACTCACATGACAGATGACGAATCAGTTGTGGAATGGGTCACAAATTTGTTGGCATTGGAGGAAGCTTGACGTTTGGTTGATTTTCATCAAACATTCAAGAAGGCTATACATAAGGCTTGGAATGATAGGCACACTAATACCAAGATGTCTACATAGTGTTCTCGAGGTATGTTATATGAAAATAATTATAAAAAACATCCTATGAAACTACAAATGCATTGGCTTGGACCTTTTATAGTTGTGGAAATCCGTGAGTCTGGTTTGTTAAAATCATAAAACTTGATGGAATTATTTTTCTATGGATGAAAGACACATGCCTAAAGCGCTTCATTTATGATTAATATGAGAAATTGTGAAACACTCCTAACATCGAGAGTGACTTTAGTAGGTAGGATTTCAATTGTTTTCCTTTTCTATCAATAAAATGTTGAAGTGTCCAATTGTCACTTGTCTTAGAGTCTAGTTTTCATTGTCAATTTATCTAGGACATATATCACCTTTCTTGTTGGGGAGGTACAAATCAAATATTTTTGTATTCAGTAACTTCGAGTTTGAAATATGTACCCTATTGTTGTCATTTAATTCGTTAACAACCATTGGTACCTTTTTTGTCACTTTCCTATCACTACTAGTTTATTTCATTTAAATTTCACCAACTGTGAGTACCTTTCTAGTTGATCATTGGTGAGAAAATTACATATATGTTTTCTCTAATACCCTATTATCATGTTCCTTCTAATGCTCTTAATTTTCCAAATCAATCTTAGATTTTTCCACATTCGATGGGAACATTCGACATTAATGTCGCAATGCCTCCACGTTGTATCTCTTAATGACTCCTAGTCACTTCACCTCCTAGTTATTGCCTATATACTCATCTTTTCCTGACTATTCAATGTTATTGGGTTTGCTTCTAGTTAGTTGTATATAAAATCCTAGAGCCCCCTGATCATTCATTGAGCCCGCATCCACGTCTTTGTACTTTGGTGTTATTTTTATATCAGTGAAAATTAGCTAATCTGCTTCACATTTTCGATTGAGGTTCTATTCCTAAAATTGTTGGTCCAGAGGAGTTTATCGATCTCTGAATCGAAGTCCCGTGGGATGTTCATGGAAAGGTTGAGAAAACCAATTTTATTTACATTGATCTCATAGATGCGTTGGAGTATGCCTTGATGACGATACATACATTTATGAATTGCTCAACCCTCCTGACTAGTGAACTACAATGGGACTAGAATCCATCCTTCATTCCCCTTCAAGACACTACCTTGATAAATTTTCATGACCTACCAATGTTCGACACTATTGGAGAAGTTTCTCATGCACAAAGTTTCTCATTAGCCAAGTGCACAATGATGCTTTGTGGTTGGATAAGGCATACCCCATCCACGTCGAAGATATCCATAAGTTGAATTGTCTATCCATGGAAGGCTAATATGTCACTCAAGGATTCTAGGGATCAGGAAAGCATGGTCATAAGAAGGGAGAGATCTATTTGTAGGAAACGCATGTCACATGGAGAGGAGGTTGAGGCACAATCATTGAACATATCAATGACGAGAAGGTCCACTATTTCGACTAGATAATTGCAGGAAAGGTCATGAAGAATTAGTCACGGGGCAAGTGTACACTCGATGCGATTGTAGTGGCCGAGTTTAGAAAAAATGGTGCACCTTTAACCCAACAACTGGATTGCCAATATTTTCAACCCCTGACATAGTTTCACTATTAATAATAACTCCAAGGACCATGATGATGTTGTTCTCCAGTGGCACAATAATATTATTTCTTCCACACAACACCCAAGGTTTCTGCATGTGTTGTTGAACAAACACACCCATAATATTTTCTTTGGTATAAACTATGACTGCACATTTGTGAGGCGTTTAGTTGCAGCTCCATCCATTTTTCACACCCCTCCATTGTCTTTCTATTTCGAGGAGGAAATTATTGACAAGGAAGTCATGTGTCGGATAGGAGTTACGAAGGAAAATAAGAGATTAGGTTTTACCTAATTGATTCCTCCCATTTCACAATGATAAACTCTTTTTCATATTCCTGGTGCAGGTCCCATCTCGACAAAGAGACATTGGAAACCTTCCAATTCAGAGGACAAGGAAGACGAGGGAGAAGAGGAAGCACTACCTCATGAGCCAGTTTAGATTCATTTCTTCTCTATTTTGGACGACACCACTATCTAAGTCTAATTCCAACCCTATTATCACCAACCCTAATTCTACTAACTCTCCATCTAAGTCCACTGCCAACCCTAAGTCTATTGACTCTCCATTTAAGTCTATTTTCAATGATATTATCAACAATTCCACTCCTATGTCCTCCCTTCCACCTTTGACTCGACCCACCACAACCACCTTTATTTCGTTCATTCCCATAATCACTATTATTGATTATCCACTAGTCTAGACCATCCCACTTCTGTAATAGAGGAGCTCAACCGTCAATCTCCCCATTCAAAAGTGGGTGCCCCAAATTCCACTCCCTCATCCCATCATAATCATATGGAAAATACCACACCCATCCGTATTTCCCCGTTCACAATGACTAGAGAGACCATTTTTCCACTTCCATATGATTTTCCCTAGGTCCAACAGATCCAAGTTCCCCCAGACACGCAACTAGATATTGTTCTCCATTCCGAGCTGGATAAAGGGATAAAGGGGAAAACACAGATGGACCAGGATCCTCCTGATACTCAAATGTACACCCATGAAGATACTCACTTGTATTGTAGTACTAATTTCATTAAGGAACATATTTATTCGATGCTACATGATCCTTAATAGTATTGCACAATATTGGAATTTTTCCTTGAGCACACTGATGTGATTGTGACACTTCGTCATGCAATTTATGATCAATTCACCTATAGTTTCTGCAATATGTCTCCTAGTCCTAATGGTGTTGGCACAAATTTTGTGTATGAGTGATCGATTTCCAGTGGCCAGCCAATGGCTTCATGGTTTCCATTGGATCAGTCCCTAACTAGTGGGGATATTGCTTCCTAGTATACCTCCTAACTCATATATCTCATGCACACATACACTAACCAATTGGAGCATAATATTATCACTTCTAAACAATTTAATGATAAACTCATCCAACAGTCACAAACATTGCACCAAGAGTTATCCATGACATATTCCACCAACAAATATGAGCATGGTTTGCAGGTGCATGCCAAATCCACTGCTTTGGCCATATTAGATATCTTTGTACAAGTCTAGCCCAAATTTAGACAGGTAGTACCAGATTTTTTAGAATACATTACCTTGGTTGCAACTATAGAACAGATCAAACTTATTGTAGACGCATGGATGCAACTCGCATGAAAGGTCGATAGTATCCAACACGAACTTGAGACTATTAAAATTTAGGATCAAGAGAAACCCAAGTATTTACATGAGAATATCATCCAGGTCATTCCCAAAGGTGATAATGTATTTTCATCCCTCCATTCTCAAGTTGGTGAATGTTGGGAGCTGTTAATATGGTCAATGACTGGGTCGGATTATTGGAGCACTATAGAAATATAGTTGAGGAGTTGTGTGAATATATTAACCATTTGAACTCATAAGTGAATATTATCGAGGATCCTACCAAGAAACAAGCCAAAATTGTAGAGATCCAAGAAGTGGATGAAAATATGGATTCTCTACATGAGGTTGCTCAGGTCGTGAAGAAACAACTCATGTTATTTTTCCCTACGATCCAATCTACCTATATCCCATTGCAACACCTGAATTTCATTTCCCACTCTGAATGGAGTTCCCCTACTAGCTACCAAGCCTAAATAGAAAATTGTTGATGCATGTCAATAATTTGTCGCAAGGGCATCCATTCTCGTTAGGAAATGGCAGGAAAAAGTGGACTAGTACAACTAGTTCCACCAACAAGTAGTGTAGATTGTCTCTAGTTTGGGCCCTCTGTTTTCAAGAACTCAAGGGAAAGGAACCGAAAGGTTAACTCAGGATGAGTCAAATATTATGGTCGAATCTTGTTGGTGAAAACATATCATGTGCTAGTTGGACGAGCAATGGAAAGGAAAAAGATCTTCGAGCACATGCAAGGAATCGAAATCAAGAAAATACATCAGAATCAAATAACGAAATCTATATTTCAAGAAGCACCCAAGTGAAAGATATAAACATGGAGTTATGTAATGTGAAAAAGGTTAGCTGGTGTTACTATTGTTTCTTTTGGCAATTAGGATCACTAGTGTTATTGAGTTAGTCTCTAGAGATATTTTAAAGGGCCTGGAATGTCATGTTTCTTGCACATAAGATTAGAGTCTATAATGGGTATCTGGGGAATACATTCTTCTTCCTAAGTGAATGTATGAGATTTAAACTCTATGTATGACCGGATTTGAGATTTTGTTAATATAATAGATTATTCGGGTGCTAAAATTTTGATATACTCTGTGTGAATCCATAGTTTCTATGTTGCACAATTATGCTTGTCCTGTGTATTTATCATAGAATTATTGTTTATGAATTTATCCTTGTGTATAGAGGTATGAATCTGAATATGATTATGTTAAAACTGATGATTCATTCTTTGTAACTCACTTCACCACACACACGTCTTGGTTGCACTTTAGGTGAGACCTCCTTCCCTTGCAGAAGGTTGAATATGCCAACGCTCCTATACTACATCGATATCCTTGTTGGAAACCTCCGAGAACCTCGGTCTCCAATTGTGTGCCAACAATGATCTAACAATAAGGAAATATCAAACAATAATTTTATATTTTTCTCATCCATCCATATATTTAAAGTAATCATTTCAGAATTATTAATTAAAGTCATATTCCTTAGGATGTTATCACTCCATATATGGATATATTTGTTGTTTCTTAGGATCCATATACTCTTAGAAAAAAATGTGGATGCAACATCTCTTTTTAATTTCCATATGTGAGAACCTCTTTGATTTTCCCATATGATACAAAAACATCACTTATTTCTCCCCCTAAAATATTTTTTCCATAGAATCTTTTTCCACCAATCATTTCTTCTAGAAATTATCCTACAAAGAAGTTTTTCACCATGGAAATATTCATAAGGGAGGGATATTTTATCCCAAATCCCCCTCTGACCTTTTGGTGCCTTACAATTTTCCAACTAATTAGATTAAATTTCTTCACGTCATGTTTCCCCCCTTTCCTAAAAAAATTCCTTACCACTTTCCCAAGTCGTTTCATAACACCCAAGGGGCCAGCATGGATGAACGTTGGTATATAGGAAGAGAATATGAAACCAAATTTATCAAATTGACTTAGCCCATTGGATTTAACTAATGGGATCCCTAGTTGTTACATTTTTTTTTTATCATCTCTATAATACATTTCCAAGAGTGCGAATAAGGATTATAAATATCCATAGGAATTCATAAATATGTAAAGCAAGTCCAATTTTTAGAGAAAGGAAATTTAAAATTTCTTGAAATAGAGTGTATCACCTATGAACTTACACTCCATCCTAACACTTTTATTTTTTGATGGTATATCATACCCCCTAAAGCACTATTGAAGATATATATTGCTATTTAAATCTAGTTGATATTATTGTGGATGCTCCACCTATAAAAAGAGTTTCATCCACAACCTAGCAGTGATTCAAAAATTTGACTACCCTTACAATTTTGATGACTATAAGATTCCCTGCAATCCTCTCCATCTTGATTTTCCTACTTAGAAATTTATCCACGATGATATAGAATATAGGGGAAAGGGGGTATCCCTACCTCTGTCCATATATTCCTTGAAAAATGGGGGTTGGATTTCCATTGAACAAAGGATCTATCCATATAGCATTGATACAAGATGAGAACCAACTGAGGAAGGAAGAAAATAACCCGGATTTAGACATTACCTCAAATAAGAATGCATGAACCAGTTTCTTCCTACACAAGCAGAGTGCTATCCACTATTTATCATGTTCACATAAATACTCCTTGATTGTATGAAATTATCTTCAACATAAATTTCCTCAGTCTAGATTCCACAATCTTGGTCATAATTGTGTATGAGTATTTGTAGATGGAAATAGGCCTAAACCTATCAAAGGAGAAAATATTGGCATATTTTGAAATCAAAGAAGGAAATAATATTTTGTATCACCTCCCATCTTAAAATACTTTTGAAAATCTGCAACATTTTTTTGTGATTAGATTTAACTAAACTCCAAAAAGTTCTAAAAAAGGAAATTGATAATCTATCAAGTCCTAGGGCCTTGGCAAGCTAAATGATCCATATGGAATTAAGAATATCCACTTCCTCAATTGATTTCATCAAGTTTGGATTGTCCTCCACTTATATTACAACTGGGATATTTTCCAACATGGCCACTAAAACAACAAAGTCAACTCTATCTTACACAGTGAGTAAATTACCAAAATAGGTTATGTTTGTGGTTTTTAGTTCCTAGAAGTAAAAAATTATGGTTCCATCATCTAGTGTGATATCCTTACCATTATTCCTTATAAATATAGCTCTATCTTTATTAAGGAAGAAGGTTGTATTTTATCACCCAATTTAAGCCACAAACTCCTTAATTTTAATCTCGATAACTTCTCCTCAACTCTCGCTACCATTTGAATTTGTTCTTGAATCTTTTTCTATGAAGCCTATAGATCAAGAGTGATTCCTTCATTTTCAATTGTAGCTTGGAGGTTGCCTTGGATGAAGATGAGGAAGAGTGTGACTCCTACACCAAATATTTCAAAATAAATTTGACTATTTTTTTTTCTCGTAGATGTTGGTTGGAGAGTCGGTGACCCATACTTTATAGGCCTTGGAAATTATATATCTAACCTCTAGGTGTTGTAACTAGAGAGTATTGTATCGAAATGGAAGAGGTACATAGTCATGATATTCTTGGATTTGAAGTACAATCATCTTGTGATATGATATTTCCAATGGGATGATTCAAGACATAATAGGATATTTCTAAAGAATTAGATTACTTTGTACCAAAATTTTTTCCAATTTGGCCGCAATATGGCCAAGCCCGAGCATTTTCTTTCTCCAGGTGAACTTCCCTTTTGATTTTTTAATATCAATCATGTCCCACTCTATGATTAAATGATCCATCATTTCTCTAAGTAAATCTCTAAATATACATTCCCCTCTTTTTTCTTTTCTATTGAGGGTCACATTGATGTCCCTGAATATGATTCTATCTCTTGCATAATTTGTATCTATTAACACTAAAAATGATTTCCAATAATTCTTGTTCTCCAATTTTTTTTAATAAGTGAACTTAGCTAGTATACAATGTTGAGTATGCTGAGTAAAGTTTAGATGCAATATAGAGTAGCTCTAGAGAGTGAAAATACCTCTAGAGTCCCCTCGAAATCTCACCACCACACCTTTATAGGAATTCCATTTCTATTTAAAGGTCTTCATGGCTTCCAAGTCCTCCATATTGGTATCCTAGAGTATAATAATTTTAGGATTTTATATTCTTATTATATCCCTTAGATTTGCTTCTTTATTCCTTCTACCTAATCCCCTACAATTCTAGGGGATGATGTTCATTATTTAGAAGGATTTTGACTAGCACCTTTAGATGGAATGCTTTTTTCTAGGGGTGCTAGTTGATATTGTAATTGTTGATATATATTTATCTATATTAATTTGTTTCCCCATCAGATTTTCCCTATCTAACAATTCCTCCCTTTTCTCTTTGGTTGTTTTTCATCTTGGTTTCTTGTGAATCTTCTCATCTAGAACCTTTTCTTCTTTGTCCTCTTCCTGAACTATGATTCGTGCTTTAATAGGTTTTTTGGTTCTAGTGGGGGTGGTTTCCACTCAGAAATATTATGAATCTTTTATAGTATGTCTAATAGTTTATATTCATCTTCCAACTAGGGAAACTCTATGATTTGGACTAAAGGTTTCTCCACTCATGGTGATATAGTTACAACAAAAAAGAGAAGGGGTTTTCCAAAGTTTCCATAGAGGGGAATCATTCCTATTGGCATATAAGTTTGAATCTATTATGAAACATTACGGGGATTCCATTCCAAGCTTCGGTTGATGATTTTACACATAGTTCAAACCATATTCTTGAAGAGTTTTCGTTGGTTGGAGGCTAAGACCAATAATATTTAGATCCATATGGTGTTGAGCAACCTGATTTTAAGGGTTGGGTATTTTCTTGTAGATTTCCATTTTTCCTCATTTTCTTCTTGACCATTTTCCACTTCTCCTATTTTTTAGGTATAGGCTAAGGTATCTGTGGATTCTTATTCTTACAGTATTCAGAAAAACACCTATATTTGTGGCAAGATTTGAAATTGAGAGGAAATTTTTCATAGTATAAACATTGTTCATGCTGCCAATTATATAGAGTAAGAAGGATAACTTATGGAAATCATTTTTCCAGGTTTAGTTCTACATAGATCCAAGCACATGCAAACATCCTCTCCTTTGGCTCTACCTTGTCAATGTAACTTCCAAGAGCATTCCATGTATTTCTAATAAATTCGTCTCCCCATCAATGCAATGGAAATTGTGTGAGACACACCCATACAACCATTATTCAAGGCACGCCATCCTATGGATTAAAATTAAGCATACAATGGTTCACGTACATTCCCCTGGAGCCAATAAAGTAAGGCATATTCTCGAATATTATAACAATGTTTTCCTTCGTTTCAAACAAGAATGCATAAAATCCACTTTCACAGAAATAATGCCACATCTTCCCTTTACTTGGGACCTACTATATCATTTTGTACCTAGTTTTATATGGTTCATGGATATGTTCAATTTCTAATGGAATATCCAATAAGGCCACTTTCAAATATATATCAAGACTCGAGCCATGGAAAATAAGGGGGAAGCCAAATATTTTGTATGTACTCAATTTTCTTAAAAAAAACAAGTCTATTAAGGTTTCATTGTTTTCCTTAATGAGGATACAATGTCCTGAATTCCCATCACTTTAGGGTTTTCCAAGGGGGTATGAGCCCCCTCCAAATTTTAGATCCATATATAAAAATATACCACAAACCGAGGGTGTATTCACATGGTTTCAACTCACTACGGTTTCTTTGGAAGTTACTTGTATATGCATTTCCATTCTCAGAAAGGATAATCTATTATATGTTGAGGCATTGATAAACATTTGGGGAATCACATCCAAGAAAAGAGGGGCTCATCTTTAGTGAGGGTGACCATGTTGTTATAATTATTAGGATACCATGGGAAGGGAAAAGACATGGATAAATCTAAAGTTAACTGGGGTAAAAATGGTTAAGGGTAATGAGTTGTGATTTACTTTTATGCACTCCACGACACTTGTATTTTTACTCATATGCCTAATTTGTCTTTTGTATGAGCTAGTATGGGGAAGGAGAAAGACAAAATACAAATTGAGAAATATTTTAAAATGAGAATCTTATTTTGTGTGAGGGACTGGACAAGGAAGAAATCTTGATAATTTCACTTTGATTAATAAATCTATTATATGATATTAGGGAGTAGGATAATTGGTACTTTAACCCATTCTAAGTAGTGTTATAAGGCTAATAGTATACTTGACTGACCATAGTACTAATTCTTTATAATTTACCTAGGGAGGCTAATATGGGGTACCTAGGGAGGTACCCAAGGTGATACTAAATGAAATGTGTCCATAATAATGGCATAAGCCCATTTGGTAGTTGATGGGTAATAAATGCACACACTAGGTAGTTAAGAGGAAATAATATAATAATAAGGGGTAGTTAGCATAGGCTCCTAGGAATACCCATGACAAAGTATAGATACACATGATTATTGTTGTATTGAGGTATTTTAAATGTTGTATGTTGATTCTTGTAGAAATAATTGTGAAGTTTCGGTGAAATGTGCACAAAGAACCTATCTAGTATAAATTCACACAAATATTGCAAAATAAATGGAGAGAGAAAAAATAATGAGAGAAATAATAATGAATTATATTAAATGAATGGTATAATGAATAATACACATAATAAAATCTATATTACTGAATTAATGTTCCATAATAGTGATCTAGAAAGATATGAACACTCATAGACAAACTCGAGAGTAAACTGCTACCTAGTCCTATTTAACTGTGTTGGAAGATTGGTTGTTGTCATTGATGTCAACCTTAGCCATTGGCTTTTGGACTCCACAATTGATCGAAGTAGATAGACATGAAGGAAATTACACATGCAGATACAACACCCATGGATGGATATTATAATTCATGTCACTTACGGTGGTATGTGGAATGCCACGTGGATCCTCACGATTGAGGAGAAATGAATTTTTGAAGATGGCAATGTGAATTGAAGAAGAAACTACATGTCATCCCTAATGTCAAAAGGAAGTGACATAAAGGGTATAAATACCTCTCATTATACATTCATTTTTTAACACACACAATTTTATTAATGAACAAGGAGGTATAATTTGAATTTCTGAGGAAATCGGAAGTAAAGAAGGCTGGATTTCAAGGGAGGATGAAGTTTTTTGGTGATGTGTTCTAAGGTATGTTATTTACAGGTAATATTACAATTTTATCTATAAATTTGTTTCTAGAACGATTCATATGGTGCAATTCATAGTTTATTGAGAAGTCATATCTAGGTACCTGTGGTAAAAAATTCATTTCTTTATTTGCTATAATTTTGGCGATACACTCTATGGAAGATAGGGTTTTTGACTAGTCCTCAAGCTAGTCATAAACAAGTGTTCTGGGTAAAAAAATCATAAAGTATTCATATAGAATCCAAATGAAGTGAGACCAATTGAATTGGAAATATTACATGTTGTAGTTTCCCGTGTACGAATTTTAGAATCGGATATTAAATATTGAGCACAGGGCATTCTGTACAAGTTCGCTCTCCTGAATAAACCATAATTGAATAAGGTCTACCATTTTTTGTATAACTCCTTTTCTAGGAGGATTCAAGGAGTTAAACTTAGAGGAGTTTCAAAGAATACATTGAGTAATATTATGTACAGGATCTGAGTTTCATAGAATACATTGAGTAATATTATATACATGGTCAGAGTATTCCAAGAAGTGAAGAATTGCAGAAATTGAAGAAGTCTCAGGAAGCATTATGAGGCACTATGTGATGGTTGGTTGACGGTAATAATTTAAAGTTTTATTATCTCTCATATATTCTTGGGTGTATGGAAAGGGAAAGGATGGATAGGTCAACCCTCTCTTGATATTGGAGGATTGTATCTTCCTTTTGGAGGTTTACCCCTCCCTTTATATTTGGAAGTTGCAGCCACCTTTGGAAGTCATTACTTCCTTTGAACAATAATACATGATTACTTATTATATAATGTGCATGGTGTATTGGTGTATATCTTATACTATTATTCATTTTTGATTGGATAGTATTCATTTCTGATTGGATATAAATTGAATATATGATCTAATTGAAGTACAAGTTCAAAAATACTAATTTCTCTAAATATTCATTCACCCCCCTCTCAATATTTCCAACAATTGGTATCATAAAAGGTTTCCTTTAGTATATTTTAACCACTGGAAGGAAGATCCTAAAAGGAAATGGAAGAAAACATTCCAAATGGTATTCCACCATTTGATGGAATCAATTTTGAATATTGGACTAATAGAATGGAAACTTACTTGAAAGATCTTGGGGAAGATGTTTGATTCTCAGTTGTTTCAGGATACAAGTTTTTTATAGGATAAATTGGTAAATGCGGACATAAACTAATCTTTCTAGATCCACCTAGATCTAGAACAAAATAGGACAGTACATGACGCTTCTCTTAAGTTATAATCATTGATCTAAGTGTCAAATAAGCAATTGATGACTTACCTTTGAGATTTCTTTATTATATCTTTGTTGTTCTCGCTTCACTCTAGTGCTCTTGTGAAACCAAATTTGCAATGACACAAACCAACCAAAGTCAAATAAACTATGATAGATTCAATGAAAATGTAGACATGTGATCAAGGAGTCATGTAATAAAATGAGAATAATTTTATGGGAAAGAAACATGTCACTGTATTATATTGAATGAAAGTGGAAGATATAACTGAAATACCTTAATGTCACAAGTTCCCTTTTAGTGGTCCTTCGTTCCAACACACACATATATTCATTTCAGAGTTTGCATGAAAGTGATCTTCAAAAGATAGATGGATGAATGCAGACCTCAAACATCAAATGAAATAGTATTCTTCACACAATATCAAGCCTATTCTTCCAACAATTCTTTGCTCAACTTTGCTTAAATGTGCTTAACCTTTTCCATGAGAAGCCAATTATTATATAGGAGAAGATGAAGTGGTTAAAGAGATGAGGATTATCACACCAGATCAGAGAAGTCAGTAGGATCGTAACCATACGTATGCCACCTCACATTCCAGAAGATTCCCCTTCTAGAAACTTCTTGAACCTCTTTCCTCTTTTGGCTTTCAAACGTTGTCGCACCCAACCTATATAGTAGCCTGTGGAAATCCCGTAGGCCAGCTATAGAGCAGCCTATGAAAATCATGGATTTTCGTATTGTACACTATGGGTAGCCTGCAACGTCCTTCTAAAAAGTAGTCTTGTAGGGGAGGAAAGAAGTCACTTTTCTCAGGCAAAATATGATTTTGAGGGCCTAATTACATGCTTGTAAAGTCATCATCAAAGTGACGAAAAAAATGTGTAAAATAATGCCCCCAAAAGTATGAGGTCATAACCTGTGATAACCAAAATACTTTTTAAAATATGTGTGTGTGTCAGGAGAAAAGAACACACCAATCGGGAACCTGCAAACAAACACGCATCTGCACAATATGATACCACATCTTAAGTAGGCATTCCCATGTTCAAACTAGAAATGATTGAACGCATAAGTGTAAGTCATGGCCACTAATGATACAGTGTGGATCCATGTCATCAAAATGTTACATAGCTACCAGGAATACACTGTCAATCTATGTACGAGAAAAATTCGGATACAAGCATAGACATGAGACATACAAAGTGGATTTATGTGTCAATACAAATCATCAATACTCCATCACAACCTGAATCATGAATGATGAGATCTAGGGTCTTCAAAACCTGTCATTCATAAGTACGAATCTATCCATGTGATTACAGGTGTCAGAGTCGAACATGGTTAGAAACTGGTTGATTACCAGTCATTAATGAAAACCATTAACAAGTGCAAGGGAAATCACCATTGATGTCAATGAATCGCAAGGTATTGTAGTACAATCCAATGAATGTGAATGAATGAGATGAAGTCAAACATTCGATGGAATCTTTTGATCAAGGACCAATGATGTGAATCCACTATCAAGAGTAAAGAAACCTGCCATTAGGGCATGCAGGCTCTAAGGTACTAAATGATTTCTAAGTCCCATTCCTGGATAATGAGTTGAAGTTGACAGAAAGAGACACATCATAGGAGGGCCTTGATGTATCCCCCATCAATGACACGAAATAATTAATAGATTTAGGATAGAGTAAAATATGAATATGAGATGAAACTGACACAGGGAAGGCCAACATGGTAGGAATTGACAAGTGTAGATGGCCAACTCTAGAGAGGGTTTATTTGGAATTATCTTGAACATATGGATGACATGACAATAGTCTTGGCATCATTGACTCAAAGACGACCCAAGACACAAACTTGTAAAGATTTAGACGAGAGACAAATGGATTTCCCAACTCGGATTCAAATGATGAAAAAGGGAGTGTCATGTTTAGGAGAGACTCTTCACTGCCACTAACATGGATACAGAGACACATTTCTTTCCCAAATTCCCCCCTCCACCATTTTTGGTGAGTAGATCTTGATTTTTACACAAGCTTGAGGAGGATAACATATTCTTGTAATGTAAGCTCATCCTTCGGACGAGTCCCTAAGAGTATTTTTAACAAACCCTAAGAAGGAGTGGTTTGGTCCCATGTGGGTCTTTCGATGTTTATTTAACGAGTCCAAAGATAGAAAACTAGGGGGGTTTTCATGTTTATAGAGTCTGAAAAACACTTAAAGAGAACTCTCTTAGTTCCTTTTTTGTCAAATAGTTCGATGGGACCAAAAAAGTGATAAACTATTGCCCATCGAATGTTTTATTCAAATACTTTTACGAGCTTGAATAGAACAAGGTTGCTCAACAATATTTTCATTTTTATGTAGTGTGAAAAGAGCTTAAATGATACTCCATGTGTGTCGCTTTTCATGTTACCAAGATGAGTACGAAAGGATGAAAAAAATATACTCGGTTATGTTCTCATAAATTTTTTATCATGAGAATGAAGGAAGAGTGAACTCGAGGTTTTACTAAAAAACCCTAAAAAGTATCGATATGTGTAACAAGGAGAAAACAAATTACGGAACAAAGATCCATACTCGGTTAATTAGGACTCTAGTCTTCTTCCTGGAAGAAAACAAGACACTCACAAGACTATTAGTTTTGAGGGTTTATAACCAAACACATTTATATAATATAAAATATTATGAAAAAAGGTAAAAAGTGAAATAAATAAGAGTAAGAGCTCTTTTTTACCATTTCATTTGTATTTGGTCAAGAACTTGTCTAAAAACCCCTTTTTCACCCCTTACTTTAGCGATCGATTGCGAGGAGCACAGGCGATCAATCAACGAATGGTTTCTGTAAAAACAATAAGTTCTTCATCTTCTTCCTTTTCAATGGTTTAAAATTTGTTTTAGGTGGTTAAAAAATGATTTTTTGGGTGATTTTTGGGCCGATAGGTGTGTGTTGGGGCCACCACTGGTGGCCAATATCAGGCCCCGTGGAAATCAAGGATTTCCATAGGTGCCCAATGGATCGCCTATGGAAATCCCCCACTGTAACTGAAGCTCGGTTGCGGTGGCTGAAAACCAAAAAAGAAAAGCAAGCGTTGAACCAAAAAAAATTCCAAAAAGGATGGATAAAGGTGCTAACTGGCCTCTTTTACTTCTGTGTAGGTATTTGATCGCAAAAATGTTGGAATGGAGAGAATGTGAGCATGAATATGAAAACTCTATGGATGTGAATGATCCAGGAACCATTAATTCTCTTCGACAATGTGGCATATTGAAATTTTTCAAAATCTAGATCATGAGAGCCTAATGGAGACTATTAGAGTACTTGGTCCATATGTGGGATGTAGAACAACAAGTATTTCATGTGGGTGTTAATGTCCTTTCCTTGGACATTGAGGATATTTTCTTTCTGACGGGGTTATCCTGTCATTGGGTACGTGTGACTTTGATAGGGGGTCGAAGTGGTGGTTTTCCGATGAGCGAGTATATCCATTGACACTGTGAACCTGATGCCGAAAAGCGCAAAGGTAAAGTGGCTATCTGAGGTGTGTGATATATGACTCTCAGAAACAACCTCTTTACCATTACACATATGGAAAGAAGCGCGTCGTTGCACATTAGGCTCCCTAGTTATTATCAATATTCCATTGAATGTCTGGAACCTCAAGTATTCAATTGGTGTGATGGTGTGCTCTTCAGTATGAAGACACAATTCACTAAAAGAAAGAGAGGAGACCTAAAGCAGTTTGGGTATGGGTCCATTTTGGTATCTTTCTTCTTAGAAAGAGTCCCTCATTTGCGGCTATAGGTAGAGTGGGGAATACCAGCCCCACAAGACCCAAGAATGAAATGGTGGTGTGACCTTATGGCTTGGCATGTAGCGGGCCCTATTATCAAGTACAATGATGCATTTTTTGATTGGTTAAGGCCCCAAATCTTGATGATTAATGATTATGTGTATGCCAGCCTGGACTTTCGGGGTGATCTCGACTTAGCCCTCCCTGAGGGATTTCAGTGGGGAGATCTAGGTAAGAAAGACATTTTGTTTTTTATAGTGTTTTTTGGTTTTTAGGATATTAGATGTTTTTTGTGTTTTCAATGTAATGACTAGTCAGATACTTTTGACTATGTATATTTAGGGCCACATTGACCTCCGAGCACATCTCCAATTCAGAGGCGAGGAGAGGCAAGTGTGGTAGCAGGGTGGGATGCTGACGAATATGAGGCGATGGAGCATAACTTAGAAGTCTTGATGGAAGGAATTACCGCTATGTCGATCGAGTAGGTCCCGAGGCATTATCAACGCCATACTATAGGCATGTTCGACTCACTTAGTCAGTTACTTCACAGGGTAGCACAAGCAGTAGTGTGCTATCATGAGTAACATCCATGATGTTATTTCAAGTAGCATCCGTGATGCTATTTTGTAGGAGCCATGGGCTCTATATTTTGATATTTTGGTCCTTGGATAGAAAACACTTTTTATAAAACATTTTCATTATATATATATACATGAGGCTTCTACCGACTTACTCTACTTTTATATATAGTATGTAATGTGTGATTGGATTTATAAATGTCTCAAATGTCTGTTTAACACATAATTAGCTAGAGAATTAGTTAATGTATTTAGGCATCTAGGAATGTGTTGATATTCAATATAATCAAAATAATGTTCCAAGATACGAATTTGTAGATATACCCATAACAAAGTAGGACTTCAGATAGTGTAGACATTACTTAACTGGAGCACTACTAGCTACAAATAAAGTCGTATAACGAAGTGATGAATCCCAAGTGAGATAGCATTGGTCAATACTTCAATGAATGTGCTATATTCTGTGATATTATTGGTTGCATGACTGAGACAAACACCTTGTAAAATGATAAGTTTGTTGGTGGGTGCATGGATTTCCCAAGCAGCAAAAGCTAGGTTCTGAGTACTATGACTAGCACCATTGACAAAGAATTTATAGGGTAGAGAAGACATCGACATCTGGAAACCACGAAAAATGCAAGGTAAACAGTTGGGGGTCGAAAATAAATAATGAAAAACACACAAAAGTAGCACAAAAGAGGATGGTACAGTAAAAGTACAAGCACTCATGCAAAGACAGTCTAAGCATAGTACTTTTTCAAGTAAATACCATTTATGGGTTCACTCAAAGGAATGCCATCATAATCTACTAACTCATAATCTCCCTTCTCTAACACTCATTTGACAATATATGGACCATGCCACATAGCTTCGAATTTTCTAGCTCCTAGCAAATCACAATCTTGTTCATAGAGGAGAACTAGATCTCCCTCAGAGAAAACACACGGCTTGACATGCTTATCATATTGGGATTTTACACATTTCTTCTTGGTTTCAATAACTAGGATGGCATCACGACAGGTCTCATCTAATTGCATAAGATACAATAGACATTCCTTTTCAGCAAAGGTGTTTGGGAGAAGTTCGATGGATAGCTTCAAAGATAGTATTTCACATTCAATCGGGAGAATGGCTTCAATGTCGTAGACTAGTTGGAAGGGGTTAAATCCCATAGCAGACTTCAAATATGTCCGATAGGCCCATAATGTCGAAAACAACATCGTGTTCCAGCTGGTCCTAAGGATTCATATTATTCGACGAAGCATAGTGATAAGAATTTTATTTGTTGCTTCAACTTGGTCATTGGCCTGTGGATAGTAGGGGGTTGAGTTTTCATGTCGAAGACCCAACTTGTCGGTAAGTTCAGACATCATAAAGTTTTGAAAATGGCTACCATGATCAGTAACGATAGCTTGTGGGATCCTGAATCGAGTAATAATATGATTAAATATGAAAAGGGCTACAGTTTTCCTAGTATTGTCGAAAGTAGGCATCGCCTCGGCCCATTTCGTGAAATAATCCACAGCTACAATAATGTAACCATGCCCCCCGATCTAGTGAGAGTCACATGTTATGAAATTTATACCTCATTTTGCAAAAGGTCCGATGGAAACTACAGGGTGTAAGGGAGCAGGATGTGATCTTATTTTATTATTGTACATTTGGAAAGCATGGCATTTTTGGATGGCAGTAATACAATCTTTAAATAAAGAAGGACAAAAATACCCTGCTCATAAGATATTTTGGGCAGTAGCATACCCAGACATGTGACCACCACATGCTCCAGAATGGAATTCATTCAAATCTTTCTCAGCCTTGTCATAGGTGAGACATCGTCAAAAAATGGAGTCAACCCCACGGTGATAAAGAGTGTCACCGAGGATGATATATTGATGAGCTTGATATCGTATACGGCGACTGTCAGTGTTAGATAGGTTGGGGAGGAAATTTTGTGTTTGGTGATATATAATGATATATCCATACCAAAGGTCATCAGAACTGATCAGAAAAAAAGATTTATTGGGTAGAGAATCTACTCCTACATTTTCTGTCTTAGTGCAGGGAAGGTCACACATCAGTTCGACAAACACCAAAGATTTCTTAGACTTAGCGCATTCGAATTCTAAGTCAAACTCTTGGAGAATCACTATCCATTTAGAGTACTTTCCCCCTAGCAATTGGCATGTAAGAATGTGTTTCATGGGGTTGGAATCGAAAATTATAGTGCTCTTGCATAATAGGATGTAGTGACAAAAACGTTGGAAAACTTGAACAACTGCCAGGGCCAGTTTTTCAATATGTAGATTTTTCATTTCGGTGGTCGTGAGACTCCGACTCAAATAATAGATGACATGTTCATTGTGTGAATCATCTTCTTGGATGAGAACCATGTCGATGGTAGAGTCCAAAGAAGCTATATAAAGGAAGTAATGTCGACTATAATCGGGTGGGAAAAGTAATGGGGTATGGGTTAAATTCAGTTTCAAAGCTTCGAAATATTTGTTGGCAGTGGAATCCCATACGAACTAAGAACCTTTCTTTACCAGTTGAGTAAATTTGAGTGTTAATTGAGCATATTTTGGGATGAAATGACATACAAAAATTTCCTTTCCTTGCAAACTTTGAAGCTAGCGAAGTGAATAAGGAGGAGGGGGATTGAGGATCGCCTCAACCTTCAAAGGATCAACCCTGGTCCCATGGAGTGACACGATAAAACCTAGAATTTGACCAAACTCCACACAGAAGATACATTTGTGTGGGTTTAAGCATATACGATAGAACTGACAATGAAGAAAAATGGCTCAGAGGTGTGTCAGATGGTCACTATGATGCGTGGAATGCGTCAGTAGGTCATCTAGATATGGTTGTACAATTTGATTAATATCATGAAAAGCATAAGACATGGCACGTTAAAAATTTGCATCGGCGTTCTTCGAACCAAAGGGTAGTTTCTGGTAGGAAAAGGTGCCCAAGGACAAATAAAAGTGGTTTTATGTTGATTTGATTATAGCCGGAGAAACAATCCATTAAAAAAAAGGTTTCACTTCCGGTGCAGTCATCGAAAATATGTTCAACGAAGGGGGTGGGAAAGTTGTATTTAGGAAAAGCTTGATTTATATCCCTATAATCGACGCAGACACAAATCGTACCTTGTTTCTTGTTAACCCGAACGAGATTGGATACCCAATCAGTTAAATCCACAGGATAAATAAAGGTAGCTTTAAGATTTTTTTCGACTTCAAGCTTAATAGCAGCTTCTTTACGGGGGTGGACTTAATGAAGTCTCTGCTGGACGGGTCTAGCACTCGGGTACATATTAACTTCGTGTACAATAATATTAGGGTCAATACCTGACATTTCTTCATAGCTCAAAGTGAAGATGTCACGAAACTCTTGGAAAAGTGATTTATATGTGATGACCTTGTCAGTGGAGCATGAAGCTTTGATGTGAACATTTTCAACAACTCTAGGTTTAATGGATATGTCGAGGGGAATGGTGGGAGAAATATTACTTAAGTTCCCTTCATATAATACGTCGTGTGACGACTCGGGAACAGAGGAAATGACAGCAACGGTCGAAAGAGTTGAGATCCGTTGGTAACTCTGAATGGTGTGTTGTTAGATGAAGAGAATGGAACGATGATGTCCATCATTCCAATGGGTGTCTTCCATCAACATAACCGACATAATCATATCATCCATGGGAAAAAAAACATGGAATGGGTTAGATATGAATCACCGAGAGAGGGGGTGAAAGGGGTTGCTGATTGAATGGCTTGATAGGCCAATTCAATTGGACTTAAATAAATTTGGTTGTCGTAGTGAAGATAATCACCAGGTTCGAGTGTGATCCATAGGTTGGAATATGGGTGAGTTTGACGAACTGAGGTGGAAATCATGTTGATCGAGGCAACCAAAGGAGGTGGAACATCAGGAGGTGGGATCCCGAATGTTTCCATCAAAGTGGAATCATTAAGTAGGCCCACACCAACATTCTCATACCTAGGAGGTGTCTTTGTGATAAAGGGTATGCTGCTAGTATGGGTGTCAGAGTTGAAAAAGGTTGGCTAGTCGATAGTGATGACCTTTCCCTGATGTGGAAAATGTAAAACATGGAAAAGGGTAGACACAATGGTGCACAGCGCATCAATCCAGCTATGACCAAGTAAGATATTATAATAGAGAGGTGCATCAAAGACCTCAACTTCACCATTGACTGATTTGCGTTCCATCGTAATAGAAAACAAAGGAAGTAAACTATAGGGTTTAAAGCCAAAGCCATTGAAGTCTTTAAGAATGTTATGTGATTCAGTAAGAGGAGGAGAGTCGATGGCTTTCCAACAGGAAATATACATTACACACATGGAGGTACCCTCATAAATAACATTCTTGCAAATGTTCTTGTCGGAGACAACTTGTATTTGGAATGCTAGTTGAGGGGGGAGTCTCAGAATGTGATCTTCAGGGTAAAAAATTATCAAATTTGTATCTGTAGGATCAATTCCACTGATAGCCTTTAGCAGTGCCTTCCACTGAGCAGGGAAACTTTGAATGACTTTGAGAGTCGACATCAGAGAAGGTGCTTGTGCCAGATCTTCTACAATATTGTAGTTCTGAGCAGCACGTGCATGAGGGTTGAAGGCATAATTTTCAACAACACCCTTTGGGGGAGGGAGAAGAACTGTATCGAGACTCGGTTGTTCGATATGAAGGGGACTGTTGGGAGGTGAATTTGAAAGAGGTTGTTGAACCAATGAAGGTGGTATATCGTTAACCTTCTCCTTTGAGGAAGAGTAATCTTTGGCCCGTATGGTAGTTGTAACGTCATTCTTTCTAGAATCACAAGTGCACATGAGTACATAAGAAGTAGTGAAGGGAGAGGGTTGGTCATGGATGACCAATTGGTCCTACTATTAAGAGGGGAAAGGTTGAGACAAAATGACAGGTGTAGAAGGTTTTGTGGTCCCTTGAAGGAACTTAGTAACCTCGACATGTCTTCAACAATATTTCATATAGTGATCGTCACCATAGATAAGGTAAGGGTATCGAGGTTTGTATTTATCCTTATCATCAGCAGGTTGTGTTTTGGATTTCTTAGACTGTGGGTTATTTTTATGCTCCTTATTCTTACCCTTCCCTTTTTTAGATTTATTCTTTCCGACAGGGGTAGATTGAACAGATTTGACCTCAGAGGTTTTGTCGGCGGGAGGAGTAAGAGACAAATAATTTTGAACATTAGAAGAATTAGACTTGGGGTTGGTGGGACATTCTTGCATATTTTGAGGTTGATAATGTAAAGTTCCAATCACACCATCAGTCACATGAGAAGCAACAGGGGTAGTTGGGATAGCGGTATTAGAAGGGCGAGGTGCATCAGAGAGTAAGTTCTAAAGAGTACCCGTTTGTGAATGAATGAGGTTGAGGTACTGAGCACGATAGCCTGTTCTTTGGTGACAACTCCACCAATGGAAATATCATGAGAGATTTCATTCACGAATGATTTCGTGAACCACTCTGCCAATAACTGATCGGGAAGATCGAGTTTGATCAAATGTTGTCTTTGTCTCCACTCATGAATGTTATCATAGATGTGAGTGGCCTTAGTTTTCTTGAAGGAACTCATGATCTTAGTTCTTGTTTCATAACGGATCGGTAATTGGTAGTGTGTAAGAAAATCCATGGCTAGGGTATTAAAGTCAGTGAAGAACCCTTGTGGTAGTGCTATATACCACTTTGCAGCCGAACCCGTGAGAGTTCATTGGAAGAGTCATAACCGAATGGAATCATCCATCAAAGAGTTGGAATAACACCAAAGGTGGAAAGTCATGACATGGTTGTTTGGATCCTCTCCCTATTCACTGTCAAATTTTGAGATGTCAGATAGTAATTTGGCTGGAATAACAGGCTAGTCGGGAGAATGTAGGATAGGATCATTCAAGATTCTAGACAAATCAGGTATATCCGAAGTGTATAAAACTGCTAATTGTCTATTCAATGGAGGATACTGGTGACTTTGGGGAGGGAGTCCCATTAGTATACCAGTAGGACCATAAGTGGTCTGTATGTGAGGCGAAGGTCCCAACAGATTTGAACATGTGTGTGGAGGCATGTAGCCCATAGGGTTGTACTAATTGGAGATGTTCCCTTGGGGGGGACACTACATTGAATGTTAGAACACCAAATGGGATTGGAAGAAACTAGGTATGACTGGCCCGAACTAGGGGTTATAATGTTGGCATGTTTACAGGCAGGTGTGCTTGCCATTGATGGAAAGATCAGAGTATGCAACGATGGAAAAACAGGGACAATGTAATCCTAGGAGGAGAAGAAATAGTGATCTTTGGATCCCATTGAGAATTCCCGATGAACGTCAGATCTGAGCCCGAGGTCCGACTGGCATTGGATCCAGGAGAACCTACACATTCTTTAAAGAGAAAGGTGAAGCAAGGTTACGAAATCCCGAAGGAAGGAGGACAGTTTCAGATATCGAGATTTTGAAGAGTCGAGACTCTTCATCATCAGGAGTCCTGGAATCGTGAAATGTGAAACACTAAAATCCTGAAAGCAGGAGGACAGTTTCGGATACCGGGAGTTGGAAGAGTCAAGACTCTTCATCATCAGGAGTCCCAAAATCACGAAATGAAAAACCCTGAAAACCTAAAACATGCACATCGATCGAAGGTTCAGATATAGGGAGTTGGAGGAGTCAAGATTCGAGACTCTTCAACATAGGAGTCCCGAAGTGTGGAAATGTGAAACACCAAAAATCCAGAAATAGGCACATCAACCGGAGTTTCAGATACCAAGAGCTGGAGGAGTCAAGAGTTGAGACTCTTCATCACAGGAGTCCCGAAGTCGCGAAATGCAAAACAACGAAACACCTTTTTGTGTATATTTCAAATACCGAGAGATGGAGCGTCAAAACACTTCATCACAAGGAATGTCGAAATGTCAAAATGCTGAAATGTGAAAAACACCTTTTGGTGTTGGTTTCAGATACTGGGATTTTGAGTGTCGAAACACTTTGCAACAGGAATGTCGGAATGACGAAGTGGCAAAATGTGTTTTCAAATAAGGTTATGGTCACCGTCGGTGGTCACATCGTCGAAGAGATGTAGAGAAGAGATCAAAGAAACAAGCTCCATTTCAGAGTTTGGGACATGGACAATCGAGACGGCTTATCACAGAATCCTCAAAATACGAAATGTGAAATACAAGTTCAGAACTGTCCCTTATTCATAAACCATGGTCACATCGATGAATTCTCAAGGGAGGAGGTAGCATGAAGCTAATATCCATTTCAGAGAGCGTGACTTGGAGAGTTGAGATGCCTCACCACAGGGATGCCAAAATTTCGAATGCCGGAATGTCGAAACGCCGAAAGGCCAAATTACGAAATGGAAAACTAAGTGCAAGACCCATCATTTATGATCTAATGGTGCATGTTATTTGAGAATATGATGGAAGGGATACTGCTTATATTCATAGTTAATCGATCAATGGTGATTCAGTTGTTGAACTGTCTTTGGAGGTTCACAGTGTAACTGCTAGAAACCACTAATGGTTTCTGCCAAAGGACTCGAAGAGACTTCTGTGTGATTTATAGAGGAGATGAAGAGTCTTAAGGAATCTACCAGTGGAATGAAGACTGTTCGTAGAGGAAATTGACAGATGGATGAGCGTTGAAACCTGTAACTGCAATAGAGAGGATGAGCTCAACTGTGACAGAGAAGACAAAGAGTCTTAACTATTGGACAAGCTAAGGAATCTCAACATAACACCCATTGATGATGGACACATGGGTTTAACATCCAAAGAATTTGAAGAGTTGCAATGATGATCAGGTAGATCACTCAACATGAAGAGCGTGCAGAAGCATTGCACATAGGCGATGCACAAGGTGCACAGAGACCATAAAATGCAGAAAAAAGAAGAGATGGTGCTTCTATAAAGAGGAATTACTCACGGGGAAATGACATGCTGTGGGGAGGAGATGAAATACACAGAAGAGGCGCAATTCAGAGCATCACAATAAGACACAGAGCATAAAGTGCAGCAGAAGCAAAGAACAAAGATGCATAGCTGAGACAATAAAAGAAGGCTGAGGTGCACTTGTAGAGAAGAGTAGAAGATCAGAAACCGCAAGAAGATGTAGGCAGAGAGACACTGATACAAGAGAGCAGAGCAGCGTAGCAGAATAGTGATGAGATTGGTAAGGCATTGATGAACATTATATCACTATAATAAGTTTCAGTAGAAAATTTTTATATTTCAGGGTGGTAGTGAGGTGCTAGGGAGGATTGTTGTCCTCAGAGGTCCAAGTGGGTGCTTGAACATAGGGAGTTGTAGCTTCCATTTGGTTGCAGCCAGAGAAACCAGGGTGGCAGGGTGGTGCAAGAGAGAACTGTTGTTCTCTGTTATACATGTTGGTGCCTATGTGACTGGAAGTTGGTGCTAGAACACTTAGGGAGTTGTTACTTGCTTCTAGTGGGTGCTAGAGAAACCAGGGAGTTGGTGTTTCCTTCTAGTGGGTGCTAGAGAAACTAGGGAGTTGGTGCTTCCTTCTAGTAGGTGCTAGAGAAAACAGATAGTTGGTGCTCTTACCAAGTTGCAGCTTGAAAAAAAGAGGTTGTAGCCTCATTATGAGTTTATGCTCATAAGTATGATAATGTACATAATGTAAAGATTACTTATCATATAAAGAAGAAGAGATTTTTACCCTTTATGGGTTTCCTCAGGAAATATCTGTCTCTGTATATTTCATATGTGTGAATGATGTCGAATGTTCTATTGCTTACTTCCCTACAATATTGTGATTTTCATTCAGTGCTCTGCAAAGAGTTTAAAATAAGCATAATTGTTTAAGCTCGATAACAACTGATTCACCCCCCCCCTCTCAGTTGTGAAACAATTGGTATCAGAGCCAACCCCTTTTATCTAAGGGTAGATCCTACAGCTTAAACATGTCAAACCATGAAGGAAATTCAACCAAGAAGGCTCCTTTTTTCAATGGAACAAACTTTTCCTTCTGGAAAGTTAGAATGAGAACCTACATAATGGATTTAGGTGTAGATGTCTAGGATGTGGTAGATATTGGTTATGTAAATCTAGTTGTACTAGCTAATAGGGATGAAAATCTATAATTTAGCTTCAATGCTAAAGCTATGAATTCTTTCTTGAGTGGGCTTGCAGAAGAAGAATTCGTAAAAGTTATGCACCTAGGAACTGCCAAAGAAATGTGGGACAAACTCATTAGAAGTTATGAAGGTAATGAGAAGGTAAAGGATGCAAAGCTTAAAACCTATAGAGTACAGTTTGAACAACTGAAGATGAAAGAAGATGAAACTATTGGAAAATACTTTCTACGAGTTGAAGAACTGGTAAATGCAATGAAAGCACTTGGTGAAAAAATTGAGGAACCTTCTTTAGTTCAAAAATTTTTGAGATCTCTACCAGATAGTTTCAACCCGAAGGTCTCTGCTATAGAAGAACTTTATGATCTAAAAACCTTGGATTTTTATCAACTTCTAGGAACATTGAATGCATATGAAATGAGAATAGTTAAATATAATCCCACCTCTAGAGAAGAATCATTTAAGGCAGACAAGAATGAGGATTCTGAGCCTGATGAAATTGAAGCAAAATTTGTGAAGAGACTGAAGAAGGGATCAAGAACATACAAAGGTAATTTGCCTTTCAAATGTTTCAACTGTGGTAAGATAGGTCATTTTGCAAATAAATGTCCTCACAAAAGAAATGACCAGACATGTGATGATGAGGAGAAGGACAAACACATAAATTTCTTTAAAGAGAATAATTTTAAGAAGAAAAGTCTTTGTGTAAACAATGATGATGATCCTTCAAATGATGAAGACAATGACTCCTCTATTGAAGATAAACTAAATGAATTCATACTTATGGCCAAAGAGGACTATGATAATAAAAGAACATGAAGTGAGGCTAATGAAGAAGAAGTTGTGGTTGATATGGAAGGACACAGATCAATGCACTGGAAGAGATTTACAGACTCATAATTAGGAACATAAAGAAAAAACAATTGCTGATACAGTTTGAGAAAGATAGTAAACAACCTAATGAAGACTTTTCCTTGCTAAAAGTGGAATTAGAAGAGGCAAAGAAAATCGAGGACATTCTGAAACAACAGTTATCAGAAAATAAGGCAAGATGTAAAGCTCTGGAAGAAGAAGTAGTGAAAACTAGGAAAGAGTTGGAGAGGTTTCAAGCCTTGTATCATCAGAATCTGTCAAGTATCAAAGCCTCAGAAGGATTAGCCACCATTCTAAATCAGCAAAGGAATCCAAAGCTGAAAAATGGTTTGGGTTATGAAGAGGGATCAAGTAGTGGTCAACCAAGAAACAAAGAGCCTATCAAGTTTGTCAAATCCTCAAACATTGACAACAGTCACTCTGCAGAAACAAAGAAAGAAAATCCGCTACCAAGAAGGAATGAAAGAAAAAATACCAGAACCGAATCTGTAGATCAGAGAAAGTATCGGCATGAAAGAAATCGACCTCCTCAAAGAAGACAAACTTTTTCCAAGTACTAATGTTCTTTCTATGGATATTGTTTCTTTTGTTCTAACTTTGGTCATAAAGCTGTAAATTGTTCTTTAAAATTAAATTATGAGCAATCAAGACATTCAAGGTATAGCTATCTGCCACAACAAAGAATGAGACAACCAAGTAACAAACCACCACAGACTACAAATCACTTGATGGATGGGAAAAGGACATAGGTTAAGCATAATAATTGTTATGATCCTTTATTCGATGAACCAAAATGTTACATTTGTCATAACTATGGACATAAATATGTTGATTGTCTCTTAAGGAACTATGAACCATATTTAAATCCCCCTACTGAAAATGTCAAGGTTTGGAAGAAGAAAGAAAGTGACAAGTGTGGATTAGTGTTGTCAGCTCAAAGACAAAAAAATCCTTGGTATATAGATAGTGGATGCTCCAAACATATGATGGGAGACAAAGGCAAGTTTCTATCTCTAAGTGAAAGAAAATCAGGAAGCATAACCTTTGGAAATGATGCTTCAGGTAAAATAAAGGGTAAAGGGATGCTAAGTTTAAGTAATGGAAAAGGAAAATACCAATATGTTCTTCTTGTAGATGGGATGAAACATAATTTGCTCAGTGTAAGTCAAATGTGTGACAGAGTATGTGAAGTGATGTTCACATCCAAGGACTACAATATAAAGTCTATAAACTCAGGACAAGTGGTGGCCAAATACATAAGGAAAAAAAATAATGTATATGTGCTAAATAAAGATAGAGAAGAGTGTCATCTAAGAAAACATGATGAAAGTTGTTTATGGAATAGGAGACTTGAACATCTAAACTTTGACCACTTAATCAAGCTCAAAAGTCTTGAGGCAGTAAAAGATCTTTCAAGAATATCAAAGCCCCAAGAGTGTGTGTGTAAACCCTGCCAAGTAGGAAAGCTAACCATGACACAGTTTAAGTCCGAGAGCTTTACTTCAACAGAGAAACCACTCCAACTAGTTCATATGGATTTATGTGGACCATCAAGACAAGAAGGCATAGGGAAAGAAAATCACTTCATGCTGATTATTGATGATTTCTCTAGAATTACTTGGGTTTCTTTTCTCAAGGAAAAAGCTGAAGCATTTGAGAAGCTTAAAAAATTTAAGGCTTTAACTGAGAATCAAAAAGGCAAGAGGTTAAAGGAAGTACGATTAGATAGAGGAGGAGAATTTATGTCAAATGATTTCAAGGATTTCTATGATAAGCATGTGATCAAGAGAGAATACACAATCCCAAGAACTCCACAACAAAATGGAGTAGTTGAGAGGAAAAATAGAACAGTGCAGAAAATGGCTAGGTCAATGATGAATGAAAAGAACATTGGTCAAACCTACTGGGTAGAAGAAATACACACAACATTCCAAGTTCTTAACAAAGCCCACCTTAGACCACAAAGTGACAAGACACCTTATGAACTGTGTTTTGGGAGACCTGCTTCAATCGAACACTTCAAAGTCTTTGGGAGTAAATGTTACATAAAGAATAATGATGAGAACCTTGGAAAATATAATGACAGGGCCGATGAAGGTATCTTATTAGGGTATGCTACAAACAGTAAAGGATACATATGCTATAATAAGAGGTTGCATAAAATGGTTGACTGTATTGACGTAAAAGTTGATGAAGGAATCCTAGGAATAGAGGTGTACAATAATGAGTCTTCTACAGATGACACAACTGAAGCTGAAGATGAATAGGTCCAAGAATCAGAAAATGAAGACTCTGAATTAGATGAAGACACAGATACTCAAATAGACTCAAATCAGTAGACAATTTCAAATTCCTCCTCCAGATTCACTCAAAAGAATCATCATGCAAGTCATATAATTGGTGAAAAAGACAAAGGTGTACAAACCAAGAGAAAGATAATAAAAAACACTGAACAATCACATATAGCTTTCATATCCATGTTGGAAAGAAATAATTTTAATGAAGCTAGGAAATATGACCATTGGGTTAAATCAATGAATGATGAACTTGATCAGATTGAGAAAAACAATACATGGGAGATGGTTCATAGACCTGAAGGTAAAAATATCATTGGTTCCAAATGGATCTTTAAGTATAAGTTGAATGAGCAGGGACAAGTTGTCAAGAATAAAGAAAGATTGGTCTGTAAAGGCTATGCTCAAATAGAAGGAGTGGATTTTGATGAAACATTTTCACCCGTAGCAAGATTAGAAGCTATTAGAATATTTCTTGCCTATGCTTTTCATAAAAGGTTTAAAGTCTATCAAATGGATGTGAAGTTAGATTTTCTAAACGGAGATTTAAATGAAGAAGTCTATATTGAACAACTAAAGGGTTTCAAACTGTTTGATAACCCTAACTTAGTATGGAAGATGAAGAAAGATTTATATGGGTTAAAACAAGCCCCTCGTGCCTGGTATCACAGACTGGATATGTATCTCAAAGACAAAGGGTTCAAGAGAGGAACAATTGACAACAATCTATATATGAAAATAGAGTATAATGATTTGCTCATCGTGTTGGTCTATGAAGATGACATCATCTTCATATGTAATAAGGATTCATTGGTACAATGGTTTGCTTCTACCATGGAATCTGAGTTTGAAATGTCTATGATAGGTGAACTTTCATTTTTTCTTGGTCTAAAAATTACTTAGAGGTCTCAAGGGATGTTCATTTCTCAAGAAAAATATCTAAGAGAAATTTTGAAAAGGTTTCGAATGGAAGATTCTAAACCTGTGGGCACACCTACGGTTACTGGATGTAAATTAAGCAAGG
This sequence comes from Picea glauca, assembly GCA_000966675.3. NCBI lineage: Eukaryota > Viridiplantae > Streptophyta > Pinopsida > Pinales > Pinaceae > Picea > Picea glauca. Next base: position 395,280 of record JZKD02S1693320.1, on the reverse strand, counting down.
ATGATGACTCACCCGATGTTGATCAAAGTTCATATAGGTCAATGATAGGCAGTCGATTGTACATCACAACATCTTGTCTAGACAGAATGCATGTTGTTGGGATAGTAGGAAGATATTAGTCTACGCCAAAACATAGTCATTTTCTAGTTTTCAAAAGGATATTTAGATATTTGAAAGAAACAATGAATTATCGGCTATGGTATCTTAAGAATCAGAATTTTCAATTATCGGTCTACTCAGATGCTGATTGGGATAACTGCGTGGATGAAAGGAAAAGCACGAGTGGAGGTGCGTTCTTCTTAGGAGATTCTCTAGTAGCATGGTTGAATAAAAATGAAGCTTCCATTTCTTTATCAAATACAGAGGCAGATTACATTCCTGTTGCTACCTGTTGCACTCAGGTATTATGGATGATTCAGACACTTGTAGACTTGGAGGTAAAATATGTTGCACTGATCCCAATTCATTGTGATAACACTAGTTCCATCAGTGTGTGCAAGAATCCTGTATTCCACTCCAAGACCAAGCATATTCCCATAAAATACCATTTTCTGAGAGAGTAGGTCACCAATTAGATTGTTCAAGTCCATTACATTCCAACCATAGAACAAATTGTAGACATATTTACTAAACCCCTAGCCAAGACACCATTTGAATATCTCCGACAGAAGTTGGGTGTCATCCTGTCTAACACCTAAGAGAGTCCATCCTATTAGGGGGAGTTTTGTATTGATTGAATATCTGATACCTCCTAAAAATACTACAACAACTCAAGGGGATCATGTTTTCTTTGACATTGATGTCAAAGGGGGAGAAAAGGAGTGGTCCAGAATGGATGCTACAATTGGAAGTCCAAATAGATTAGCGCAGTCGTTCAGGGTTGCCATCAATTCCAAAGGGGGAGATTGTTGGCATGTTTACAGGCATGTGTGCTTGTCATTGATGGCAAGATCAGAGTATGCAGCAATGGTAAAACAAGGACAATGTAAGCCCGAGAGGAGAAGCAACAACGATCTTTGGATCCCATTGAGAATTCCTGATGAACGTCAGATATGAGCCCGAGGTCCAACTGGCATTGGATCCAAGAGAACCTGCACATTCTTTAAAGAGAAAGGTGAAGCAGGGTTACAAAATCTTGAAGGTAGGAGGACAGTTTCAGATACTGGGAGTTGGAAGAGTCGAGACTCTTCATCATCAGGAGTCCCAAAATCATGAAATGCGAAACACCAAAATCCTGAAAGCAGGAGGATAGTTTCAGATACCGGGAGTTGGAAGAGTCGAGACTCTTCATCATTAGGAGTCCCGGAATAATGAAATGCAAAACCCCAAAAACCCAAAACAGGCACATCGACTGAAAGTTCAGATACCGGGAGTTGGAGGAGTCAAGAGTCAAGACTCTTCAACATAGGAGTCCCAAAGTGCCGAAATGCGAAACGCCAAAAATCCCGAAATAGGCACATCAAACGGAGTTTCAGATACCATGAGTTGGAGGAGTCAAGAGTCAAGACTCTTCATCACAGGAGTCCTGAAGTCACAAAATGCGAAACGTCGAAACACCTTTTTTTGTAGATTTCGAATATCGGGAGATGGAGCATCAAAACACTTCATCACAAGGAATGTCGAAATGTCGAAATGCCGAAATGTGAAAAACACCTTTTGGTGTTGGTTTCGGATACTGGGAGTTGGAGTGTCAAAACACTTTGAAATAGGAATGCCGAAATGATGAAACACCGAAATGCATTTTCGAATAAGGCTATGGTCACCGCTAGTGGTCATATCGTCGAAGAGCTGTAGAGAAGAGCTTGAAGAAACCAACTCCTTTTCAGAGTTTGGGACATGGAGAGTCGAGTTGACTCATCACAGAATCCCCAAAACGCGAAATGCGAAATACATGTTCAGAACTTGCACTTAGTCATAACCCATGGTCACATTGACGAAGGCTCAAGGGAGGAGGTAGAATGAAGCTAATATCCATTTCAGAGATCACAAATTGGAGAGTTGAGATGCCTCACCAAAGGGATGCTAAAAAGCTGAATGCCGGAATACTGAAACGTCAAATTACGAAATGGAAAACTAAGCGCGAGACCCATCATTTATGATCCAACGGTGCAGGTTATTCAGGAATATGATCAAAGGGATACTATTTCTCTTCATAGTTAATCGATCAATGAAGATTCAGTTTTTGAAGTGGTCTTTGGAGGTTTATAGTGTAACTACTAGAAACCACTGATGGTTTTTGCTAGAGGACTCGAAGAGACTTCTGTGTGATTTCCAGAGGAGCTGAAGAGTCTCAAGGAATCTGCCAGTGGAATGAAGACTGTTTGTAGAGGAAATTGATGCATGGATGAGCATTGAAGTTTGTAATTACAATAGAGAAGATGAGCTCGACTATGATAGAGAAGACAAAGAGTCTTGACTATTGGATAGGCTAAGGAATCTCAACATAACACCCAGTGCTGATGGACACATGGGTTTAACAGCCAGAGAAGCTGAAGAGTTGTGATTAGGTAGAGCTCTTGACATGAAGATCATGTAGAAGCATTGTGCATAGGTGATGCACAAGGTGCACAGAGATCATAAAAATGTAGAACAAAGAAGAGATGGTGTTGCTATAGAGAGGGGTTACTCACGGGGAAATGGCGTGCTGTGGGAAGGAGCTGAAATACACAGAAGAGGCATAATTCAGAGCATCACAATAAGACATAGAGCATAAAGCACAGAAGAAGCAAAGACTAAAGATGCATAGCCGAGACAATAAAAGAAGGTTGAGGTGCACTTGTAGAGAAGAGAAGAAGATCAGAAAGCGGAAGAATATGTAGGCAGAGAGACACTGATACAAGAGAGCAGAGCAGTGTAGCAGAACAATGATGAGACTGGTAAACCATTGATGAACATTATATCACTATAATAAGTTTCAGTAGAAAAGTTTAATATTTTAGGGTGGTAGGGAGGTGCTAGGGAGGACTGTTGTCATTAGAGGTTCAAGTGGGTGCTTGAACACAGGGAGTTGTAGCTTCCATCTGGTTGCATCTAGAGAACCCAGGGTGGCAGGGTGGTGCAAGGGAGAACTGTTGTTCTCTATTATACAGGTTGATGCTTGTGTGACTGAAAGTTGGTGCTTCCATCCAGTTGGTGCTAGAACACTTAGGGAGTTGTTACTTCCTTCTAGTGGGTGCTAGAGAAACCAGGGAGTTGGTGCTTCCTTCTAGTGGGTTCTAGAGAAACCAGGGAGTTGGTGGTTCCTTCTAGTAAGTGCTCTCAGCAAGTTGCATCTTGCAAAAAAGAGGTTGTAGCCTCATTATGAGTTGGTGCTCATAAGTATGATAATGTACAAAATGTAAAGATTACATATCATATAAAGAAGAAAAGGTTTTTACCCTTTATGGGTTTCCTCAGGAAACATCTGTCTCTGTATATTTCGTATGTGTGAATGATGTCAAATGTTCTATTTCTTACTTCCTTGCATTGTTTTGATTTTCATTCAGTGCTCTGCAAAGAGTTTAAAATAAGCATAATTGTTTAAGCTTGGTAAGAACTAATTCACCCTCCCCGCCCCTCTCAGTTGTGAAGCATATAAAAGAGCTAACTTGAGGTTGTTTCCCCCCCGGATGATTGTGGATTTCCCTAAATAAGAATACTGGGCTAGTGATTCGGGGATGTTCTGTCCATATTGTGGATTATATCCTCTGAGTGCGGGTTGTCCTCTAGGTGAAGATGATGTCCCAATTTGGGTTTGACCTCCAAATTGAGTTTTCACCCCTAGGTTATACTGTCCCCCAATAGGAATATGATAACCAAAAGTGAATAAAAAAGTAGAAATTCCACAGGTGGTAGAGCCACTGGGTCAAAATCCCCCTATAAAAGGTGGATAAGACCCTCCAGAGAGGAACTGGGATGGTGTCAGAATAGAGCTAGAAGCAACATTATACCCAGGAGGAGTAAAGAATCCAGAAGCTCATGATGGAACTTCGGTAGGAATGGGTATAGAAGCATTCAAGGCACTATACCCCAGAGGGAGTGACGAGATTTGTTTAGATGAACGCAGTGTACCAATAGGAGGTTGGCTAGCCACCGTGTTCCTAGTGGGGATAATCGTAGTGTTTGGGACCATTGTGGAATGGGCCTACTGAAGAGGGATAGTTGAGCTAGGACAAGCCTCTAAACCAATGAAGAAATAAAAAGTTGTACTGTTAAAGTGATCTAAAGGTATCGTAAATGTAGTAGATGTTTCGGGTGGTTTATAAATGATAGGTATCTCAACTTCTTGCCTTTGAGTCAAGAGGGTTCCTGTTGATGGGCGATATTGACCGTCCGTCAACTGGGAGAGTGGAACCGGTCCGGGGTTGTCTAAATAACCCAAGCCATTTGGAATGGACCACCCTGACGAGTTTAACGGCTCCGTTGGCCACTCTAAGGTCTCCTATGAAAACCGAAGAGAAATTATTTGAGCTAAGAAATCTTACTAAACTAACTAAAACAAACTAAACTATAACTGAATACAAGAAAACTAACTAAAAAGGAAACTAGAAACTAATAAAGTAGACTAAACTAACCACACTAATCTAACTATAACTACTAACTATTATATATACAAGATACTAATTTTGATTGTAATAACTCAAATCAACTATCTAATTATCAGCTATAATATTTCCTATTCACAAATGTACACTATGAAAAACCCACAGATTTAATTAAAACCTGCAAAAATCATATGTATTCTCTGCCCTTAGACAGCCAAGGATTTCTTTTTGATTTTTGTATTTTATGAAAAGGAAATACAAACAACTGAAATTAAACAATGTAATATAAGTCTAATTAAACTATCATTTATATTAAACTACTTAACATAAACAGTAAATAAAAGACTAATTGACCTGGAAACGCTCCAAGTCTGCCCTATGTAAGATGACTTCTTAAGCTGGTTGGAGGAAGAAATTCACACCATTTAGCCCTTAAGCTTCTCGCAAACAATCAGCTATGCTGCTTCTTGAAGTATGTTACAGGACAAACAAGACATAAAAGAAAATCATAACAATTTTCTGATTATAAACTCCTACAAAAGGGAAACCTATTATGCAGCAAGCTCATATATAACAATTCAATTGATGAAGAAGACAAAGCTATCATTCACAAAATGAATTAACAACTGCTATGTCCTTTATTTATTTGGAAGCAACAAGATATGTATAACAGTAAAGAAATTATATCATTTGCATTTGATTTAGATAGCAAAGCAATACTAAACCATAAACAAGATGATATACAAAACTTGAAACAAAGTGTTGATATATTGAAAAGCAAAAGCTATGACAAAACATCAATTTTTCTCCAGTTTGAATCAGAATTACATATCCTTGTTCTCCCACAACTGAGGATGATAGATTATTACAAAACCATAGGTTTATATAGGTTTCTCACAAGGTAAAACATCCTTGTGACTAATAGCAAATTGTTTTACAAAATCTGGGGAAATATCCCAAAATCTCCTAAACTAGGGAAATAAAATGCAAGTAAAATCGGTAGATCATACCCTAACTGCTCATGATATCTATTTCCAATTCGAATTTGCCTGCAATAGAACACAAAGATCAAATTAGAAGGATGTTTTATTAGGAAAACAATAAAAAATTGACTTTACAGACTTAGCTACAGAATCATCTGATTCTGTAGCTAGTCAAAAATAACAAACAGGACTAGATATAATCAAATAAAATCAAATCCAAAACTAATTACTAATGATTCAATTATTCCTTAAATTAAATCCAAATCAAAGGAATGCAATCGGGTCAGGGTAGGAATACTCTGTTTTTCCAATTGACATAAAATCGAATCAAATCTTAACAAGACTGTTTCATAAATGCAATCAATGGTAAACCAAATCGTATGAGATACAAAACAATCATTATTGATTTGTACAGGATCCAAATCGTTTAATCCATTGCCAATATAGAAAGCCTGTTACGATTTCATGCATAACTATATGCATAGAATTCAGCTATAGACTTCGTTTGCTGAGTTTCAAACAGTTCACAAGTATGGTCATAACTGTCATCGACTAGTTATAGCAACAGATTGATATCATTTAGTTAAAAGCACGATGTGTAAATAGCTTCCATTGTAATTGGATGAAATCATATCGACTCAAAAATATTCACACAGTTAATGGACAGAGATGCGATAAAATCCACAGAATTCATGAACTGGGCAATAAGCAACACGAATCTTTACTGAGTTAATTATAGAAATAGTATCGAAACCCTGAACAGAATCCAATTCAAACAATAATGAGAATCGAATAATTTGCAATTGGTTTTGTATCAACAGAAAAGTATCAAATCTGGTTGAAATAGCTAACTGATTTATCAATCATTTTTACTCATAACTAATTCAAATCATACCATTGATTGTATTCGAAAATTTAAATACCAACAACAGTCTATTTTTAAAAATATTAGCAACTTGTCTTATTAACAGAGCATCGAGCTAAATTTGAACAATCATATCTATTCGATGATCCATCGAATCAACAACCAAATCCAATCGAATCTTAAGCTATAACGAAAATTGATTTATCACCTCAAAAATTATATACAGCGAAGCATGCTTATGTAACAGAGTAGGTGAAATATGTACACAGAGTGTAATATAAATTAGTGAAAATTATACCATCACAGTTGTTGAGACTATGTCAATTTTGAATTGACAATTGTTGTAGCAGACTCGACATTTTTGAACAGGATTGAAATCGTAGTTCGTTGCTTCTTGTCGTTGGGTTATGCCTTTGCATTCTGACCAGTGAGCTTTGCCACTTGGTTTTCCAAATCGTGAATGTTGGATTGTAACCTTGGGACATCCAAGTAGTATCTCTCCAACCACAACCCACACTGATCGCAAGATGGAGCAACAGGTTGAGCAGTCAAGGGTTTCGACGATTCACCGAGGATTCCATGGGGTAGCTCAATACCAGGAAAGTCAGGGTTATCCCGCAGACAAGGAGGTAAGTTCTTGACAAAATCATGAGGAGGTTTTCCACATAAGCCCTCTGAGTAAGGATACTCTTCGGCAAGAAAACGTTCAATGTCTGAATCAGAGTCTTCGCTGACCATGATAGGTTCTGATTTGGCAGGGGGTTTGGGTTTATTCCTCACCATGCGAGAGATCAACCTTGCATTTTTCTTTCTTTTAGCATTAGCATTAGTTTTAGTTTTAGGCCATTTGGTTGTGGGTTTATCAATTTCAACCTATTTAGTCACAGCCATAGGAAAATTCAAAGGTGAGTCGGGTTTAGGTTTGGGTAGAAAAACACTATAAGGCACATGGGTAGGCTTAGTTTCAGTCACCATGGGCTTATCAACCTGTGGAGGGTTCGATTCTTCAAAGCCATTACGGCTGAGAAAATCATTCCAAGAATCACGACGTAACCCTAACTCATACACCAATATCATTTTAATCAACCCCAAATGGAAGAAGCTGGAGTCAGCCTGGCTACGCTTGTACCTTTTAGCCATTTTGAACAAACTTCTATGCAGATAGTGCGACATACTAAGTTCGAAACCCATAAAAACCATTAATAAACGCAGGTGAAACAAGAAAATGAACCCGTACCTGCCTTCACAAGTAACGAATTGCTTGATAATCATCAAGAGATCATACCAGTGGGGTTTCAACATGTTTGCAGGCAAACCTATGTCGCATGAGTTTACTGTGCGAGATTGGAACAGTAATGTCCAAGGGACATCATCTACCTTGCAACTTTTCGACCATTTTTGTCCCGTGACAGGCAGGCTGGTTGCCGAGCTGAGAAACTGTTCAGTGATTTCAAGCTAGACATCTCCAACTTTGGCTCGACAGCCATCGAATGATAACGCAAATTGTCGAGCCACAGTGAGGTTATGACCATCAAAATTCCTAATGAAAGCAAGCCACCCGAGATTTTCCAGGTCGCTATACGCACCATCAAACATTAACAGTGCTTGACACCCATTGGGCTCGGCCCTTACGACAGGAGCCATGGCTTCTGTGCATGGTGGGGTTTGAACCAAACAAAACAATGCACAGGGTCAAAAAAACGATAGGGTTTAACAGCTTCAGCGCTCAAAGAGGCAGTGATTAATTGCATGCGTGCGAAGGTGGTGGGATTACCACCACCATGCAATGTATTAATGACTGTGTACAGTGTTGTTCCATCCATAATCATAATCGTTTAAACCATATGTATCGGCCAACCAAATAGGTGTACAACCATATCAACGTGCCATTCATCCGAAATAGAACCAACACCATATGTTATAATCATGCGCCAAGTGTACAGTTCAATCCAACATGATATCCAACATTAACCAACGATCCATCGTATCAATCAAATGTTTTAAACCAATGTTAACTCAATCATGCCAACGCATAGTTTGAAACTATGATCGCTCAATGTAATATCAACTCACAAAACAATGCACTGAACATCGATTATAAAATTGAAATCCAAAAGATTAATCAACGCGCCTTTTTGAAACTCAAACCATTGTCATTTCTCCAATCGACCTTATAACATTACCAATGCATTCATTGCATATTCAAATGTTTATAATTCAAAGTTTTTAGAACATTGCGACCAAAAATCTCATATAATCAATGAGTCAAGAGCTCATAGTAATAAGGATCAAAGCATATAAGACCATAATCAATCATGACTTTCATAGGATCAAATGTAACCAGTAAATCTTCATGCTCAAAGGCTTAGTAATCAAACAGATCCAAATGCACAATCAAGGTAAGAGTATGCTAAAGGAGATAAGTTTGAAAAAATCTTTTGCAGTCATGTGATGAACCAATGGTCAAGTGTCTTTCGGAAAAATCAATAAAAGACGACGACAATCCAAACGATGAAAGAGGTGTTTTCACACTTTCAGTTGTGAAAATCGAATCGAAACTAGATTGTAATTGTTGCAAAAATGAAACAAATGTCTGGTAGCACAATGTGACGATGATTTGTCGTTAACAAGACAAGGGATGTAGGCAGCGTTTTTTTAGAGTAATTAAAAAAATGAATTGGCTGCCAACAATGGAGACACGCTGGGAGAAGCAGTTATCTCTATCAAAAGAAATGAATTCAGATCAGGACATCAAAGAAAAATTCGACTTGAAAGAACAACCAGAAAATTGTACTACATCATTATCAACTATCTTTTCCAGCGAAGTTTTAAAAGATGCAAACCAATAACAGTCTTAAAGATCAGCAAGTCATGATTTTATGATAAAATCTTCAATACTGTTGGCATGGCCACTGCTGCCAGCAGGCGTTTATATCCTCGACAGGGTTACCATTTAACCCACTCGGACGTCTTTATCCTGTCAAGAAGCTCTAGATTAGAATAAAGGACTTTTTAAAAGAGGTTTCTTATAATTTTTTACATAGATTTTCATGTACCCAACATTGCTTCGCTGCCAGCGGGCCTGTTCAGTACCCCGGCGAAGTTTTCTTGGCACCATGCTTGCATTAACCCGCTGCCAGCGGACCTGTTCAGTATCATGATGGGTTTACAAACACTTCCCACAACTCTTATTAATATTTTTTTATTTTGTTTTTATTTATAGATAGCTGAGCGGGGTGACACTGAAAAATCTTGATATTTTCTCGTATTTTTTCAGACCTCATTAGAATTTTTTTTAAATACTGTCCTTATTCATCTCTAGAAATGTTTTATTTCTAAAAAAACTTACTTTGACAGGGAGACATCCCTTTTGAGTCATTCCTTTACGGAAAAGGGACAACGTAAAAAGATAAAGATAATCATGACAAACTTCACTCAGAGATTGAAATTAGTAAACTTCTTTCAAACAACAAAATTTCCCAACATAAATATCTTTTTAGAAATATGTCACTGATGTTCGTACAACCTTTCAGAAGTTATTTCAGCGAAGAAATTTTCTAATGGTCTTTGTCTGAATATCTCAGTACACAGGTATGCATATTTTCAAAGACACAAACTGACAAGCATAAGGGAGAAATCAAAACACAACCGTGAAGAAAAAATTAGAAAGTAAGGGAATCCAAACAACCAAAAACAAAAGCAAATATGTACAGAAGGTGCATCCGAAAACCTCATGCAACAAATCCCTTGGGAAACTGAAAGAAAGTAGGAAAATCCTGAATGATGGAAAAGAAATCCTACTCATGGTACCTTGGGTCAGGGTTGATTTAGATCCATTTATCTCTTTACTTTCCATTTAAGGTTTTCATGAAGATACTGCGTTTTTGAAAATAAATGTTCAACTAAGAGTAAAGATAAAAGGATCAAGGGGACTTCCCTGACAATAGTCGTATTATGGTCCTCGTGGTGCGCCCACTTGTGTTCGTGACTGCATTATCGCAAAGAAAAATAGTGAGAAATCAAACTAAAAGAAAACCTATTCCTAAACCTACCCTAATTATTAAAAGAATCGGGATACTATGTGAAGTCATGCTTCCAATGTAGCCATCAAAGTAACTTTAATCCTACAATGAAAACAAGATCAAGCGTTATTAAAAAGAATGGTAATATATCAACAAATGATAGAAACATATCATGCTTACCTTCATAATCAACATCTAGAAACAAAGTAAGCATGATCTTACCACTTCCTTGGATATTCTTGTTGTATGAATCCTCCAACCATTGCACAATATTATCGTGATAAGGGTCATAATGGCATGGGCGAGTGCAAGTAGTTTTGAAAAATTTGTCAGGATGACGAGGAAATGGAATAACCACCAGTCGAGGCTGAAATGCCCCATCCTCCTTGCAATTCTCTAAGTATTCATTAATTTCTTCACATGGAGGATCTAAAAGAAATATGTCATGCCTACTTCCAAGATACTTGGGTAAAAAGAAAGCAATCTCAACTTTATCTTTATTGTGAAATTTTTTCATATATGAATATTCAAGCCATCCTAAGATCCTGTCACAAAAATGGGGATGCAAACCATGACTTTGATGAAACGAATATATCAATGGAAATCTCATCATAGGAGGATTCATGCAATCAATTGGATCATTGGTTTGAATGTTTCCTTCAATGCGATTGATCATTTCAAAATGTGAAGTATCAACATAAAGATTCGAGCTAATTAAAGAGCGAATATGCAACTTAGAATGTTTGATTTCTGTAAGATGTAATGCATTGTCTTTTTCAACAATAAACTGTGCAAAATCATCTCGTAACATGTCATTTTCCCATTTGAGTGATGAAAGTGAACAAGCATCAAATCCGGTTTTATCAATGTTATGCTCAGAATTAATTTCACCAAAATTTAGCATATCGAAAGGATATGATTGTGGTGGAAAAGAAAAGGATTTTGTAGGTAAGATGTCAAGTCCACCAGAATCTAGGAATAGATCAGGATATAAAGAATAAAAGGAATCATAAATAAGAAAATAAAAAGAATCTCTTGAACTATGATAATCAACAATGGTATTCTCAAGACAATTCTCTTCACTTTCTTTAAAACTCTTACACTGTTTTGGTGACGAATTCCTCAACATAATATGATCATCTAGGTTTGTCTTTTGTGTGATAGATAATTCAAAATTTATGTGACAAGCATCTAGTCTTTCCTGTGAACAAAGTGCATTTTGAGGATGAAGATTTAAAATTTCTTCTTCTAGTTGCATAACTTCTTCTCTAATCAGAGTCATGGGAGTACTAGAACATTCAAGAATATTTTCGTTACATAAGTGTTCTTCAATGGCTGATTTTAAATGTGAATTAGAGCACGGGTTATAAGAATGAGGGTATTCACCTTGAGCCAGAAACGAATCATCTTCCAAACTAGTCTTAGACTGAAAATACAATGATTCAAAGGAAAAACCAATTTGGTTGCCAATAAGAGCCTGATCAATAGATTGTAACTCCCTGGCTTGTTCAACATTATCTGAAGAATTTTCCTCTTCTTGCGAAGAAGATTGTTCTTGCAGTTGGGTGATAGGATTTGCAATTAGTTCTTCATTCGTGATTGAACATGACTGGATGGAAGGGATGGAAGGATCATAGAAAAGATTTAATGACAATGACATGTCATCGAGATTAAATTTAGAAAGGATATGATAGACTTTTGTCAAAAAGGCTTCTGAGGATGGATCGTCGTTGATTAGCGAAGTATGAAATTCTTCACATAATTGATCAAAATCATAAATTTCAAAAGCATTTAGAAACACATCTACAAATTGAAACCAATCAAAAATGTGACATGCTGGAAAGGATTCAAACCATTGTTTGATTCGACCTCTAAAAGTAAAAGCGAAAAGTCTGCAAAAAAATCCTAAATCTGAGATGTCATGTTTGATGCACTTGCACCAAAACTTGTTAAGGTGGTCTTTAGCAGATGTATTACTTTCACGATCAAAGGTGAGTTTGGAAAAGCAAGAGACTGTCTCGTTGGGAACATCGGGTAATGAGAAATTGAAAGCATGTTCCAACACAGTGATTTGGGAAGCCATGGGGAAAATTGAATATGTTTAAAATAAAGGCTCCTACAAGGCCATCTTGTCAGTCGGCCCTCCTTCTAGCGCCATTTGTTGGCGGGCGATATTGATTGTCCGTCAACTGGGAGAGTGGAACCGGTCCGGGGTTGTCTAAATAACCCAAGCCGTTTGGAATGGACCACCCTGACGAGTTTAATGGCTCCGTTGGCCGCTCTAAGGTCTCCTATGAAAACCGAAGAGAAATGATTTGAGCTAAGAAATCTTACTAAACTAACTAAAACAAACTAAACTATAACTGAATACAAGAAAACTAACTAAAAAGGAAACTAGAAACTAATAAAGCAGACTAAACTAACCACACTAATCTAACTATAACTACTAACTATTATATATACAAGATACTAACTTTGATTGTAATAACTCAAATCAACTATCTAATTATCAGTTATAATATTTCCTATTCACAAATGTACACTATGAACAACCCACAGATTTAATTAAAACCTGCAAAAATCATATGTATTCTTTGCCCTTAGACAACCAAGGATTTCTTTTTGATTTTTGTATTTTATGAAAAGGAAATACAAAATACTGAAATTAAACAATGTAATATAAGTCTAACTAAACTATCATTTATATTAAACTACTTAACATAAACAGTAAATAAAAGACTAATTGACCTGGAAACGCTCCAAGTCTGCCCTGTGTAAGATGACTTCTTAAGCTGGTTGGAGGAAGAAATTCACACCATTTAGCCCTTAAGATTATCGCAAATGATCAGCTATGCTGCTTCTTGAAGTATGTTACAGGACAAACAAGACATAAAATAAAATCATAACAATTTTCTGATTATAAACTCCTGCAAAAGGGAAACCTATTATGCAGCAAGCTCATATATAACAATTCAATTTATGAAGAAGACAAAGCTATCATTCACAAAATGAATTAACAACTGCTATGTCCTTTATTTCTTTGGAAGCAACAAGATATGTATAACAGTAAATAAATTATATCATTTGCATTTGATTTAGATAGCAAAGTAATACTAAACCATAAACAAGATGATATACAAAACTTGAAACAAAGTGTTGATATATTGAAAAGCAAAAGCTATGACAAAACATCAATTCTGCTCCAGTTTGAATCAGAATTACATATCCTTGTTCTCCCACAACCGAGGATGATAGATTATTACAAAACCATAGGTTTATATAGGTTTCTCACAAGGTAAAACATCCTTGTGACTAATAGCAAATTGTTTTACAAAATCTGGGGAAATATCCCAAAATCTTCTAAACTAAGGAAATAAAATGCAAGTAAAATATGTAGATCATCCCCTAACTGCTCATGATATCTATTTCCAATTCGAATTTGCCTGCAATAGAACACAAAGATCAAATTAAAAGGATGTTTTATTAGGAAAACAATAAAAAATTGACTTTACAGACTTAGCTACAAAATCATCTGATTCTGTAGCTAGTCAAAAATAGCAAACAGGACTAGATATAATCAAATAAAATCAAATCCAAAAATAATTACTAATGATTCAATTATTCCTTAAATTAAAACCAAATCAAAGGAATGCAATCGGGTCAGGGTAGGAATACTCTGTTTTTCCAATTGACATAAAATCGAATCAAATCTTAACAAGACTGTTTCATAAATGCAATCAATGGTAAACCAAATCGTATGAGATACAAAACAATCATTATTGATTTGTACAGGATCCAAATCATTTAATCCATTGCCAATATAGAAAGCCTGTTACGATTTCATGCATAACTATATCCATAGAATTCAGCCATAGACTTCGTTTGTTGAGTTTCAAACAGTTCATAGGTATGGTCATAACTGTCATCGACTAGTTATAGCAACAGATTGATATCATTTAGTTAAAAGAACGATATGTAAATAGCTTCCATTGTAATCGGATGAAATCATATCGACTCAAAAATCTTCACACAGTTAATGGACAAAGATGCGATAAAATCCACAGAATTCATGAACTGGGCAATAATCAACACGTGTTGGTTGTGGAGCCTGATTATCTTCCTAATGCAGAGGTCCTTGCTTTCAGCCGTGTTTATACCCCATGAAGTATTTAGACCCCAGAAGTATGTACACTCTTCCATGCGGGGGAGTGCAGAG
>JZKD02S1693320.1:354305-376377 GCA_000966675.3 Picea glauca | reverse complement strand
TAGAAACAGTATCGAAACCCTGAACAGAATCCAATTCAAACAATAATGAGAATCGAATAAGTTGCAATTGGTTTTGTATCAACAGAAAAGTATCAAATCTGGTTGAAATAGCTAATTGATTTATCAATCATTTCTACTCATAACTAATTCAAATCATACCATTGACTGTATTCGAATATTTAAATACCAACAATAGTCTATTTTTAAAAATATTAGCAACTTGTCTTATTAACAGAGCATCGAGCTAAATTTGAACAATCATATCTATTCGATGATCCATCGAATCAACAACCAAATCCAATCGAATCTTAAGCTATAACAAAAATTGATTTATCACCACAAAAATTATATACAGCGAAGCATGATTATGTAACAGAGAAGGTGAAATATGTACACAGAGTGTAATATAAATGAGTGAAATTTATACCATCACAGTTGTTGAGACTATATCAATTTTGAATTGACAATTGTTGTAGCAGACTCGAAATTTTTGAACAGGATTGAACCTGTAGTTCGTTGCTTCTTGTCGTTGGGTTGTGCCTTTGCATTCTAACCAGTGAGCTTTTCCACTTGGTTTTCCAAATCGTGAATGTTGGATTGCAACCTTGGGACATCCAAGTAGTATCTCTCCAACCACAACCCACACTGATCGCAAGATGAAGCAACAGGTTGAGCAGTCGAGGGTTTCGACGATTCACCGAGGATTCCATGGGGTAGCTCGATACCAGGAAAGTCAGGGTTATCCCACAGACAAGCAGGTAATTTATTGACAAAATCATGAGGAGGTTTGCCACACAAGCCCTCTGAGTAAGGATACTCTTCGGCGAGAAAACATTCAATGTCTGAATTAGAGTCTTCGCTGACCACGATAGGTTCTGATTTGGCAGGGGGTTTGGGTTTATTCCTCGCCATGCGAGAGATCAACCTTGCATTTTTCTTGCTTTTAGCATTAGCATTAGTTTTAGTTTTAGGCCGTTTGGTTCCGGGTTTATCAATTTCAACCTGTTTAGTCACAGCCATAGGAAAATTCAAAGGTGAGTCGGGTTTAGGTTTGGGTAGCAAAACACTATAAGGCATAGGGGTAGGCTTAGTTTCAGTCACCATGGGCTTATCAACCTGTGGAGGGTTCGATTCTTCAAAGCCATTATGGTTGAGAAAATCATGCCAAGAATCACGACGTAACCCTAACTCTTACACCAATATCATTTTAATCAACCCCAAATGGAAGAGGCTGGTGTCAGCCTGGCTACTCTTGTACCTTTTAGTCATTTTGAACAAACTTCTATGCAGATAGTGCGGCATACTAAGTTCGAAACCCATAAAAACCATTAATAAACGCAAGTGAAACAAGAAAATGAACCCGTACCTGCCTTCACAAGTAACGAATTTCTTGATAATCATCAAGAGATCATACCAGCGGGGTTTCAACATCTTTACAGGCAAACCTCTGTCGCATGAGTTCACTGTGCGATATTGGAACAGTAATGTCCAAGGGACATCATCTACCTTGCAAATTTTCGACCATTTTTTTCCCGTGACAGGCAGGCTGGTTGTCGAGCTGAGAAACTGTTCAGTGATTTCAAGCTGGACATCTCCAACTTTGGCTCTATAGCCATCGAATGATAACGCAAATTGCCGAGCCACAGTGAGGTTATGACCATCGAACTTCCTAATGAAAGCAAGCCACCCGAGATTTTCCAGGTCGCTATACGCACCATCAAACATTAACAGTGCTTGACACCCGTTGGGCTCGGCCCTTACGACAGGATCCATGGCTTCTGTGCATGGTGGGGTTTGAACCAAACAAAACAATGCACAGGATCAAAAAAGTGATAGGGTTTAATAGCTTCAGTGCTCAAAGAGGCAGTGATTAATTGCATGCGTGCGAAGGTGGTGGGATTACCACCGCCATGCAATGTATTAATGACTGTGTACAGTGTTGTTCCATCCATAATCATAATCATTTAAACCATATGTATCGGCCAACCAAATAGGTGTACAACCATATCAACGTGCCATTCATCCGAAATAGAACCAACACCATATGTTATAATCATGCGCCAAGTGTACAGTTCAATCCAACATGATATCCAACATTAACCAACGATCCATCGTATCAATCAAATGTTTTAAACCAATGTTACCTCAATCATGCCAACTCATAGTTTGAAACTATGATCGGTCAATGTAATATCAACTCACAAAACAATGCACCGAACATTGATTATAAAATTGAAATCCAAAAGATTAATCAACGCGCCTTTGTGAAACTCAAACCATTGTCATTTCTCCAATCGACCTTATAACATTACCAATGCATTCATTGCATATTCAAATGTTTATAATTCAAAGTTTTTAGAACATTGCGACCAAAAATATCATATAATCAATGAGTCAAGAGCTCATAGCAATAAGGATCAAAGCATATAAGACCATAATCAATCATGACTTTCATAGGATCAAATGTAACCAGTAAATCTTCATGCTCAAATGCTTAGTAATCAAACAGATCCAAATGCGCAATCAAGGTAAGAGTATGCTAAAGGACATAAGTTTGAAAAAATCATTTGCAGTCATGTGATGAACCAATGGTCAAGTGTCTTTCGGAAAAATCAATAAAAGACGACGACAGTCCAAACGATGAAAGAGGTGTTTTCACACTTTCAGTTGTGAAAATCGAATCGAAACTAGATTGCAATTGTCGTACAAATGAAACGAATGTCTGGTAGCACAATGTGACAATGATTTGTCGTTAACGAGACAAGGGATGTAGGCAACTTTTTTTTTAGAGTAATTAAAAAAATGAATTGGCTGCCACCAATTCCGTATAGAAGTTGTAGTTTAAGATATGTCAATGGTGCAAAAGGATCTTCATTTTTAAGTCCAACAAGGATTCTAGTTGGTATTCCATAAGTGTCAACAACAAGTTGTCTAGATGAGTTTAGTCAGAGAATGCGTCTCTCGTATCAAGGAGGTAAGCAGAAAGCGTCCAAAGAATCAGAAACCATTCGAAAACTTTCTAAAGAGTCAGTTCTCTCCACTTGTGAAGGTATGTGGTCCTGGATCTCACTCTATTGAGGAGAGTGCTCTAGTGGATTAGGGAGCAAGGGTTGGGAAACTTCTGGATCTTCTAGAGGTAGGCCTTGCATCCTACGCGAATGGCGTGGAGGGTCAATGTTGGTCGAATTGAAAATTTTATAGAAAAAATCTATGGCCAACTATGTAAACAAACATCACTCGCTAGTAGAATCTAGGAATGAAAACCAAGAAAACAAAATGTTCTTGTTCCGAAGTCACTAGTTGGTGATGAAATCCAACATCATGAAATAAAGACAAGAAGGGGTTGGGCTAGGGTGGAAAAGTTACGTTGACAACCTGCTTAACGGACTTACACCTTGGTGAAAACTCCCACACATAATCATGGGTATACCCTCCAAGGATCTCGAGTGAGTCTAGCTAACGTCGATTCCAGGTACCGTGAAGACTTTCCCCTCCACAATCACCTCGTGTAAGACTATAATAAGATAGGAAACTAAGGCTACCAAAAAAAACAATGATGCCTAGGGAGACAGTCGACGGTCCGATCCACGTGCAAGGGTGGGGTATCTAGCCCGAAATCAACTTGAGAGGCTTCCAATCATCATTGTGGGTATACCTTCAAGAGACCCCCATAATACGTGCAATATCTACACCGAGACCAGCAAAGAAGGGTGAATAACTCTGTTGATCTAAATGCAAACTTAGGTTTGACCCTTGTGTGAGAAGGGCTTCCTAGGAAAAAATGTTGCAAATGGAATTTTACACTCCCTATCACAAGATTCTATTGTTTGTTTTGTTCTTTGGAGAGTGTGTCTCACTGCCTATTCGAAAGCTCTAGCCTAGCTAATATTGATGTAAAAGTGTTAGAGCAATAGGATCGCAGAGCAATAAAATAAAAAAAATGCAGAAACAAAACACAAAAGACAGGCAATACAATAGAGACATAGATGTACGTGGCTCACCCAGTGTGGGCTACGTCCACCAGAGAAATTGCCAGGTCCTACCTTTATTATTATCCAACAAATGAAGGGATACAACCTACAACAAAACCCATTGTAACTTCCTCTTATTTCTCTCACAGTCTCCTCTCTCATAATACAATACTCACCATCATGCACAATCGCAATACATTTCCCTCATAATAGAGGGTTGCCTTCTAGGGAAAAAAATCCTAACATAATTTCTACTATTAGATCTGCGACCTTATAACCCACAGAGGGGGTACCCCCCCTCTACACTCCCCCTTGTGGAAGAGTGTACATACTTCTATAGTGTAAAGTATTCATGGGGTATAAACATGACTGAAAGCAAGGACCTCTAAATCAGGAAGATAATCAGGCTCCACAACCAACAAAAAGAGCCCTAGAAAATATTACTAGTTAAGTTTTAGATTTTCACAATATTTTTAAAGGCTGTTGTTACTCAAGAGGGAGACGGGAATGAAATAGATGTTGTGTAAGACCTTGACCCAACAATATGCAAATATAAATGAATGATGCAAATTTCTTTCAATGAATTCTATCTACATCAGGGAGAAGGTTCTTCTGGAATGATGTAAACTACGAAATATACTTCCTTTTTCTTTAAATGAACACAATTTCAAACAACCAATAAATAATGAAGTTATTCAATGTTCTCTTCTCTTAAATGCAATAAATTTTCTTATGTATGATTATTCAAAAGGACAGATAACTTCAAATTCTTCCTTTCTAAGACCAGACCAAGGGCATGACAGAAAAAAGACAAGAAGTCCAAGAAAATTTATTCCTTCAACAAGCACCCAAATCAAACTTTCAATGAAGACAAAAAATAAAAAATGACGAGAAATTATTCCCTCAAACGAAAATGAAGAAACAACCTCTCAATCATCAAGCAATCTAGAATATGTAATCAATCCAAAACTTCAAATCCAATCCAAGATTTTTAATCGAACAAACACTCAGATACAAGCTTAGAGATTATACCATTGTTGTTAAAAATAAAAAATGAAAACTGGAAAATGACTAAGAGAGGTGTTTGATATCCAAAAACCAATCAAAAAAGTGTTAAGCATGATAAAACAATCAAACATTGGCTAAAAAATCCCCCCCTAGCTGACTAAAGAAAAAACTGGGCATCAACAAAGGCCAAAACATCACTAAAAAATTTCACAGGTGTCGCCACAGGCTAGCAACACATTACCGTGTGGAAACCTAGAGTTTCTAAGGCCAGAAATAGATAGAGTGCGGAAAGTATGCACTGAAGAAGATATATAGGGTGCAGTGTGGACATGTCTGAAAAATCAAGGAAATTTGAGAAAAGGGTAAAAAAACACTGTGAACTTCCAAACTCAGATTGTCTGAATGGATCTCCCACAGACTCAAAGACTGAATTCAGATAAAAGAGAGTAGGTAAAAATAAATGGCCAACAAAAAACCACAATAAAGTCGTATCCCCAGTATGGTCGCCAATTTTGTTATAGGATAAATTGGTAAATGTGGACATAAACTAATCTCCCTAGATCCACCTAGATTAGAACAAAATAGGACAGGATGTGATGCTTCCCCTAAGTTATAATCATTGATCTAAGTGTCATAGAAGGAATTGATGACTTACCTTTTAGATTGATTCCTTATATCTTTGTTGTTCCCGCTTTGCTCCGCTGCTCTTGTGAAACCATATCTGCAATGACACAAACCAACCAAAGTGAAAGCAACTATGATAGATTCAATGAAAACTTAGACATGTGATCAAGGAGTCATGTAATAAAATGAGAATAATTTTATTTGAAAGAAACATGCCATTGTATTATATTGAATGAAAGTGGAAGATACAACCGAAATGCCTTGATGTCGCAAGTTCCCTTTTAGTGGTCCTTCGTTTCAACGCACACATATATTCAATCCGGAGTTTGCATGAAAGTGATCTTCAAAATCTTGATGGATGAATGCAAACCTAAAACATCAACTGAAATAGTACTATTCACACAATCTCCAGCCTATTCTTCAAACAATTATTTTCTCAACTTTGCTTAATTATGCTTAACCTTTTCCATGAGAAGCCCATTATTATATAGGAGAAGATGAAGTGGTCAAAGGGATGAGGATGATCCCACCAGATCATATAAGTCAATAGGATCATAACCATATGGATGCCACCTCACATTCCAAAAGATTCCCCTTCTAGAAACTTCTTGAACCTCTTTCCTCTTTCAGTTTTCAAAAGCCGTCGCACCTAGCCTATATAGCAGCCTATGGAAATCCCATAGGCCAGCTATAGAGCAACCTGCGGAAATCATGGATTTCCACACTGTACACTATGGGTAGCCTGCAATGTCCTTCTAAAAAGTAGTCTTGCAGGGGAGGAAAGAAGTCACTTTTCTCGGGAAAAAGATGATTTTGAGGGCCTGATTACATGCTTGTAAAGTCATCATCAAAGTGACCAAAATAATGTGTAACAAAGGCTCTGAAGAAACCAAATATTGTAGCTCAGAAGGAAGCAAGAAGGAGAAACAAATTGACAATGGATACTATCCTTTATGGATTGACTGATTTAGTAAAAGCCAAAGTGGTATCATGTGCATCAGTAAAGGATATTTGGGATAAGATACAAGATATTTATGCAAAGCCTAAAGAAAAAGAATTTGAAGCAAGTTGCAACTCACATGTCGAAGAAATTATTAGAGGTGCGTTATTTTGTTTTAGTTGTGAAGGAGTAGTACATATTGAACATGAATTACCTTATCTAAAAATTAAAAGAGATGATATTGAGGAAGAAGAAGAGTCCAATGAAGAACAATACAAATCTAAAATAGAAGAAGAAAAAACTGTTCAACAAGAAGATGAGAATTTTGAAAATTTGATTCATGTTGAGATTGAAAATAACAAGCTCAAAAACACGCATAGAAAACTAAGAATTGAATTGGGTAGTTGTGAAAAGACAATTGAAATCTTGAAGAATAATTAGAAAACTTTGAGAAACTAAGACAAGAAACCATTTCCTTGAAGACTCTAATTGAAGAAGCAAGAAGAATAGAAGAAGTAAGAAATGTCCAAATGATGAAGAAAGAACAAGATTGTGAGAAACTTGAACAAGAAGTTGTCTCATTAAGGAAGCACTTAAGAAACTCTCAAGTGCCAAAAGACTTAACACATATTGGATGCATGGGTGAAACATCATACAAAGAAGATACACATGGAAACAAAAAAATTGAAGAAATATCCACACAGACAATTGATGAGAAGTGGACCAAGTTGCTAGAAAGAAGGAATGATTACAGAAGAGATGAATATCTAAGAAGACATCCTACCTTCAGAAACCAAAAATTCTTCACTTAGTATGAAGGAAACTACATAAGAGTAGATCGTGAACCTAGATGGACCACACCACAAGGAACATCACTTACTCCCAGGTATCAAAATTTATTTCTTGGACATTGTTATACTTGTGGAAATTTTGGATACAAGGCAATCAATTGTATAATTAATGAAAGGAATAACTGTGCAAGATACATGAATGGTGCAAATAGTAGATACGAAAATGTTTGCAGAACTGTAAATAGAAATTATAATCCATTTGACCCATTAATGGATCAAAATATTGTATGCTACAAGTGAAATAATCTTGGTCACAAAGCATGAGATTGCAGAGAGATGAAGGAAGATAATCCTATGCCAAATGTCCATATGCCAACCACAATATGGAGAAGGAAATAAATTCAAAACAATTAATATTGTCAAATAGAATTGACCGATGAAGAATGTATAGAAGAAGATGAATGGTACATAAACAATGGATGTTCTTCACACATGACCAAGGATCAATACAAATTCATCAGCTTGAAGACAAAAGGTGGCAATGTTTAATTTGGATATGTCTCATCTGCCAAAGTACTTGGAAATCTATAGTAGAGCTTGGATGCAAAAATGTAAAAGCAAAGAATCTCCTATTGGTTGAAGACTTGAAACATAATCTCCTCAATGTTAGTAAAATGTGTGATCAAGGATATACTTCCACATTTAACCCACAAACATGAAAAATTGAATAAGAAGGTCTAGGAAGATTGGTTGCAAATGAAACAAGAATACCAAGTAGCATATACATACTATACCAAGAGAAGAGAAATAAGATTGAATACACACATAAGATCTTGAAGGAAGAAAAAGACCAGAAGACCAGAAAGAAAAATGAATTGTTATTAAGTGCTATATGTCCAGGGGGAGTAACCCCAAAGAATAAGATCACCTTATGCCATTGAAACCAGGGGGAGAATCCCCACCCTTTTCCATTGATGTCAAAGGGGGAGAGAAATTGGGATCATGATGACAGGGGGAGCATGAGTGTTTTCATCAATGACAAAGGTGGAGATTGTTGGAAGATTGGTTGTTGTCATTCATGTCAACCCTAGCCACTGGATTTTGGACCCCACAGTTGATAGAAGTAGATAGACATGAAGGAAATTATACATGCAAATACAAAACCCATGGATGGATATTATAATTCATGCCAATTCCAGTGGTATGTGGTACACGACGTGGATCCTCACGGTTGAGGAGAAACAATTTTTTAAAGATGATAATGTGAATTGAAGTAGAAACTACATGTTAGACCTAATGTTAAAAGGAAGTGACATAAAGGGTATAAATAAATCTCATTATACATCAATTTTTGAAAACACACAAGTTTATTAATGAAAAAGGAGATATAAGTCGAATTTCTAAGGAAATCTGATGTAAAGAAGGCTGAATTTCAAGGGAGGATGAAGTGTTTTGGTGATGTGTTCTAAGGTATGTTATTTGCAAGTCATCTTACCATTTTCTCTATAACTTTGTTTCTATAACGATTCAGGTGTTGAAATTCAGAGGCTATTGAGAATACATATCTAGGTACCTATGGTAAAAGGTTCATCTCTTTATTCACTAAAACTTTGGAGATACACTCTGTGAAAGATAGGGTTTTTTACTAGTCCTGAAGCTAGTCTTAAACAAGTGTTCCGAGTAAAACAGTCACAACGTCTTCATAAATAATTCAAATCACGTGAGACCAATTGAATTGGAAGTAGTAAGTGTTTTATTTTCCTATGTACAAATTTCAAAATTGGATGTTAAATATTGAGTGAGGGGCATTATGTACAAGTTATCTCTCTTGAATAAACCAGAATTGAATAAGGTCTACCATTTTTTCTATAACTCCTTTTCTTGGAGGATTCAAGGAGTGAAACTTAGAGGAGTTTCAGAGAATGCATTGAGTAATATTATATACAGGATCAAAGTATTCCAAGAAGTTAAGAATTGCAGAAATTGAAGAAGTCTCAGAAAGCATTATCAGGTTCTATGTGATGGTTGGTTGATGGTGATAATTTAAAGTTTTATTATCTCTCATATATTAATGGGTGGAAGGAAGGGGCAAGGATGGAGAGGTGAACCCTCTCTTGATATTGGAGGATTTTATTCTCCTTTTGGAGGTTTTTCCCTCCCTTTATATTTGGAAGATGTAGCTACCTTTAGAAATCATTACTTCCTTTGAACAATAATACATGATTACTTCTTATATACTGTGCATGGTGTATTGGTGTATCTATTATACTATTCTTGATTTTTCATTGGATAGTATTCACTATTGATTGGATATAAATTGAATACATGATCTGATTGAAGTAAAATTTCAAAAATACTAATTTCTCTAAATATTGATTCACCCCCCTCTCAACATTTCCAACGAACTGACCATGTAGTTGTCACTTAAGTGGATAATCAAGAAAGTGGAGTGGAGAGAGACTCATGAATGTGCATGTGTATCTCTCTCCTAGCATCATGCATGTGATGTATACCCTCCTGGTGATAATACCGAGCTGAATATACATGAATCTACTCCACTAGTGTAATTGAAGTGTAACTAAGTTAAGACCAACTAGTCTAACTAAGGTGTAACAAGACTGAAGATGATGTAGTTCCCTATTTTAGTGGAGGCTCCCTATTTTGGTGTGGAATATTCTTACGGAAGAATGTTCTCATCTATGGATGACACCCTCAACAGTAGACTAGTAAATGCATGAAAACAAATTACTAGGTGAGTGTGTAATATCTCCAACACACTTCCTGAACACTAACATGGTGTAAATTAAGAATGGGCCCCAACAAGAAGACATGTTAGGTACCCATTTTACAATGCCTTTAATCAATGAAAATTGAAATCAGAGGAAAGAGGGGAAAACTCATGGGAAAGCCCCCATCAAAGTATAATGCCGAGAACGAAAGAAGGAAAAAAAGACAGTTGTTAGGCAATTTTGTCCTTCAGTCGAATATGGTCACGTGGGAAGTGGAAATTCTACTTAGTGAAATTCTTGGTGAATATGTCGATAGTATATTCATAGGAAGAACAATACTGCAATTTGATGATCCCTTCATGAACCAACAATCTTATTTGATTCATATGGATCTCGATGTGTTTTATTCACTACCATTGTACTCAATCTCTGCAAAAATTGAGCATGCTCTAGTTGTCACACCATATGAAAGTCAAATGATGGAACTGAATAATAAGCTCAATGAAGAAGTTATTTAGCCAAATTGCCTAAATAGTAATGTTGACCGCTCCTATATACTCATGTTCTATTGATGATAAAGCAAATGATGACTACTTTTTACTTGACCAATAGATGGGGACATATCCCAAATTAAGAGTATATGTAGAGGTGGACTTGCAATCGATGCTATCACTAGCCCAATTAAAATATTTGAATCCCATGAGATCTAATGTTCAAAATTCTACATAGTGAATCCCATAACTAGTGGTGCCCTAAACATATTTGAGGATGCACTTGGTAGCTTTCAAGTGTAGCTCATGTGGATCCTGCATGTACCTAGAAAATTCCCCTACTACATAATAGATATATAGTTGGGTGTGGGTGAGATATAGTAGGCTCCCCACTAGTTGTGGATACAAGGTGTTGTCCACCAGTGGTGTGTCCTCACTATCCTCAATCCTTACCCCAAAAAAGAAGGGTGTGCTTGTAGACTTGCAGTTGGTCATGTGGAATCAAACCAAAATATCCTTGGCATACTCAGTCTTATATAACTTCATTTCTGAAGCATCTTGGTTGATCTCAAAACCAAGGAAAATTTGAAGTGTGTCCATGTTTGTCATAGATAACCTATCATGCAAAATATATTTGACCACAATAATTTTTTAAGCTGAACTATGTTTGATCAATATTTTTTTTACATATTGAACTAATATCAACCGAGAGTCATAGGTCCTCAACATATAGATTTTGGGATCTAATTTACATGTAAAAATACTCTCAAAGAATAAATAAGAATCCATCTTATCACACCATGTTCTACGTGCCTTTTTGAGGCCATAGAGTGACTTTTTCAATCAATGTACTAGAGACGCACTTTGGATGTACCCATGAGGGTACTACACATAGATGTCCTTAGAGAGATCCCCATGAAGAAAGGAATTATTCATGTCCATATGGTGAAATACACATCCCCTGGTTGTTGCAATGGTAAGGGTCAACTGAATGATCTCCATCTTTTATAATGGAGAAAAGGTAATCCAAGAGGATATCAGTGGCCACCCACCTATTGCAACTCGCTCGAAACAATTCTTTTTGAAATTTACTATTTTAGCAGTTTTTCGGGTCCTAAACGTTAGGGGCCATTTTGAGGTCCTAAACAACGTTTTTTCACGATCGAGCACCTCAATGATCTCTAGAGGAATGATTGAGCCTACAAAATTAAGTTCCAGGTCAATAAATTTCCAACGAGCTACCATGCACCCAAACGAATATCGTATGCAAAAGTTATGACCCTGCGAAGTTGATGTACTAACTTACCCCAACGGGGCCCACATGAATTTTGGCGCTTCATCTCCTATGGTTAGGTTTTTGGATGTATAGGGTTTTGGAGTTCATATTTATTGTAAAAATGATTTCAGAGCCTCATTGTAATTATCTTCTTGGGAATGAGCATAGCCTTCACATCTCTTCTCAGAGATAAGATTCCACCATTATGGAAATCTTGTTTTCAGTCGACATTTTACAGTTTCAACATATTTCTTATTTAATAGAAGTGAAGTTTTACTATATATCTATTATTATTCACTGTCTC
This sequence comes from Picea glauca, assembly GCA_000966675.3. Classification (NCBI taxonomy): domain Eukaryota; kingdom Viridiplantae; phylum Streptophyta; class Pinopsida; order Pinales; family Pinaceae; genus Picea; species Picea glauca. The sequence goes on along the minus strand of JZKD02S1693320.1, from coordinate 364,243 downwards.
TATGTTAATATTATAAATCTATGTTTTCATTTCATTCCTCTCATAAATATGGATCAGTGATATCAGAGTGGTCTGCTCCTTGCCATTTTTTAGTTCCTATCCCCGACATGGTTAGGGTATGGAGAGTTGGGTCTTGATCTTGTTTCTCTTGAGGAAAACCAATCTCACATGCCCAAGAAACCATCCATAGTGATAAAAAATAAATATGACAGGACACAATATCCTTTCAAAATGTTTCTTGAGGAAGCCCTCAAGTGACAAAGGAACGAGATGATGGAAAAATTTGCACAAATCTTTTGACCGCTGTCGACAAGCAATGCATCCAACTCAAGTGGAGGTGCTGCCCCCCTAAATGTACAAATCAATTTTAATATTCCTATATTTTAAGTTCAAATAGATGCATATGTCGTAGATAAATGGTTAAACCTTCTAGAAGGGTATTTTGTTTTCCACAACTTTTCCAATAGAGAAAAGATTACATTTGCACTCCTCAGGGCCATCCCCCATGTCAAAGATTGGTGGGATGCTTTATGTGAGAAAAAGGAAATAGATGGATCCACATTATTTGCATTTGCACCCACTTTTGGTTCCTTCAAGGATGTTATTAAGGATAAATAATACCTTGTTGGAAGTTATGACGACTTGTATATAAGATGGACCACACTACAGTAGGAAAGAGACCAAACAATTCCAAAGTTCACCAATGTCTTCCATACCTTGTGCACCAATATAGGTATCAAGTATTTTGAGTGACATCTGCTTCTCAAGTACCCCAATGGTATTCCTAGATACATATAGATAAAAATGTAGTTTTTGGACATCTCATCCTTGGGTGTGACCTATTGATATGCCGTAAAAATAGAGAAAAATATTAAACAAAAGATGCAGAAGTTTGGGTCTGGGAACCCCTCATAGTAGAAGTAGGGAAAGGGAAGCCCCAACCCATAGAACAAAGGACATAGAAAATATGGGAAACCTTAGGACAACCATTCCAAAACAAAAGCAAAGAAGGACAATGGAAAGATGAAGAAAGATACCAGGAAGTAGTGCGACTTCCATAAGATCCCTTGGCATAACATTGTTGATTGTCACTCAAATAAGTCATTGGTGGATGTTGGCACAGGGGCAGACCGAGGCTTCAACGCTCAAGAGTGCACCAACAAAACCCTAACTACCGGCCCTTTCGGAAACACCTGCGAAGCAAATGAAGTCTCACCTGAGGTAGAGGGAGGGGTGGTTGCAGGACTCAGGTGTCTGCAACCTAGCTGGGATACTGATCTATGATTATATATTTTATAGGGAACTTAGCATAGATCATCTATCAATATTTAAACCTTATGGTGCTTCACAGATGGAACAGAGCATCACAGTGAATACTTAGACTTAAGATGATTCAATACTTAGCCACAGAAATATAGATTATATTCAACAGATCAAGCACTAAGCATATTATATGTCATATCTAACATTCATTCATATATCATATGCACAGCGAATACCTAGATCTACTTAATCACAGCAAGCACTTAGCCAAAAAGGAGACAACACTTAGATCAAAGCACATATCACATTACACAGAGTTATCATGGTTCACCCCCACCCTGGGGATACGTCCACAAAGTCTTCTTATTTATATTATCATGGTCAACCAGTTACAAAATAGAGCTTTAGTGACCCTTACTTCCCACAGGATAGAAGATCTACACAACTTGCTAGATCCTTCTTCTTTGCACTTCAGCAAAAAACTACAACAACTTGCACTTAGCTTGTCAATCCCCTTACACTCATGCACAGAGCACTTGCAATATACATCCGATCAAACAGATCCAACTACTTGCACTAAGAAATCACATCTACTTCTTCTTACATTGCCTAAGTATCTATTTATAGATTACAAAATGGGCCTAAGGGTGGGTAAACCCAAGGAATGACATCCCTTTCCCTTTACATCAACCCAAAAATAGGTCTTGCTTGCTTCGTGTTGTGATCCATATTTGGCAAGCTGTCCCAGTCCCAAAACGGTCAATTATGACCAAGTATTCTTTGAAACTTTGTCAAGGGCCAATAGGCCCCCAAAAATCACCCTTGACTCGTCCTGAGTCACTCAGGTCTGATCAATTCTGCCTCGAATTCCTCGAGCTTGGCTCGATTTGCTTCGACCTCCTACAGTGCGACAACTTCTTGCTCAGTAAATTCTTGGATCACTGTGTCATTGAGTGGTACTTCCAGGCATTGTTCTATAGTGATGACAACCTGTTCGAGTTCAACTTCTTGGCTTTCTAGTTCAGTGAATAGTTGGCATGCCTTTTCTTGGATTGGTTGAAGTTGTTGGGAGACTTCCATCACTTTTCTTTGCATCATATGTACCTGTTGTTGGGTTGTGCATTGTTCTGTGAACCTCTTCATTCTTTCAACTGGAGTCAAAGTCTTGATCTATGCCTGTGGTGTGTCTGCATGCTGCTTTTCTTCTTGAAGTTGTGCCTCCAATGTTTGCAATTCTGGATTCTCTATGAGGGTTTCATAAGTCTTGGCGCTTCTAGCGCTCAACTACTTACATTCCAATGCAAAGGTTTTTAATCGGCCAACTGCACTTAGAGTAGTGGCCTCTCTTAGATCTCTTATTTCCTGAGGGGTCTCGGGCACGATGTGGAGCTCCAAATATGTGATGCGTTGTTAGAGTTGTTGGATTACTTATTCCATTTGGTTCACCTGCTGTGGGATATGATCTTCCATCTTCACCTCTATGACTGTCACATAGTTCAGTGCTTTGTGAATCCTTTCCTGAACTTCAAGTTTCTCTACTAGCAACTGTGCCTTTTCTTCATCCCACTTCTCTTTCAGGGAAAGATTTTCTTGTTCTGCCTCCTTCTATTGTTCTAGAAGTGCTTTTTGTGCTTGCATCAAAGCCTGGGTGGCTTGTGTTGTGTCTTCTTGAGCTTGTCGAAGGCGAGCTTTGACTTGATCAACGATCTAGTGCAGTTGAGTGGGATCATCTCCTGTTCCTGATGGTCCTCTTATTAAGGGAGTTGTAGACACTACTTGGGTGGACTGCAGTGCTTGCTGCACTTCTTTGATTTCACCTTTGATTCGGTTGAAGATTTCCTTCTACTGTTCTTCTTGCTTTTCCGCGAGCTCGAGTGAAACATCATTCAGCATAAAAATTAGGAAGTCAAAGTCATCTGGGGTAAGGGTAGTTTTAAGTGTGGTCCAGGTGGCATTATCTTTCTTTTGGGAGGAGGGATTTGGTGGTGTCATATTTCTTTTCATGGAGGGATCCTCCTCCTCTCTAGGTGGAGTAACTTTTCCTCTATTTTGCTCAACTTCTGTACCGCCTAGCTCATCACCATCGCCTCCCTGCGTAGGTGAGATCGAAGTAGTATTCACAGACGTGCTAGGGACAAATTCAACTTCATCATCCTTCTTAGTCCTGCTTGGCCCAGGTTTATCCGACATTGCTTCAGGAATTTCCTTGTCAGACATGTCTGCAGGGTCCGTTGCAACAAGGAGGTTTGCTAACCATTCCTGGGTAATCTCCTCCAAGTCATCCTCTATAAATTTGTAGTATGATTGTAGCTATTGTTTATGCTCATCATTGTGCACTGTAATATAGGTGAAGTGGCGGTTCTCACTAAATTTCATCAAAGGTCTAAACCGATGAAGTACATTTGGGGTGATTCATGGTGTAGACTGAATTGCATTCTTCAGTTGGTTGAAGTAGGTGTGGAAGACAACATTGGACTACCACTGCTTGTTCATGTCACTGGAATACCACAGCATACAGAACTTCGTGGCTAGTGGTTCGAAAGGTTCGATCTCTGAGAAAGTGGCTCCATCTAGTAGCTCCCAAGCAATGAAAGCGATGAGTATGAGTAACCAACTAAAGTGGAACTCATACCCTTAGTCTTGTGCTCCTCTACAATCTAGCTCTAACTGGTTTATAAGATACTGCACCCAATTCATCTGTAATCCCTCGGTGCACTTCCCTGTGAGGTCAACTATGAAGCTAGTCACCTGTGTTGGTCTATTCTTACAAATTAATTTTCCTCCGATCAATTGACGTGCAAGACGCACTGCACCACTTTGGATAGAGGCTACCTTGTAGCCTTGCGTACCCTTCTCTACATCGCCATAAATTTCCTTTATCCATTGTGTTAGTGCTTGGTTTGAGGTATTTCTTGGGTGAAAGTGTTGTGGGTCAGGGCCTTGCATGCTAAGTACTGTGATCTGATTGATCAGAGTCGGATCCACAATGATGCGGCAGTCCAACCATAAGTATCTGCCATGGTAGAAAGACAACAACAACCTGACGCATGCATTGACTTCCTGGTGTCTGCCGAAATGAGGGATCTTCATTATGTTGAGCAGTGTGGACTATGCGAGGTTCCGGGTCCACGACTATGGGAAAATCTTAGGATTTTTTCCTTTGGTCTTGGTTAGGTATTTATGCGGAGCTAACATGCTGTAGGTTTTGCGATCTCCAAGGTAAAAATCATTACATTTCAGTGTTGCGAGCTTATCTTGGTCAACACATACTATGTGCACCCCTTTCAGAAGATATGCGGTGATTAGGGTGTACTCAAAGTCCCTAGGTACATTGTCGCAGTTAATCTTGCCACTCAAAGGTGGGATGTAAACCGACAAAATGCATGGGATCATATTGGCATTTGCAATATTTTCTCTGTGCTTTGTTCTTGTCTCGGTCGTTGTTCTGGAAGGTCGTACGCTATGAGCAGTGGAGGGAGAAGCTTGGACTCCTCCTTTTGAGGATTCTTTCACACCTACAGACATCCTTCTCTCTGACATCAATCTCTCAGCCATTACGTCAATCAAAACTTCTTCAACTACTTTCTCAACAACGTTGAGCTTGTCCAACATACAAGCTTGGGTCCACTAGCTCAGGCATGAAAATGAATGATGAACAGTATGGGAACAAGGCAATGATCGTAGAGTGAAGTAATATCAAGTTCTGGGCTCAAATTCTCACATAGTAAAAAGTCTTCTCGGTGCGTGGCACGACGAACTAAGTAGGGAAACTTAGCAACGGTCTACTTGCAATGGATATGGGGGCCTGCATTAACTCCGTTCTATCCATTCTAGTTTTTTCCAATGGTTTAGTGGGAACCCATAATTTCTTTTTGATTCGTTCGGGGCGGGAGTCGAACGGGTATATTGGTCCAACGACTATATTTTTGTGCCATGGGGAAGTGCTAGATGTCGTTGTTCTGATATCTCGACGAAGCTCAATTCTTGTTATTTTTCCTTCTGTGAAGTTTCCTCTCGAGTCTTTTGTAACTTCCCGATTTTGGCCCTCATCTTACTTAGCTTCCTAGCCTTTTTTCTAGTGAGCTTAGTCTCGGTCATCCCTTTTCCATTGTGAGCCTTATCTTCTCTTGACCTAGACACTTCGCGCTGCCTAGGATCTTTCCTCAGATGCAAGGGTAATACTACTTCATCATATGGATTAGATATTTCGGTCTTCTATGGTTCCTCTAATGCTCTTATAGCTTCGACATCCAGGTCCCTGGTGTTTAAAAATGGAGATCTATTCCCTTGTTCCTCCATCAAGTAGGCAATCCTTCTAGTCATAAATTCCATGAGTTCTTGCTTCTTCTGTTCTAGGGCTTCCTTTTCTTATTTCCTCCGGATTTGGTCTTTTTCAATCCAGATCTTTCCTAACAAAGCTGTAAATGGGGCACAATCCTCAATAAATCTAATGACTTTGAACTCCTCCTCTATCAAGGTTCCATGGGTACTCATAGGTATATGGGTAAGTCTTCCACATGGGGTTACCATTTTTCCTTTAAATAATCTAATGGTTCCTAGTGAAGGGACCAGAGCAGGCGCTCCTAGGGTTTCCCAAGTTCTTTTTGTCATAATATTCATCGATTTTCCATCATGTTGGGCATAGTCAATGTCGAAGTCTCTTATTCTTACTTCGATTTTCTCCTGTTCTTTGAATATCTCTAACAAACTCACATCCTTATGATCATCTAGGGTATCTTTTATTTTCAGGAACATGATCTTTGATACTTTCTGGGGTTCTTCCAAAATTTTAGTATCTTGATCTCCTTCAAAGTTTGCTTGTTCCATATTCAGTTTTTCAAGTGTAGCAATCATTCTAGGGCAATCCAATACTTCATGGTCCATAGCTTTACAATAGAGGAATCTAGGGTTTCTCCCAGGGCATTCTTTAGCAAGATGTCCTGGTCTTCTAGAACTGTAACATAGGGAAATCCTCTCTTTCTTTTAAATGACCCCCAACCTCTTCTGTATTGTGCACTAGGGTCATGGTAGCTAGCCTACAATTTTTTTTTTCTAGTGTCCTGCATCCATATGTTAGTCCAACAATTATTTCTATGCATAGGTATAACATATCTATCATTATTATTATCATATCTATCAAATGATATTCCATATAACGATGCCCTAGTTTTCAGGCTAGGACAAAATCTATCAAGCATACCTAGATGTATACTTCAGAAACAAAACATTTCCACTTATCTTACCTATATAGAGCACTTGAACTATTCTTACCTTTACTAGAGCACAAAGCTTTACAAATCTTACCTCTTTCTGTAGATCTGACTTAGAAACTTCCACTTTAACCTTTCTTAGAGAACAAAGCATTCAGATATGACTTCTTTTCTTCAGTATCCACTTCTTTTCTTCAGTATCCACCTCTTTTCTTGCAGATCTGGTCTCTTTCCTTCATAACCAACCTTTCTTTCTTGGCACAAAGCTTCGTAGGTCAAGTAGAATACTGCGCACTAGGACAACATATCTACGCACATAGCTTATTTCACACAATATTTTTCTTCTTTAGTTCCCACTAATCACAGTTTCGGTCCCGACAATGGAACCATTTATTGGCACAGGGGCAGACCTAGGGTTCAACGCTCAAGAGAGAACCAACAAAACCCTAACTATGGGCACTTTCGGCAACACCTGCGAAGAAGATGAAGTCTCACCCGAGGTAGAGGCAGGGGTGGTTGCAGGACTCAGGTGTCTGCAACCTAGCTGGGATATTGATCTGTGATTATATATTTTACAGGGAACTTAGTATAGATCATCTATCAAAATTTAACCCTTATGATGCTTCACGGATGGCATAGAGCATCACAATGAATACTTAGACTTAATATGATTCAATACTTGGCCACAAAAATTTAGATTAGATTCAATAGATCAAGCATTAAGCATATTATATATCAAATCTAACATTCATTCATATATCATAAGCACAGAGCATAACTAGATCTACTTAATCACAATAATAACTTAGCCAAAAAGGAGACAACACTTAGATCAAAGCACAAAGCACATTACATAGAGTTACAATGGTTCACCTCCACCCTGAGGATACGTCCACAAAGTCTTCTTCTTTATATTATCATGGTCAAGAAGTTACAAAACAGAGCTTTAGTGACCCTTACTTCACACAGGAAAGAAGATCTACGCAACTTACTAGATCCTTCTTCCTCTTCAACACAAAACTACAACAACTTGCACTTAGCTTGTCAATCCCCTTACAATCATGCATAGAGCACTTGCAATATACATTCGACCAGACAGATCTAGCTACTTGCACTAAGCAATCACATCTACTTCTTCTTAAATTGCCTAAGTATCTATTTGTAGATTACAAAATGGGCCTAAGCCTTGGTAAACCCATGGGCCGACATTCCTTTCCCTTTACATCAACCCAAAAACCCTAAAAGGTACCCAAAAATAGTTCTTGCTTGCTTCACATTGCGCTCCATCTTTGGCAAGTTGTTGTAGTCCCAAAATGGTCAAGGGACAATAGTGGATGAGGTGAAAGAATCTAAATCATATGTGGTTTCAACTCTGAGTTAAAACCAGAAAAGGGGAGACACATCATTGAGGCGGAACCCAGTGCCACAATATCTACCACCAAGATCCATCTCGGAGAACCTAATGAGACAGAGGAAGGAGAGCACCTCTTTCCTTCACATATGTGGGTGAAAATAACTTTGGTACACTTCATTATTGATAGTGTTATCCATAAGAACCTCATCTCAGCATAGGTCATCAAGCGGATAACCCTGCTGACAATGTTGTACCTTCAACCCTACACCATCAGATGACTCTGTCAAGGAAGCAATCTTTGCTTCAGCCAACAATATGTCAGCCAACAATGGTATTGTGTGATGTTTATGCATAAATTTAATGACAAAATGAGAAAGTTAATAACTTTGTCATACACTTAGCAACCTAGAGATGATTGTCTTGTATAAAATCTAAAATGTCTAAACCCACATTCAAAAATTACCATAAGTAGAAATACACATTGCTAAGTAATTATGAAGCGGAATAAACACGATGAACAACATTCATCCAACCATGAATAACTCAGAAATTTAGAAAAATCCCAGGGAAAACCCCAATGTGGGGAAACCTAATAAGAGAGAGAGAGATATGTTATTCAGCTTCAGGAAAGTACATATCAACAACAATAAATACAATTTTCAGCAAGAGAAATCCACTTACAACACGCAAAATTGTACCAGAAATTTATACCTCGAAAAATGTGCTAAGTTTGTATTGTTGTATGAAACACCAAGAAAAAACAACCCTTGATATCCAAGCCAATATGTTGTTGTACGGACTATCCTTCAGCAACAAATATTTCAAGTTGCCTCAATTTTTGTGCCCACTCTTGCCTCAATTTTCATGCCCTCTTTTCTTCTATACGGATTGTATCGATCCATACAGTACGTAGTCCCTCACAACAATAAATTTCAGCACTCACAAAACATAAATTTCTCCTTGGGATTTGTGCCCAATATCTCTTGGGAAATGTGCCCTCTTTGCTTCTCTCTTTCCTCTCTCAAGATTACTCAGAAAATATCTCTCAATATCCTCCTCAATATGTCTTGCACACTACTCAATGCATTCTTTTATAAAATTTGAAGATGACCTTTTACCTTCCCCAACCTGAAATCCAAAGACCAAGATCTAATCTTTACTTTACAAGATCAAGGGAAGTGGTTCATTCCCTCCAAAATAAATCACCTAAAATATTAAAGTACATTTCAATTTATTACATAATTGCACTTTATGAAATAAAGTCACATTAATATTAGAAGGTCACTTCATTAAAAAATCACTTTAATAAAAGAACCACTTTATAACAACTTTATAAAAATCCATTACAAAGTTAAGTTCCTAGTAGTGTCAACATAAGGTTACATATGCATACACGACAAAACATGTGGAGTACCTCTCAAGCTAAAAATATAACACTCCCTCTTAGCGAGGGATGTACTCGCTGCCATATCCATCATATCATCCCATCACATTCTGGTCAGTAGGAGCTCCCTCTAAACCTGGAGCCATCCTCAACACCTGCAAAAAACTTTAACTAGAATATCTTCTCGTCACAACTACTCGAAACCCTGAGATCCTCAGATAATCCACTCCACCCTAAGCATTGGTTCAATCACACCAGTTGAGCCTCCTGTCAGTGCTTAGAAGAGACTCACTCTCTTCTCTTGGAATGCAAGATTGAATCCTTGGGCCCACCGCAGTCTCATGAGCCTCCTTATGCTCCTCATTCAACGTTGAATCATACCCTGAAGGTTTTCCTCACAACATATACAACATGTCCACCTGATCACTGATCAACTGCAGTTTCATCGGGTCCACTCTGTTGGACAACTGAGAGGGCGGGGGGGGGTGAATCAGTTGTTACCAAGCTTAAACAATATTCCTATTTTAAAACTTTTTGAAGAAACACTGAATGATGATCATAATAATGCAGGGAAATAAACAATGGCACATTCAGCATCAGTCACATATATTTGAAACACAGAGACAGATATTTTCCGAGGAAACCCATACAGGGTAAAAACCTCTTTTTCTTTATATGATAAGTAATAATTACATTCTTTACATTATCATACATATGAGCACCAACT
>JZKD02S1693320.1:297415-345736 GCA_000966675.3 Picea glauca | reverse complement strand
TGATTAATCAATCTTTGAGAGCACTGTCTATTTGTTTATCATTTTCATGTTTGAATGCTATAAGCTATATTGAGTTGTCCCATTGATCCACATTCACAAAATACAAAAACATTCTATTTCTTAAGTTACCAAGCACCTTTGGTCTACAACCACAAAGGGTTTCTTGGAGTGATAACAAACTACACAGTTCCTCTTCTATTCAATTCAGCTGTTGCACTCTCCTCCTTCTTCAAACCTGAATCACCTCAATAACAACAACCATAGAAACTCCAATAGAAACCACTACCCTTCTCTTCTATGTACCATGTATATATAGCTTCTATGCATCTTATGCATGCAATATTTTCCATTCTTATACATGCTCATACCATGCCAATCTCCTCCACATCTCAAGTACTCTGCGTGATCATCTTCGTGACTCTTCAACTTCTCTGGAAGTTCAACCCCTGTGTCTATCATCACTAGGTGTTAAGCTGAGATTCCTTTTTCTCTCTAGCAGTTGAGACTCTTCATCTTCTCTTTTACAGTCGTGATCATCCTTTCTATTTTAGTTACGAGATCAAACCCTCATCCAACTGTCAATTTCCTCCACGAATCGTCTTCATTCCACTGGCAGATTCCATGTGACTCTTCAGCTCCTCTGGAAATCACACCGAAGTCTCTTCGCATCCTCTGGTAGAAATTATCAATGGTTTCTAGTAGTTTCACTGTGTCGTACAACAATAGCCCTCCGATCTTGTTCAAATTCACTTGCACCGTTGGATTGAATCCATGGGATCTTGCATTCATTTTTGCATTTTTGCATTTGGAAATTTTGTGCTGAGTGTCTCGACACTTCATTTCGCGATCTCCGAAGTTCTGATACAGAACTTTTCTACACTAGCTCCTTCCCCAATATGACTATGGTCATAACCAAGCACCTATGCAAAAAGTTCTTTCACGAATTCGTATTTCATGGATCTGGAGATGAGGCATCTCGACTTTCCAAGTCGCGATTTTTGAAACCCCCAAATTGAGCTTATCTGGACTGACTCCTTCCCTTCTCGTGACCATGGGCTGTGACCACAGCCTTATGCATAAGGCGCTTTCACGATTTCGCATTTCATGAGTTTGGAGATGAGACATCTCGACTCTCCAAGTCGCGATCCCCGATACCCCGAAATGGCATGGGATCAACGGTCTTGATCAGAGCTTGATTCAACGACTGTGATTGAATCACAATTTCACATATCGCGAAATTGCCATTCTTGTTGCATTGTTTACTTGCCTCTCCATGTTGCGATCCACGAACCTCTGATATGGAGTTAGATCAACGGTCCAGATCTGAGCTTGATTCTACGACTACGATTGAATCGCAATTTTGCATATCGTGAAATCGGAATTCTTGTTGCATTGTTTACTTGCCACTCCATGTTGTGATCCTCGAAACTCTGACACGGACTGGAATCAATGGTCTAGATCAAAGCTTGATCTGACGGCTCAGATTACATCGCAATTTCGCATATCATGATATCGAGATTCCTGATGTTAATAATCTTTGACATGTTCAACTCGCGATCCTTGAAACTCCGACATGGACTGGAATCCACGGTCCAGATTCAACCTTGATCTTACGATTTAGATTTAAGTCGTGATTTCGCATATTGCGATTATGCCCACTTCTCCTTGTTATACTTTAAAAGTTGTGTAGGTTCTCCTTGATCCAATGATGGTCGGGTCTTGTGCTTGGATCTAACGTCTGAGATATTTCCTCCTATTTAGCACTCTTCTTGTCTATATTATGATCTAACGACCCTCATTCTTTCAGGAATTTTGAATGGATCCAACGATCAGAAATGCTTCTCAAGCTTTACGGGCATTTGATCATTCGATCAACCTGAACTTATCTTTTGTTTGCCTGGTTGCATTGCCTTTGATCATTTGATCTTCCTGAATATCACTGCGCTGCTGATCATCGTTGTTGTACTCAAGCCATCATCACTGTTGTACTTGCCATCAATAACAAGCATACGCTACTTGTAAAACATACCAAACATCCTCTACACTATCTCTTCTGATCTTATCAAGGTTTCTCTGCAGCGTCTTCCCAAAATACTTCTGGTTCTCATCTATTACATTCTTCCGGTACTCATGCCATCTTCATTGTTGTACTTGCCATCAATGACAAGCATATGCTACCTGTTAAACATTTCCAACACACTCCCTCCTTGTAGATAAAGACATGTTCCCTCTTGAAAAATGTACAATATCCTACATCCTCTAAGTCTGAGACTGAGATTAAGTTAACCCTCAACCCTGGAACAAAGAGAACTCCATCAAGCCCCATAAATCCTCCATACTCGAGTCAAAATCTAACCTTTCCAACTCCACATACAACTTGTTCCATACCACCTTCACTCTCCACTAGTCGGGAAAGACTTTTCTTTGTGATAATAAGGGATACTCTTCATATTCTTGTCATGTTGTAAGAGGCTCCATTATCCACACTGATATCACCCCCAAATCCTTCACTATCGACACTGGATACTAGATTAACCAAATAAAATTCCCTATCATACTTGGAAGAAAAGTCCTCCATGGTTGTTGTAGCAGTTGTCTCAGGCCCCTCTTGTTCCTTCTTCTTCTTCTTCCTCTCAGGACAATGAGAAGCAAGGTTCCCCAATTGATTACAAAAAAAACATCTGACTTTACTACAGTCCCTCCCAAAACTTCCTTTCTTCTTTCTCTTTGCAACAAGAGCAACATTCTCATTAGCTCCATCTGTCCTCTGTCCACTTCTCTGATATCATTCTTGGATATCCTCCTGAGTGAAATCATCCCATGATCTACTCCAATCTGAAATATTCTCATGACCTACCACACACTTCACAAAGACTTCCCATTCATTGGTGAATCCTTTCAAGGCTATCCTCACCAACTCTGAATCCGATATGACCTCTCCAACTGTAGCCAACTCATCTTTCACTTGAGCTACCCAGGTAATATAAGAAGACACACTCTCCTCCTTACCCATCTTTGTATCATGCATCTTAGGCTTCAATGCCATCTTCCAGTTTTCATTCTTTGCCTCAAACAAGTTATTAAGTGCATACCACATCTCTTTGGTTGTTTTCTTCTCAACCAAGTGTGGGATAAGGTGATCCTTCACACCATCTAGATTAATCCTTTGAGCTTTGAACTCCTTAATCTCATGCAAATCCAAATCACCAGGATCTTCTGTGGGAACAACAACAACATAACTGACATAGTTCCAAATCTTATTCTCGTTGAGAACAACTGACATCCAGACCTTCCAATGAAAATAGTTGTAAATGCCATCCAACTGATCCTCAAATCTAATGCATGCATCCATATTCCCTGTCACATATCAAGGAAACAATCAAAAAATTTCCCCCCTTTGAACTTGCCCAAAAAATATCACTGCTCACTATCACTTAGAGGCCATGCTCTAATACCATGTAGAAATTTAATGTTAAAATCAACAAGCTAATAATTCTATCATACACTTAGAAACCTAGAGATAACTATCTTGTATGAAATCTGAAATGTCTAAACCCACATTCAGAAATTACCATAAGGAGAAATACACATTTCTTTGTAATTATGCATCGGAATAAACACAATGAACAACATTCATCCAACCATGAATAACACAGAAATTTAGGCAAATGTCAGGGAAAACCATAATGTGAGGAAACACAATGAGAGAGAGAGAGAGATCTATTATTCAGCTTTAGGAAAGTACATATCATCAACAATAAATACAATTTCCAGCAAGATAAATTCCCTTACAACACCCAAAACTGTCCCAAAAATTTATGCTTTGAAAAACGTGTCATGTCCATACTGTTGTACGACCTACCTAGAAAAAATAGCACCTCGAAATTTGAGTGAATATGATGTTGTACGAACTGTCCTTCAACAACAAATATCCCAGGTTTCCTCGATTTTTGTGCCCTCTTTTTTGTTGTACAGACTATATGGATCCATACAGTACTACCTCCCTCATAGTCGTAAATTACAACACTCACAAAACAAAAATTTATCCTTGGGATTTGTTCCCAATATCTCTTGGGAAATGCACCCTCTTTGTTTCTCTCTTTCCTCTCTCAATCTTACTCAGAAAAGCTTTCTCCTCCTCAATATATATTTCACACTACCCAATGCATTCTTTTATAAAATCTAAAGATGACATTTTACCTACCAAGTGTCTTTTCACCTTCCCCAACCCCAAATACAAATGCCAAGATCTAATCTTGCCTTTACAATATCAAGGGACATGATTCATTCCCTCCAAAATAAATCATTTAAAATATTAAAGTACATTTCAATTTATTACATAAGTGCACTTTATGAAATAAAGTCACTTTAATATTAGAAGGCACACTTCATTAAAATGTCACTTTAATAAAATAATCACTTTATAACAACTTGATAAAAACCCATTACAAAGTTAAGTGCCTAGTAGTGTCAACATAAGGTTACGTCCTCATACAAGACAAAACATGCACAGTACATCCTCAGCTAAAAAACTAACAATTTCTTCCCTTGAAGTTTGTGACGTTATTTTGGGCCAACCTTATTTATGGAAAGATCATGTTGTATATGAGTCTAGGCCTTCCAGGTTTATTATTACTTTGAACATGAAATTGTACAGGATACCCGAGGTATTCCCACCTAGTGTTATTTCCTTGATCTCTGCTAAGCAATGCAGGAAGGTCATCTCTCAGACCGGTAAGATTGTCTTCTTCATGATTCACTCTCATAGTGAGAGAAAGGTTGCAACCACATCCATGGCCACCACGACCAACCTCTCCATGAAACAAAAGCAAGTGTATAAGGTCGTGGAAGAGTACAAAGACATATTATCATCACCAACTAGGGTACCTCTGCACTGTCAAGTCAAGCATCCCATCAATCTGACCCCCGACACACAACTACCCAATGGGCCATTCTATTGCCACACTCTATTAGAAAATGAGGAGATCAAGTGTCATATCCAAGAAATGATTCACAAGGGGAACATCTGACCAAGTTCATCACCTTGTGGAAGCCCAATTGTGTTGGTATAGAAGAAATATGGTACCTGGCTACTCTATGTTGATTACCATGCCCTAAATAAAATCATAGTCAGGAACCGATACTCAATTCCTAGAATCGACGATCTCCTTGATAAAATCAAGGGGGGAAAATACTTTAGTAATATTCATCTGATGTTTGGATAACATCAAGTCCCAATATAGTAGAATCATGTACGAAACATTGCCTTCAAGTCAAAAGAAGGTCTTTTTGAATTGTTGGTCATGCCCTTTGGTTTGAAAAATTCCCCAAAAACTTTCACGAGGATGATGGACGATATCTTGTGGTCTTTCAATAATTATTTTGTGGTTGTGTATCTGGATGACATCCTCATCTACAACAAGACTTGGGTGAAACACTTGCAACATATTCAACAGGAACTGCACACTCTGTGACAACACAAGCTATATGCCAACTTGGAAAAATGCTCCTTCGGCATGGAGAGGGTTCAATACCTATGATACATTGTTGATGCGCATGGTGTGCATGTGGATCTAGCCAATATCTAAGTCATCTGTGACTGTCCAACCCCAACCACTCTCACTAAGATTCATAGATTCTTATGCCTTGCCAAATTCTATTGTAGGTTCATGTTGGGATGCTCCCATATTGCATGGGCCCTCATTCAAGTAACCAGAGGTGGTGGTAAGGAAACATTTGTGTGGGGCCTGTCCCAACAACAAGCATTTGATGATATGAAGAAATTCTTGTGCTCAACCCCAATGATTTTATTACCTTGATTGGAACATCCCTTTGAGATTGAGATAGATCGTTCATACTATGTTGTGGGTACAATCCTCCCTTAGGACAGCCACCCCGTGGCCTATCATAGTGAGACACTATTAGATGTGATATGTAAGTACCCTACTTACGACAGAGAAATGTACTCCATTGTGAAAGCCTATTGCCAGTGGAGGCATTACATTATCGGGAAGAAGACAATCATCCACATTGATAATAAGTCACTACAGTTCATGCAAACATAAGGCAAATTTCAGAATGACCACCATCGAAAGGGGTCCACTTATTTACACCAGTTCCAACTCAACATGAAGTATAAAAAATGAAATACCAACTGAGATAGAAATTGCCTCATTTGATCTCTATTCATGACACTCACCATGATGCTAGACTCTTGTGGCCATGAGACCTTTAGATGGCCCTACCTCTATGAGACAGATCCTGAATTCACCAACACCTACCATATGTTGGGAGAAAACATTGTTGTCACTAATTTCCATCTTCAGGACGAGATGTTGTGCCATCTGGGCCATATCTGCATTCCATCAAGGGAGTGAGTGAATCTAATTTGGGAAGCCCACTGCAGTCGGGTGGCAAGACACTTAAGTGTGGAAAAGACAATGACAATGTTGCAATGAAATTTATATTGGTGAAGACTTCGACAAGATGTAAACAAGTATATCTCGCCCTACACTTCCTATGCTATTTCCAAACTAGAAACTAAGAAAAGGGGAATGTACACTCCTTTTCCTACTCCTGAAAGGATCTGAAAATCCATCTCAATGGACTACATGTCAGGCCTTCCATCCACCAAGCAGTGAAATGACTATTTTTTTGTGGTTGTTGATTTCTTTTCCAAGATGGTGATTTTGGCCACCTATAAGAAGAGCATCACAATGGAGGCTAATGCCAATATCTTCTTTGAATGAGTGTGGGTACACCTTGGTATCCCACAAAAAATTATCTTAGATTGGGACATTCGATTCCTCAACACATTATGGTCGAGATTATGGTCACTGTTGGACATGAAGCTCACCAAATCCACTTCCTTCCACCCCTAGATGGATGGACAAACCGAGTTTGTCAATCGGATGATCATGCACATCCTGCGCATGTACAATTCCAAGAACCCTCAAACCTTGGATGAGAGTC
Source organism: Picea glauca (assembly GCA_000966675.3). Lineage (NCBI taxonomy): Eukaryota > Viridiplantae > Streptophyta > Pinopsida > Pinales > Pinaceae > Picea > Picea glauca. The sequence continues at coordinate 338,764 of JZKD02S1693320.1, read as the reverse complement.
TTCCCTATTTTCAACACAACTACAATATAGCCATACATAGCTCAACCAGCCATAGCCCCTATCAGGTGGGGTTGGTATCTCAACCATTGGGTCCCATGGATGTTGCACTACCCCTTATGGCCACCTAGGAAGAATCGTCATATTCTCCATCTGAAGCTGAAAAAGCCACCTAATTCATTGAGTGGATCCAAAACATCGACCAATAGGTTCATGATATTTTACAGAAGTCCAATGCCAAGTACAAGAAGTGTCATGATCAATACTGGGTGCCACACCATTTTCAGGCTGGAGACAAAGTTTGGTGGCACTTGTAGAAAGAACGCCTTATAGGGCCTCATCGAAAGCTTCAACCACTCTGTTATGGAACTTACACCATAACCAAGTCTATGGGTGACAATGTTTTTGATCTCAACATTCCACCCTTCCTTGGCTTGCACTCAATGTTCCATGGAGACCTCCTTCGGCCCTATTTTCCACCATTATTGGACACCTCAGTGATAGTATAACAATTGACACCCACAGAGTTCAAAACTTACTACATGGAACAAGAATCTATTGATTATATCATGGACACATAGGTCAAGTGAACTTGCTAGCAAAGGATCCAACTTTATCGGGTTGTCAAAGCAGGGGAGCTCCTGCATTAAGGCAAGTGGCTCACCTAGGGCCAAATTCAACAAAAAATTCCTCATATGATGGGGGAAATCAACGCAATGGAGACCATTGATTCCTATTGGGGGAGGATTTATCCATGAGTATATTTGTTTCCACCCACTTTTTCCAGCTGGCTCAAAACAACTCTTTTGGAAATTTACTATTTTTAGCAGTTTTTTGGGTCCTAAACTTCTGGGGCCATTTTGAGGGCCTAAACGATGTTTTTTCACACTTGATAACCTCAATGAATTTCAACGAAATGGTTGATCCTATTATATGAATCTCCTCATCAATACCTTTCCAACGAGCTATCGTGCACCAGAAACGAGGATGGTATGCAAGAGTTACGACCCTGGGAAGTTGATGTACTAACTTACCCAATGGGGCCCACATGAATTTTGGTGCTTCATCTCCTAGGGTTAGGTTTTTGCATTTATATGGTTTTTTCATTCATGTTTATTTTAAAAAGGATTTTAGATCCTCATTGTACTCATGTTCTTGTGAATGAGCATAGCCACCACATCTCTTCTCAGAGATAATTTGCCACCATTCTAGCAAGCTTGCTTTCATTCGACATTTTATAGTTTCAACATATTTCTTATTTAACATAAGTCAAGATTTATTGTATCTTTGTTATTATTCATTGTGTTTATGTGTTAATATTATAAATCTGTGTTTCCATTTCATTTTGCTCATAAATCTAGATCAAAAGGTATCATCATAGTCAATCCAATGGATTTGTTGAAATCCTTTGGTAACCGATGTTTCCTTGTACCTTATAATGTATTTGTGTATTTCCCTTTTGTCCTTGTAGACCCATTCACATATAAAAATTTTCCTATTTGAAGGAAGTGGAACCAAGTCCCAATTTGAGTTCTCAATGAGGGAGTTATACTCTTCGATCATAGTTTCTTCCCTGAAGGGATTTCCTTCATCCTCTCTGTAAGTATGATGGTATGAAGCTAGATCCATGTAGAAATGCATGGGAATCACTGGTTCTATAGCTATAAAATCATAAGATACTCCTCAAAATATTATCTCATCCTCCTCGAATGCACTGGATCCCCCATAATCTCACATGTTTCTTGTAGAGTGGACTACACCCACTTGGGACCTAGAGGTGGCTCATCATCTACATACGCATCATCTTCTGAATCTGATTCGAAAATCATATCTGAACTCTAAATTGAATGGGTGGAGGAATCATCTTGAATGTCTAGAACATGAGGAGGTGTAGAAGTCTATACATGTGTCTCCTAACATGCATGCATGAGACTTTCCTCAAAATGGACACTTCACTCAATGATGATATTGTCTTTTAAGAGATCATTCAACATGTAACCTTCCCCACCTTTGGGATGTTCCACAAACATTTATGTTGTTCTTTGAGGATCTGATTCCTTACTCTTTCCAGAGGGTACACAGGCCCATGTATGTGATCCGAAGATTTGAAAGTTAGTGACTTTCGATTTGATGCCACTCCAGGCCTGAATAGTTGTCCTATCCTTCACATATATGTGAGGAGATATTTTATTTATGTAATTAACACAGTTATGTTATTTGGCCAAAATCTTGGAGGGAAGGGACTTTGCATGTATCATGCAACTAGCCATCTCTTTGAGATATCGGTTCTTCCTCTCAACTACCATGTTTTGCTGCAGAGTGTATGGTACTATGTGATGTAACTATATTCCTAACTCATCACAGAGATATTGCACATCCCTTTTAAAATTCTCTGCCCCATTATCTATGTGGAGGGATTTGATCTTATTCCTTGACTATGTTTCTGCATGCAATTTGAAATCTTTGAGTTTCTCAAAAAGTTTGGAATTATTACTGAGAAAATATACCCAAGTGTGCCTTGAGTAATCATTGATGAATTTCATCACATACCTCGCCTTGCTGATGGAAGGATTAGGAAAAGGAACCATAAGGTCACTGTGGAAAATATCCAAGGGAGAGGAATCCCTCCAAGCCTTCCCTTTGTCATACTTGTCTTGAGGATGTTTTCCAAGAATGCATCCTTGACAAACTCCTTTAGAAAATTGTATGCTAGGAAATCCTTTAACCATTACCTATTTGTTGATTTGTTGCATGTAGCTAAAATTTAAATTTTTGAATCTCTCAATCTAGAGTCTACTATCACCATCAACATGAGTTAGTAGCAATGCAGGTTCAGATTTAACAATAAAATTCGAAAATGCATACAATTAATACTAGTGATTTACCTCATCAAGAACAATCTTGGAGTTGTCATGTATGTCATATATGGTCACAGAATCTAGTGTGAATTCCACCCTTTTTCCTATGCTTATATGTGTTATTTGATAAATAGAGAGTGATTCATGGAATGGTTTAGAACATGTAAGACATTCTCGAAACTTCCATGTTGGATCTCTACTCTCCCTTGTCTTGTGACTTCCAATGGAGTATCAACACCCTTTAGAATGGGAGGACCCACGCATGATGTTAAAGATGATCAAATATCTTATGTGGCTTCCATTTGATGGGATGCCCCCGAATCCAACACCAATGCATCAAGAGAAGAATGAATAGAAATCAAATCATGACAATTACCTTTATTTTATGTCACTTTGTCTCTTGTCTTCTTCTTGGCATTCTCGAAAACACATTCCCCGAGGTGGTTATGTTGGTGTTTATGTGCCATGAGGTGTATTTTATTCTTCATTCATGATTTTTCAAGGTGTTATCCACAAGCATAGTAACCACACTTTCTCTTTCCTTGATTTCGCTTTCCACCTTTGGAGCTGGAGGAGTCATCAGAGGGCTTGAATTTTCCATCCTTTCTTTTCTTAGGATCCTTCTTCCCTTTTCCTTTCTATTTGGTCTTCGGATTGGAGTTTTTTCTCTCATGCACTTGCTTGGAGCTCTTGATTTCTTCCATTTTGATGAGGTTGTCTTACTCATGCATTGGGGACTCAATTAACATATCTAGTGATGGAATTTTCTAGGTTTCTACTAATGTGAACCTCACTATATGGAATGTAGAGACAAATACTACATACTTAAGACCAAGTTTTGAAACAATGTCAAGGATAATCTATTTTTCTTGCATAGATTTTTCAACACTGCATGCCCTTAGCTGAAGAACAAGGGACTTGAACTTCATGAATGAGTCCTAGATATTATTAAATCTTATTGGATCTAATGAATTCAACTCAGTCTCGAACATGTGGGCTCTTATCTCATCTTGTTTTCCAAATATACCTTCACGAGTGGTCCAAATGCCATTTGGAGTAGCGAAATTTAATATGAAACAATAGATTGAGAGACATCGATATGCAAATGAAACTAAAGTCCTCATCCATTTAGTTGAAGAACTTGGATTTCTTAATTTCTAATGTTGGTTAACCCTCTCTAGCCATTGTTATTTATTACACGTCTCTACCTCTAAGTTGAAGTAGAATATTTAACTTCCATTGTTACGAATAAAATCTCATAGGTGGATAGTAAGATCTCCCTAGGATATGCCTATTTATCCTAGATAGGAAGTGGAATAGACTTCTATGGATTTTCTCTAGAAACAAGAAAATAGATTCATACCTAAAATAAGAAATGGTGGAATGGAATACCTTTTCCTAAAGGTTGTCTTTTGTATGTCATAGTTTCTGTAGTCCTAAAGTTCCATCTCCATCTTGTACAACATGTTTCCTATGTACACGAGAAAAACAATGCCTTCATACTTTTTGTCTTAATGTTAGAATCCTATATCTAACTCAGGTATAACCTGATCTATGATAAAATAAACCAAATCTGAACATTTATGAATGCAACATAAACATTTAAGGGGAAAACCAATTATCTATTAATTGAAATGAAAGAAATACATAAAAACAATTACCTATTGGTGCATATGCATTTTTCCTTTCCCCATTCTCCTTTTTCCTCCTCAACTCTTCAACCAATTGAGAAAACATGACTAAAATTGATATGGATGTAGAAGAACCTCTCAATTTTGGAAGCATATATCTATAATTGATTTTTCCTTCGCATGATTAATATTTTCCTTCTTTATATAGATTCTTGGAAGAGGATTGGGAGATATTATAGATAATCTAGAGACCAATGGAGACTCGAATGATGGGATCACCAAGGCTCTTTCCATGAAGAACCAACACATCCATCTCTTACTTATTTAAAACTCCATGAATCTAGAAGGTTATAGAGGGTGTTTCTTTATGTGAACCGATGAGAAGCATAATGTCATTGGTTGTCCCATAGATGAACAAAGAAATCCATAAAAAATTATCTGAATCTTGGGGTAAGGGTTGTGTCTTGGATTAAATATTTTGTTGTGTTCCTCTCTGACTCTGTAGGGTGGAAATTAAGGCTATAAAATATGCCCCCTAATGTGTGAGCTCAAGAAAGGAATGGATGTCATAAACACATTACAATAAAATAGTCTTCATGTGAGACAACGTGAGGAGAGAGAATAAAGGTCGAGAGATCAAAGAGTACCTGCAATTAAACACCAAGGTTAAATACTTATATAGACTATATTCAACGTAGACATACTTAAAATCTAAAGAGTATCAAAGAACGGTCGCCAAACAATACACTATGGATCCGTGACATGAAATCTAAGACCATGGCCATAGAAGAATCCATTGTATATCCATGTCATCAATAAGATCATATCCATGTGAAAATACAATGTAGATTTATGTTGTACATAAGGAATACAATGAGCACTAAGAACAATTGCCCCAAATTATACAAAGTACTCATGTACAAGTGATATACTCCATCACAACTTGGGAGGGGTATTGTGAATGAAGGAGGTGGCCCCAAACCCAAGGTATTCATCCCAAACCCCGATGGTAAGAATACAAAACATGTGAATGGATGCGATGATGTCAACCATGGTATAAACCATCTCATTACCTTGTTGAATTACTGAGAGGGGGGGGTGAATTAATAATGAACAATTTATACCACTTATTAATCCTTTTAACCACAATGTATATTCCTTCAACTTATCCAATCATGTTCATATGATTATCATCAACATATTACTATAACCATAACATTAGCATTCATTAGTGCATCATAAACAATAATCAACACATCCACACAATACATAGTACACCAACATTTTACGTGGAAACACAATGCGAGAGAAAACCACAAAATGATTTTATTATATGTATTTAATAATTAAATTCAAGGAAGAAACAACTTCCAATTCTCTAACTCAAACTGGAAGGAGGATCTAACCCCCTATTTTCTCAGGCTACAACCTGAGGGAAGCTCCAACTCCCCAATTGGTTCAGGTGGATATTGGTGGCCACCCACCTGTTCCAAATTCCAATTGGCTCATCTTGACAATTTTCAATTCAACACATTTCTCTATAATGGGGGCAATTCTTTGTAATTGTGGGTTATGCATCCCTACAATGCATCTAGGAGAATATTGGTGGCCTCCCACCTATTCGAATTGGTTTATTTTGGAATTTTTCATGTTAGTACATCCCTTTGTACTTCCAGGTCCATTTTGGGGCCCTAAAAAATGTTTTATTAGTTTTCCATAGTCAAACTATAGATGGAGTCAGAGTTTTATGGCATAGTGAATATTTCCTCAAAATACCTTTCGAATAGGATATCACACGCCTAAAACAGAGATCGTATGCAAAAGTTATGACCTCGAGAATCTGATGTACTAATTTACCCCAATGGGGCCCACATGACTGTTGGCGCTTCATCTCCTAGGTTTAGGTTTTTGGATGTCTAGGGTTTTGGCATTCATGTTTATCATAAAAAGGCCTTCAGATCCTATTTGTAATCATCTTCCTGTGAATTATATTAGCAGTCACATCTCTTCTCAGAGATGAATATGTCACCATTCTAGCGAGTCTTTCACTATGTATTTTATAGTCTCTGTAAACTTATTTCATTAATATAAATAATGTATTGTTGTATTTCTTTGTTTCTAGCAATTTTTATGTGTATTTAATTGTAATATCTCTTCTTTCTTTTCGTTCCAAAAATAAACTGGATCACCAATTCTCTGGCTACAACCAGAAGGAGGCTATAACCCCTTATGTTCTCTGGCTGCAACTGGAAGTTTTATACAACCACCTAGTCCTCAGTCTCCAACTTGAAGGAAGTTCCAAGTCCTTGATTCTCTGACACCAAGAAGAAGGAGGTTACAACCCCCTTTCCTTGACACGTCCTACTTTTGTGAAATTAAATTCAAAATAGATGATGAATCACTGCCACACTATCACTATGAGATATACCACTGTAAACCTATACCAATCTATGCCAACAACCTCTACCCAACATGTGCCAATAATATGGAGAGAACTTGTACTAGTAGTCATCTTGTACCAACAAATACCAACAGGTACATGACCTGTCTATGTTGCAGCTCACGTATGTACATGCCCTTCCTATAATTCAACCATGTATGTATGTGACTTGTTTATACTGGAGCATGCATACACCCTCAAAGATATAGGTTCAACTTCGAACTCCTCAAGGCTCTCCCCCATGTAAAACATTGGTGGGATACTTACTAGGAGAAAAGTTCCATAGAGGAATCTGGAATATATGGGGTCAAGCCCACTTCATATTGTTTTTTGGATGAAGTCAAGAAAAATACTACTTTGTTGATAACTATGAACACCAATACATGAGATGGACCACACTACAACAAGAGAAGAGAAAAACAGTGCTAGAATTCACAAATACTTTCCATACATTGCGCACCAAGTTGGGTATCAAATACTTCAAGTGACATCTAGTTATGAAATACTGTGGGGATATGCATAGGTACATCCAAACCAAAATGGATTTCCTAAAAATATAATAATTGGGAGCTTCCTATAGATATGTTATCAAAATAGAGCATAACTTTAGGCACGAGAACAAATGGGAGTTCGGGTTTGAAAATCCACAACAACCAAAGCATGGTAAAGACAACCCTAACCAACAGCCTCCCGACAACCAGTCCAAGACACAAGAAAATAATGGTAAAAGAAATAAGAAGAATGAAACTGGAAAGTCTTGTGAATTCCATAAAATACCCTGGAACAACATCGATGAATGTTTCTCAAAAAAATCATTTGTGGTCGAGGTCAAAGACAAGGAGTCGAACCCTGATTCAAAATATGATCCAAAAAATATTGAAAACAGATAGATCATCGACGTAGACCCCACTGTTATTGTCATGACCACAACAATTCAACCAAAAGAACTAATAAATACTGAAGAGGGGGCACCTCTTCCATTCACAGATGTTGGTGAAGGGGACCCCATTGCATTTAATTGTTGATAGTGGTATCCAAAAGAACCTCATCTCACTTGAGGTCATAAAAAATTTAGGGTTGTTTACAACACCACACTGACAAATATACAACATCAGGTGGCTTCACTAGGGGCGAGATCTCCATGTCATCCAACAATGTCATTTGTCCTATGGCATCCAACCCTTGAAGGATGAGGTAGTGTCTAATGTTGCCCCTCTTGATGTTTGTGATGTTGTTTTGGGTCAACCATATATTTGGAAACAACATGTTTTTTATGAGTCTCGACCCTGTAGTGCCATTATTACTCTGAGGGGTCATCTATACCGCATACTAGAGGTAGTTCTAACTACTATTCTACCAAAACAGTGCCACAAGGTAATCTCTCATACTACAAAATTCATCTACTTCACAATATGTTCAAAGGATGTAGAGAACGCCACTGAAACCACTGCAACCTCAACACCTCCTATCCAGTAGAAGTATATTGCAGAAGAGAAAGAAGATATTGTTTCTTCACCTACAATGGTGCCTACACAATTCCCTGTCATGCCTAGAGACAAAAAGTTGGGGGAGCATATTCAACCCCTCCAGCAATAGGTTCTTGACAACCTTCCACACACTAAGCAATGTAGCTTCTCCAACAAGGCACACAACTCACCAAGATTCACATTCAGAAAATGCTTCCCCCTCTTCCCTAGGCACTCAATGTAATAGAAACCATTTCTTCCCAAGGGGGGAGGATTGATCTAGGTGGATATTGGTGGCCACCCACCAGTTCCAAATTCCAACAGGTTCATCTTGACAATTTTTAGTTAAACACATTTCTCTCTAATTGGGACACCTCTTTGTAATTGTGGTTTCTTCATCCCTACGCAACATTTAGGAGGATATTGGTGGCCACCCACCTATTCCAACTGGATTATTTTGAAATTTTTCATGTTAGTACATCCTTCTATACTTCCATGGATGTTTTGGGACCCTAAACATTGTTTTCTTGGTTTTCCATAGCCAAAATGTACACATAGTCATATTTTGATGGCATAATGCATATTTCTCAAAAGGACCTTTCTAATGGGCTATTACATGCCTAAAATGGAGATCTTATGAAAACATTACGACCCCAGGAAGTTGATGTACTAACTTACCCCAACGGGGCCCACATGGATTTTGATGCTTCATCTCCTAGGGTTAGGTTTTTGGATCTCTATGGTTTTGAAATTCATGTTTATCATGAAAATTCCTTCAGAACCTCATTGTAATCATCTTCTTGTGAATGAGCGTATCTGTCACATCTTTTCTCAGATATAAATCTCCCACCATTTTAGTGAGTCTTGCGCTATGTATTTTTACAGTCTCTGTACATTTCTTTCATTAATAGAAATCATGTATTATTGTATTTCTCTATTTTTGGCAATTTTTATGTGTATTTCATTGTAATATCTCTTCTTTCATTTCATTCCAAAAATAATCTGGATCACCAATTCTTTGGATACAACTAGAAGGAGGCTACAAACAGAAGATGGCTACAACCACCTAGTTCTCAGGCTCCAACCTGAAGAAATCTACAACTTCCTGATTCTTCAACACCAATCGGAAGGAGGCTACAACCCCCTTTCCTTGCCTAATCTTGTTTCCCTAAAATTAAATTCCAAATAGATGATGAATCATTTCCACACTATCAGTGTGAGATATACCACTATAAACATGTACCAATCTGTTCCAACAACTTGTACCCTACTTGTACCAATAATTTGAAATGACCCTGTACTATTAGTAAGCCTATACCAACAAATACCAACAGGTACGTGACGTGTCTATGTTGCAACTCGTGTATGTATGCACCCTTCCTATACTATAGCCCCCATATTTACATGGCATGTCTATACTGCAACCTGCATACACCCTCATAAATATAGGTTTTTCACCTTTCTCACACTCAGACTCCTTTTTGTCTCTATCACATCAAACTGTACCTTGTCATAACATGTACCAATCAACCTGTAAAAATCAACCTATTGTATCAACCATGTAAATCAATCATTCACACATCATGTACCATCATAACTACATCAACTATGCACATCACAATACCTCATAACCATCACCAACAAAATGTTCCCAATACACTCCTCAATAGATCATATCTCAATGTCTCAAGAATGTCACTAAAACCATGTGCATCTATATCTCTCTAGTCATGTTCCATACATGTTCATAAAATCATAATCATGTGTACCAACCCTCACATGGACTAGACACCAAAGCCTTACTGATTTGCAACCTAAAATCACACTAGCAACTTCACCAATACATCACAGCCAGAACCCTCAACCATGTACCATGAAATACAAGTAATACCTCAACACTTAAACCAACAAGATGTACTAATGAATAATACCAAAAATAACAGTGATGTATTTATATATATCTAACTCATACCATAAGTTCCATACAACCAACAAACTCTCTAGGGAAAATTCTCAACCTCCCATAACCATATCTCATATAGACAAAAATATTCAACTACACATAAGAATATGGCATACCTTTTGAATCTGTAGATAGATATGTTGTACTTGACCATTGTAGACCTTCTTGGGAGCTTTCTTTCAGACTCTAAAGACTTGACATCTTCATCTCCTCAAGATTTCATGGTTTTTCCCAACTTTACGTGCCATGTTATGCTTCCATCCTACGTACGTATGTTCCCTTCTCCACTGCAGCTCGTGTACACCTAGAAGATTAGGATTTTTTCAGTATTTCTGCAATTTTGAAACTTTCACAGTCAACCCTTCCTACTACCTCATACTTTCATAGCTTCATATGTATCAATGATTACCTACAATAAACCTTACACAATAATAGATATTCAATGTGGTCAATAGGTTCTAATAGGAGAGATTTTCTCTCTTATTTATGCTTCCATGTAGCTTCTTCAACGGGTTACCTTTTAACCAACTTAACCCAACTTCCTTCTTTTAGGGATAACCAAGCTCTAACCACTTGTCCACTTATAACCATTTTATCCATAAATAGTAAAATCTCCACTTCTAGTTGCAACTATTTTATTTTTAATTATTTTCTTATTGCAACAACTTAACATGTGATTAACTCCTAGTTTCACCCACTTGACTAGTCAAATTCTTCTAGGAGCTTCTAGAATAATTTAACTTCTTTGACTTTCTAGATAACTCATGAGGGTTTTCCAACTTCCCAAGGACATAACTCTCTAACCATGAGTACTTTTGTGGCGGTCCACATATCAACAGAAATGGCATGACATGTATTATCCATATATAATAGTCTTACCCACATATTCACTTATATTCATGCCTTTATGACTCAAAAAAACGTGGGTCCCTTACCCATACTTTTTTTCTACCAAAATTTTCTATCAGACTTCTCCAAGGGTTGAAATCCAACACTAAGGTTTGACATCAATATACAATATCACAATATCACTCTCCAAGGGTTGACATCAATGACAACCAACAATCCAAACCAATTGTCCATCAACGTAAATCAATTTTCCAACAATCTCCCCCTTTGGAATTGATGGTAACACCAACATTGATAGAAACACTTAGTCATGAAAATGTTGTCATCTCTCATCATCAATGTTTGTATCTCACCCCCTTTGAGATAAATGGAAAAGGGTATCTCTCCATGGGGTTTCTCCCATTTACTGAACTCTCCTTGAGGCTTCTCCTCCTGTATTCATACATTTTATTACGATCTCTCTCTCTCTCTCTCTCTATCCCTTTAACAAAGGATTAACTTCCCCCATCGATATAACAATATACCTGGTCTAACCAATCCTAGTTAAAAGAATAGATCCCCCTTTGAGTGTGTTTACTTGCTTGTATGATGATAATCTTCCTTTTTGAATATCTCTCTCTCTCTCTGATGACTTATCTGTATGTTTATGTGTAGATAAATGTAGGTCTTCCTATACCCACTTTCATTTGGATTTATTGTCATTGGTTCTTCCTTGAGTAATCAACTAATATATATGACACACATTAAAAAATGAGCATTCAAATATTCTTGTATCATTATCATCCATTATGATTATGTTCCTTTATCTCTAAACCACTTTTTGAAAAAATCTATTAACCCAATATTTGAATCCATGCCCCCATCCATTGTCATATATCCATCCAAATCTGTCAATCCACATTTTTCCATACTATCAAAAAATCAGCTACTCAACTATCCACAATGCTGACCCATCTATCTCAACTACTGCATATACTGCCCCTATCTAATATTCATATTACCTGGGAGTCTCCAATATGAATGGCTCAGAACAATACCTTCTCTAATGCAGTGTAATATTCCTCTTCATATGTAAATACATCTTCCTTTTCATCCTCTTCCTGAACTTTTTTGTCAACTTGAGTTTTGACATCTTCTTCATCATCTACTTGAGTTTCGCCACTTTCCTTTTTTCCTATGAATTCATCATGATCTTGTGCTACTGCAAATCTTGAAAGTACGATTCCTTGGACCTATTTTTCATTTATCCGCTCTTATTGTTTTTCACTTCTTCTCCAAGACTTCTTGTGTCTCTCATCAATATTGTCTTTCATGGGAGGCCTTATCACACTTCTGCAATTTCAATTTGTGTGTCCATAGTTGTGGAATTTGTAGCATCCAATATTTTATGTGGCTACATAGGAATTTTTTGCTTGATTATTTCTTTCATAAGCCCTTCAATTTGCAACCTTATGTCCAAAGTTGGTAAAATAAAAACAATGACCATAAAATAAATTTACATACTTGGGGGTGAATGATTTTCCTTGTAGTGTAGTCTTTCTGTAATTCTTCCTAGGCTAATCAAGATCTTCGCTTTGGTAGTTATGATTGAAGCTTCCTTGATGCTTGAATGTTGAAGGTCCTGTGTATTCATTTCTTTATGATTTCTGTTGACCATGCTTCTTTTCTTTGAGAACTTATGCATAACTCTTTTTCTCTGTTGCCTTCATCATGGAACTTGAACTTTACTTAGTCTACATTAGGTTGTATCCTATTCCAGACCTGTCATAGTATGTATTTTGATTGTTGATGATATTATCCAATGTCTTGGTGATATCTTGTTGCATGTTATTCTTTTGAAGATGTTTTCTTAAAGTGATTTCTTCTAATTCCAACCTTTCAATCATCTTTTCCAAGCTGACTTCTGAGTGCTTCTTCGATCCTTATATTCTCTTCTAATTGAAATTTCATCTTCGTAATTATCTGCTTGACTTTTTCTAAATTGATATCATGGGATTCTTTTTCTTTTAGTTCTTTCTTGAGTGAATTGTTTTTATTTATTTCATTTATTATATCTTCTAAGGCACTAATTAATTCTTCTTTGAGATGGACTTCGCTTTCTTCTTATGAACTATCAAATTTTCTTGTTTGATTTTCCTTAGCCATGAATAGTACCTTTTCTGACTTATTGTCTGTTTCATCATCTTCACCAGATGAAGAACTATATTTTCTTGAGTATATATTTTTCTTGAAGGATTTGTTTTCATTTTTCCAGTTTCCCTTTTGATATATCTTTTATTTCTTGGGTTACTCCTCTTCATCACTATTTGAATGTCTGGCATAAGGACACTTATTTGAAAAATTACCAATTCTACCGCAATTAAAACATTTCAATGAAAGATTATCTTTATATTTACCTATTCCATTTTGCAACTTTCTTACGAAGTTTTCCATTTCTTCATCTTCTTTTGAATCATCACTGCAACTACATTATGACTTTGGATTTTTCTTGCTAACTTATTTTGATTGTTTTTTGTTACTTTTATTTGTCTTCTTAGATCTATTTAATGAAACTTCCTTTGTAAGCAGATTGTCTTGTTTTGTCCTCATCTCATAATCTGTGAGTATCCCATGTATCTCGTATGTAGTCATTGTATCTGGATACACTCTTTCTTCTAGGGCTGAGATATTTGAATAAAATCTCATTGGTAGAGATATTAATTCCTTTTTAACTAATACCAATTCCTTTATCTCATATCCCAAGGCTTTGATTCCATTTACTACCGCATAGATGCATAGAAAGTAGGCTGTTATGTTTTCGTCTTCATTCATCTTCAATTGTTAAAACTTTTCTCTAACAATTTGAAGTTTGGCTTCCTTAACCTTTTCATCTCCTTCATAGTTAGTCTTTAGTTTCACCCACATCTCTTTGGTGGATTCATAGTGCATAATATTTTTCAATATTGATTCATCTACACCATTCTAAATAGTGTTCTGGGATATTGAATTATTTTTTGTGGGTTTCTTTCCATCCTTGTCTATTGGAGGTGTAGTTGGTTCTTTGTATCCATCCACCATTGATTTCCAAACATTGAATCACTTTGTATATATCTATGTCTGTATTTTATTTCGCTAGAGTGCATATTTCTCACCATTAGGTTGTGGTATCCCAAATCTAGTGTGATCCATGATCTCCTTCGAGTGGTTAAACTGTTTTCTTGAAGGAACCAACTCTGAAGGCAATTGTTGAATTACTGAGAGGGGGGAGGAGGGTGAATCAATAATTAACAATTTATACCACTTATTAATCCTTTTAACCACAATTTATATTCCTTTAAATTATCCAATCATTTTCATATGATCATCATCAATATATTAATGTATCAATAGCATTAACATTCATTAGTGCATCATAAATAATAATCAACACATCCACACAATACATAGTACACCAATGTTTTATGCAAAAACCCAATGCGGGAGAAAACCATGGAATGATTTTATTATATGTCTTTAAGAATTAAATTAAAGAAAGAATCAAATTCCAATTCTCCAGCTCCAACTAGAAGGAGGCTCCAACCCCCTAGTTTCTTAGGCTACAACCTGAGGGAAGCTCCAACTCCCCAATTCTTTGGCTACAACCAGAAGGAGTCTAAGACCCCCTATGTTCTCCGAATCAAATTGGAAGGTGGCTACAACCACTTAGTTCTCAAGCTCCAACCTGAAGGAATATCCAATTCCCTCATTCTCCGGCACCAACCAGAAGGAGGCTACAACCCCCTTTCCTTGCCCCATCCTGTTTCCCTGAAATTAAATGCCAAATAGATGATGAATCACTGCCACAATGTCACTATGAGATATAACACTATAAACCTGTACCAATATGTTCCAACAACCTGTACCAATAATCTGCAATGATCCCGTACTAGTAGTCATCCTGTACCAACAAATACCAATAGGTACGTGACATGTCTATGTTGCAGCTCATGTATGTATGTGTCTTTCCTATACAGATGCCCACATATGTACGTGGATTGTCTATACTCCATCCAGTGTACACCCTCATAAATCTAGGGTTTTCATCTTTCTCACACTCAAACTCTTTTTTGTCTCTATCACATCAACCTGTACCCTGTCACAACCTGTACCAATCAATCCATTCTATCAACCATGTACATCAATTATTCACACAACATGTACAATCATAAGTGCATAAACTATGCACATCACAATACCTCATAACCATCACCAACAAAATGTCCCAATACTCTCCTCAATAGATCAGATCTCAATATCTCATAAATGTTACTCAAACCATGTGCATCTATATCTCTCTAGTCATGTTCCATACATGTCCATACAATCATAATTATGTGTACCAACCCTCACATGGAATAGACACCAAAACCTTACTGATTTGAAACCTCAAATCACACCAACAACTTCACCAACACATCACAACCACTTCACAACCAAAACCCCCAACCATGTACCATGAAATACAAGTAATGCCTCAACACTTAAACCAACATGATGTACCAATGAATAATATCAAACATACCAGTGTTGTATTTCTATAGATATAACTCATGCCATAATTTCCATACAACCAACAACTTCTCTAGGGAAAATGCTCAACCTCCCATAACGAGGGATAATTTTAAGGATGGAAATTTATTTTAAAATCTAGAGACATGGGATAATCTTACTAGTCCTTAATATGAAAAATGTAGAATGTTTGGCGATAGTTTTGTAAAAATATTCAAATTTATAATAATTTTATATAGTTTCTATAAAATTTATGCGATTTTTAAGGTAAAATGATTTCATTATATGGAGTTTAAGCCAATTTGTTTTAGAAAAAATGGAAATTGGCGAATCATTTTTTTTGGAAAAACCATGGAAAATTATCCCATTGGTGAAATTTATCCCCTAAAATCATCTATGCCCATAACCATATCTCATATAGACGACAATATCCAACTACACATAATAATATGACATACCTTTTGAATATGTAGATAGATCTATTGTACCTAACCACTGTAGACCTTCCTGGGAACTTTCTTTCAAACTCTAGAGACATGGCATCTTCATCTCCTCAAGATTTCATGGATTTTCCCAACTGTACATTCCTTGCTATACTACCAGTCTGTGCACGTACACCCCCTTTTCCACTGCAACCCTCATACACCTAAAAAACTATTTTTTTTTCAGTATTTCTGCAATTCCAAAACTTTCACCATCAACCCTTCGTGCTACCTAAGACTTGCGTAACTTCACTTGTATCAATGAGTACCTAAAATAAACCTTACACAATAATATATATTCAATGTGCTTAATAGGTTCTAACAAGAGATATTTTCTCTCTTATTTATACTTCCATGTATCTTCCTTAAGGGGTTACCTTCTAACCAACTTAACCCAACTTCCTTCTTTTAGGGCTAACCCACTTCTAACCACTTGTCCACTTATAACCATTTTATCTATAAATAGTAAACTCTCCACTTCTAGTTGAAAATCATTTATTTTTTATTATTTTCTTATTTTAACAACTTAACCCATGATTAACTCCTAGTTTCACCCGCTTGACTAGTTAACTTCTTCTAGGAGCTTCTAGAATAATTTAACTTCTTTGATTTTCTAGATAACTCATTAGGGTTCTCTAGTTTAACAAGGCCATATATATCTAACCTTGAGGAGTTATTTGATGTTACACATATCACTAGAAGTGGTATGGCATGTATTATCCATCTAGAATAGTCTTACCTACATATTCATTGATCTTCGTGCATTTATGTCTCAAACAAACTCAGGTCCCTTACCCATACCTTTGTGATATCGAAATTCACTACCAGACTATTCCAAGGGTTTACACCAATCACTAAGGATCGAAATCAATCTATAATATCACAACATCAGTTTCCAAGGGTTGAAATCAATGAAAACTAACAATCCAAACCAATTGTCCATCGACCTAAACCAATTGTCCAACATACTTGTCATTGATGGATATCATTAACAAATGTGATTGGACCCACCGATGAGGAAGATGGAACCCAAGGTAATTGATACTATATAGTGGGTGTGAATAGAGGATTTGATGTCAAACACTCATATAATAATTCGTTGAAAAGTCAATAATGAAAACCCATTGTCGATTATGAAGAGGAATGCCACTCATGACTAGAAGATTCAAGGTACTAGCTAGTTTCTATATCCCTCTCCTAGATAATGTGATGAAGTTGATAGGAGAAGATCTATCAAATCTGGGACTTAATATATCCCCCATAAAGAAACATTAAACATACACCATGAGTTGTTGCGAAGAGATAGAATCACTAAGTACAATTGAGATAGGGATGGATGACTCAAAAAGTCAACAAAAAAACATATCACCATCTCAGTCTTAAACTTCTCTTGAACACATAACATGACACACTGGTGACTTGGTAGAAATACTTAAGAGATAGACGAAGATATTGCAAAAAAGCAGGAGGAATTGAAGCACTCTCCATGATGACTGGAAGAGTAACTAGTCAAATGTTTATATGGGACTCATATTACTAGGATGGCTCATAAAAAATATAAAACCAAATGGTAATATGATGACTCAAATAGGTTCCATGTTCAAGGGAGACTCGACTAACATTGTCATTCTGTAAATAGATTGATGGTGAAAAACCCCCACTCTTTTTTTGATTTTGTTTGTGGTTGTTTAGTGTCTCCTTCATGATTTAATGACTGCAAAGGAAAGATAAAACTATACTTGATAGTGTATTTTTTGTTTAGTTTTAATGAGCTTGAAAAAAAAGATAAAATCATAGTCGTGATGGTGTATTTTTCATGTCATTTAATGTGTCCGAAAAAGAGGTAAAATTTTACTTGAATGTGTCTTTTTCATTTCCTTTTATGAGTCTAAAAAAGAGATAAAAGTGTACTCGACTACAAATAATGAGTGGATTAACAACATGCTCCTATGTTCCATGCGCATGGAAAAGACCTAAGAAAAATGAATCTAATTGATAATGGAAATTGAGATCCACTCTTAGCAGTTCTTCTCTCCATGGGATGGTGGATTCAAAACAAACGCCAAATAATGCAAGAGGAAGATGGTAAAAGGATACCTCAATAGCAGTAAGAAGGAACAAGGAAAACAACAACACATTGACATGATGTATAATGCAAGCATAAAATACATAGGTGGACATTAAGAAACACAAACATCAGGAACCCCCTCGGGAGATGACCATAATATAGATGAAGAGATGAAAATGAGTATCAATTTCAAGTCATGGTGGGAAAATAGGAGGGTTCACGAGCCTATGGTAAATCATAGAATGGGCATCAGATGGAAATCCATGTGATAACTAGGGAAACCATGGAGGGTAGGCACTACTGCACAATTTACGACCTCCAAAAATAGAGTGGCTAATGTCACAAATTGATGGGATCTAACGTAAGGCATGTGAATACAAAATGGACGGTTAATATGAAAATTATGGATGCAGGAAAAACATATCTTTGTATTCTAGTTTGGAAACACTTACCTCAAGTTCAATGGAAATCACCATTTTCATAAAAACATTCCCCATTAGCCTATCAACACATGTAAACTAGATGCGAGGTTCAATTTTAATTAAGAAAATGGCATGAAATGATACAATAATCGCGTGAAAAGAAAAATAAATGGAAGCCACTTGGTCTGAATGTGAAAAATGTTTTTTAATCACCCAAAGTGTTATAAACGGAAACTTACCATGGTAAAAAATATCATTTTTCATGTGCAAAGAGAGGTGAGTGGAGAGTTTGTGGAGAAAAACCTCTTCCAAGTGCATGCTTCAATAAATCGTTGCAGGATATTTACTCAACTTATTTGTTTTTCATCTAAAATAGGGAATATGTGAGGAACCGACATTTGTTTTCAGAGTCATAGTTTTTCGATTTTTCTTGGAAAATGGGTGGGAAACAAACTTACAAAGCCCAAATTCCGCCATGGTATTGTCAGTTGCATATGAGCAATGAGTGACATGTCGTTGGTTGTGAATGTGGCATGCAATGACATGTCATTGGATGTGTACATAAAAACTACTGACGACCACCAAATGATCCCTAGGTTTCTAGGGCCATGGATAAAAGAGTTATGCTAAGTGGCACAACCAACATGGGAAAAATGTTGACTAACAATGATTTTAACCGGGTTTTTGCAGGAGAAAACCATCAAGATTGAATGGAAGGACAGAGYCTATGAGGATGATGAGTTTGTAGATAGGGAATATAATCCCACTTTGGCAACCCTATGAGACTATGGGATATTGAWTTTTTTTTTATGTCTATTATTGGGTTCTCATGAGTACCTGTTGGACAAGATGGTACGATATTGGAACCTAGATCAAGAATGCTTCATCATAGAGGGAAATGTGGTATACCTTAATATGGAGGACAATTAATTCTATAATGGATTGACATGGTGGGGGGTTCCATGGAGGGTTAACAGTGCACATGGTGGAGATGAGCAGTCTGCCATGGAATTTATAGAGAAATATTTTTTCTATGCATTTCGAAGGACAAGTGGAAATATCCCAATTCAAGATATCATCGAGATACCACTCAAGAATATCCTTTTCAGTATAAACTAAGCAACTAGATCAACAACAAAAAATATGAAAACAATGGAAATCATGAGGTATCACTGATGTGCCTAGAAAACACCATTTTCAACTGGTGTGAGGGGGTACTAGTGAACATGAAAGTTTATTTGTCACAGTGTAAGAATGGAAGGAAAAATCAATTTGGGTATGGATCCATTCTAGTGACATTTTTCATTAGAAGGGTGCCTATGTTAAGGCTCCAAATAGTTATGGGAAACCTATTTCTGCAAGATCCAAGAATGATGTTATGGGAGAAACACATGGGTAGGGAACTTGGGGGAAGGACAGATGACAACTATGGGCTTGGTTTCACATCGTGGTGGTGCCATAAGATAGTAGGGATAAAAGAATTCCCGTATGTAGGTATGGACTTCTAATAAGATCCATAGTTGTCACAACCCTTGGAGAGGTATGGGGACCTCTTGGTAAATGTATTTTTGGATTTTATATTTTTTCAATGTTTTTTGTATTTTTAATATATATAATGTTTTTATGGGTGAAATATGAAGGACATGAATTTTTTTTTGGTCACATATGTAGGACCAGAGTGTCAAGAGGGATGGGGTTGATCCTATTTCCATAGAAGTTAGAGATGAAGACAACAAAGAGCTTCACAATGTGCACAAAAACCTAGAGTGGATGACTATAGGAGTCCCCTTCGTGTCGGTGGATGAGATGCCACCACATTTATAGTGTCACTTAGAAGGAGTATCCCACCCCTTTCGCTAACTTCTCTGAAAGGTGTCTTAGGAAATATCGTGTTGTCATGATAGTCATGACCAGGATGAATAGAGGACAATCTCCCTATTTTTTTACTACACGTGATAATTAGATACTCAACACTTTTTGTATCAGGAGGCTAGTAGAGCCCCAATTTTGTATATGAAACTCGTTTTAAAGGATGTAAAAAAATTTCATGATATATATTTGTATGTGTTGATTTCAAATTCTACTTATGAATATCCAATGATGTGATTTTCAACCATATTTTATGTACATGCATGGTAAATGAATTCACTAATGAGAAAAATTCCATTCTAACACATAATTATCCAACGAATAAGATAACGTACTATATCATCTTAGAACATGAAAATGATCCATGTAATCAAAGTAACTTTCAATAAGACGAACCCTCAATTACTTATGCAACAATGAATGATGTCTAACACTATACGAATGATTCAACTGTGAGACCAAAATCTACGATTTCAACCTACAAAATTCCCTCGAACAAAATTTCAATGGTAGGACTATACTCTACAATTTTATTAGTTGTAGGACCAAGGTAAACACCCCTAGAACTCACCCACTCGTCAATGAGCAAGAATATCACCCAGGAAGTGGAAGCTATATTTTGAGTACTACGAATGGCATCGTGGGCATATCCCACTTATAATGAGGTGGACAATGAAATCTTCAAATCAAGCATAAATCATTATAAGCAATGAAATGAGACAAGCAACACACATAAAACCCAAAGCACACCACTCCAAAAACAAACACACCTATGTACAAAGCATCATGTGGAGGAATGGCCCAAGTATAATACTTTTTAATATAGAGCCCATTGCAATGATTCACAAATGGGTTCCCATCATAGTTGACTAAATCATAGGCTCCTATTTTCAAGAAACATTTAACAATGTAGGGACCATACCAGACGAGTTCAAATTTAATTGTGCCTAATGTGTCATGGTCCTGATCACAAACCAATACTAAGCCACCCTATACAAAGACACAAGGATGTAAAAAAACATTATATTGGGATTTGACACATTTATTATGAGTTTCATTTTTCCAATGTGGCATCAAAACGTTTTTCATCAAGATGGGCCAAGTACAAGAGATTCTCCTCTTCGGTGGAGGCGTTGGGATAGTTATAGACTATGTTTAATGAAAATATTTTGCATTCAATTAGGAGGACTTCCTCCTAACCATAAATTTTTTTGAATGGTGTGAACCTACTGTTAGTTAGTCTTGAATGGTGTAAGCCGATAATGCCAAAAATATCGTGAGATGCTAGTTAGTCTTGTGTTTCCAAAACATTCTTTGGATCATGGTAATCAAGACATGATTGATGGATTGTACTTGGAAATTGTCTTGAGGATAATAGGGTGTTAATTTATCATGGATAAAACCCAAAATAAAAGATAATTCACTCACCATCTTATTGAAGAAATGGGACCCATAGTCCATCACTATGGTCTTAGTAGCACCAAACCTAAAAATAATGTGATTGAACATGAATAGAGAACCAATGGTGCCATCATTAGAAAATGTAGGAAAGGCCTCGACCCAATTGGTGAATTAGTAAACATCCATGACAATGTATCCATGGTCATTATCCAAGGTAGGATTACATTTCATAAAATCAATCCCCCATTTGAAAAAGGGATCGACAATCACCAAAGGATGAAGTGGACCTTGAAGGTGAGAATACATCGTATGGGTGTAAAATTGACAGGAATGACATTTTTAACCGAATTCATACAATATTTGAATATCATGGTTGAAAAGTATCTGGCGCACAAGATATTTTTGGCAGTGGCCTACCCGTAGAGATGATTTTTTCATGCTCCAACATGGCAGTCATTCAAGACTCTTTCATCTTCCTCATGGATACAAAAATGACAAAGAATAAAATCGACCCCTCGATAATAAAGGTTTTGTCTAGAATGAGCCCTTATGAAACAACATTCATCACAATAAAACAAAGGATGGAAACACTAGTTCTGGAGATAGACCAAGACATACCCATACCATGTATCAGATGATTCAATGACTAATTAAAATGCATCAAGAAATGATTCATTAACCACAGGTTCAACATCAACTCAGGGAATATTATACATAAACTCTATGAATGCCAAATATTTCTTAGAATTGGAGGAAATTAACTCCAGGTCAAACTCTTGGAGAATGAAAATCCACTTCGAGTACTTCCCCCAATGATCAAATTGCTAAGGATGTGCTGCATTGGTTTGGCGTCGAAAATAATAGTGATATTTTGCATTAGGATATAATGTCATAAACATTGAACATCATGTATTTTTTCTAAGGAAAAGTTTTCAACATGAGAGTATTGAGGCTCAGGACTATAAAGTACCTTGCTAAGATAGTAAATGGTATCCAATTGTTTTGCATCATCTTCTTCGATGAGCACCATTCCTATGGTGGATTCATAGGATGCAAGATAGAGAAAGAAGCCTTGGACATAGTAAGGAGGGTTCAATGAGGAGTCAACATCAAGGACTTATTTAAGGAATCAAATGAATTATGACCTCGATTGTCCCACACAAAAGGTACACCTTTATCTAATAAGCACATAAATGATTTTGTGATCTCATTGTAATTGACAATGAATCTACATAAGATGTTTTTCTTCTCTTGCAAATTTTGAAGTTGGCTAATGGTATAAGGAGAAGAAAAGTTGAAAATGGGCTCAAACTTCAAGGGATAGACCATAATCCCATACTTGTATACAATTAAAACTAGAAATTTCCTAGACACCACAAAAAATATGCATTTGTGTGGATTCAAACAAATATTATAGTAGCGACATTGAGTGAAAATTTCCTGCAACTGACCATGATGATCCTTGTGGTGCTTGGAATGCGAAGAAAAATCATCTAAATATGCTTCTACAATTTGTTTGATGTCATGATATGTGTAATACATGGTGCTCTAGAAGGTGGCTCTAATGTTTTAAGACTAAATGGAAACTTTAGATAATCAAAAGCACCCCAAGGAAAATTGAATGAAGTCTTGTGTTGATGTTCCTATTTGGTTTGGATGAGAATATTCCACTCTTGTCACTTTCATCGATAATATGATAAATGAACAGGGTTGGATAATTATCCTTTGGACAAAATTTGTTCAAATCCCTATAATCAACATAGACCCTAATAGTACCTTATTTTTTAGCGACCAGAAATAGGTTAGAAACCCATTCAATCAAGAGAACTAGACAGATAAATTGTTCATAAAGAAGCTTTTTCACCTCTTCCCTAATGGAAATAACTTTCTTTGGGCTGACTGGTTAGAGAATTTGCTAGACTAGCTCGGCTCTGCCATACATTTTGATTTCATGTTTGATAATGTGGGTGTCAATGCCAGGAATTTATTCATAGGACTAAGTAAAACATCACATAATTATTTGAATAGGGTCATATATAGTTCAATTTCTTGGGGAGAACAATCAATGCCTATCAGGATGTGTTTGACAACTCCTATATTCTGTAAAATATCAATGGGAATAGTTTTTGAAATATTCGCTAAATTCCCATATGAAAATACATTATGAATCATAATGGGAGATTGGTACCATTGAACATTATTAGCAGTGAAATGATTTTTAATGTCATTGTATAACTTTTCCAAATTGACAACAAAAGACGTGTGATGGTGCAAATCCTCCTGTGTCTTATTGGTTGAAGACATGACCTCTATGATATCTTCATTTGAGGGTAGCTTGAGATCAAGGAATTCATATGAAACTAGAAGAGGATTGATATCCCAGGAAATCCTCGGGTACTAATTAGATTCAACATCCTGAGGGAGATTTGAATCATAGTCAACATATGCTGACTGAATCACCTGGTAGGAAATATCTACTAGGGTGAGTGGCTTGAAATCTATATATGATTCAACATACTTGGGATTAGGTACCACCCAAGGATCGACAAACCCAAGGGTTCCACTGGTAAATGAAGAAATCATGTTGATAGGAGAGATTTTCTTAGTAGGAGGTGGTGGGTGGAGAGGGAATGTTCCCATGAGTAGAAATTCTTTGAACATCCCATCACCAAAAATGGGTACATTTGATCCCGCATTGGATCCAAGGTCTGGGGTGAAAAATGAAAGTTGATTGATTGTCACTATTTTCCCTTGATGAGGGAAGTGTAAGACCCTAAATACTAACGAGACAACTTTAGCAATCTTATAGAACCAAGTGAACCCTAGTAACAAATTGTACTCAAGAGGTGCTTCAAATACCTTCATGACCACCAAGATAGTATTACCACCTATATCGATGGGAAATTTGGTGATAATCCCATGGGTCTAGAACATATTTCCATCGAATTACTTCAACAATGTTTCATATGTAGTGAGGTTTGTAGAGTCGAGGGCCTTCCAACATGACATAGACATAATGCAAGTCAAGGCTCCTTCATCAAGAAAAGTGCGAAGGATATTTTTCCCCATCATTCTCACTTTGATATTGAAATCAATTTGATGGGAAATCCTATGATGAACCTGATAACAATCAAAGGATATCAAACTTGGATACAAGGGATAAACCATGCTTATATAAGGAAACAATGATTTTTATTGCGTAGGGTATATTTGGAGGACTTTGAGTGTGGACATGGAACATGGTGCATGAGCCAAGTATTCCACAATATTGTAGTTATGGGTGGCCCATGTATTCGGTTTGTGTGTTGTTTGTCGAAGAACACCCTTTGGGGGGTAAAGTAGTGTTTCAAAGGATGGCTTGCCAATCTAAAGAGGGCCACTAGACTAGGAATAAGATGATGAATTTTACACAATAGGTGTAGACTCATAATTGTTGTAGTTATTTTCTCAAGTCTCCAGATTGATCATCTAGTCACACATGAAAATTGTATCATTTTAGGAAGACCCATCATGCTGAGGGGTACCTTCCATGCCCCCTTGTGAAGGGGTAGTATTTGTAGAAACCATGTCTTGATGTTGAGGGGGAAAGGATGAGTTAGGAAAATAGGTTGTTGGGGGGCCATTTTTTGAGCCAAAAATTGATGTACCCCATCCTTATAAGGAAATTTATGAGTAGGATGGTCCTCCCCACAAACCGTGTAGGGGAACCAACTCTACTTTTTCCATTTCCCTTCCCCCATCATTTTTTTGGGTGGGATTGGTCCCTTGCTCAATGATGGAATTTTTCTCTTTGTTCCTTTTCTTTTTCCCTCCAGGTTGTTCAGGATTATTTGGTTATGTGGACTGCATTGAGTTCACCTTAGAGGTTTGAGTAGGGACTCTATAATTTTTTTCATTAGGACCAATATCCAGTGTGTGTGACAAAATTGACATGTGACCCATAGGGTCAACTAACCCATTTACAATGGCATGGGAAACAAAACCAACCATGTCATCATCATGGGGTCCTGGGTTTGGATTTCTAGGATCTATAGGCATCCTAGGAGCATGTGGAATGATATGATAGAGGGTTCTTGATTGAGAATAAATCAAATCCAAGTGTTGGGTATGCATGATGTATTTCTCTTTGATAGTTACCTCAACCATAGCTACATCCTTGGAAATGGTTGGTAAGAGGTACTTTGTAAACCACTCCATCAATATATTATTGGGAATTTGAGTCTTAATCATCTTACATCTCCACCTCCACTCATGGATATGATTGGAACTGTGGGTGGAGTTATCCTATCATAGAGATCTCAAGAAATCTATTCCAATATCATACCAGATAGGAAATTGATAATGCATTAGAAACTCCATTGCAAAGTCATTAAAACTATTAAATGAAGATCCTTGTAATTCAATACACCATTTGGCGACACTTTTGATCATGTATCCTTGGAAAATATGAAACCTTACACTATCGTCCATCAAGGAAATGGATGAGCACCAAAAATGATATGTCATTATGTGTGTGGATGGGTCTTCTCCCATTTTTCGTTGAATTTGGGAATCTCTGATGGTATATTGAAAATCATGATAAAAAATGAAGGGTTATGGGAGATAGGGTCATCTTTCAAATGAGACAAGTTAGGAAAGTCTAACATTACAAGGAAAGACAACCACATATGAGAAAATAAATATTGAGAGGAAGAAAAACCTCCTAAAGTCTTAGATGAACCATGTGTTCCCCCTATATTTGTGTTATTGGAGGGATGTGGTGTTCCATAAGAGTACGTTCCCCTAGGGATGGTGGCACTCCCAGGACTAGATGTGACCCCAAGGTGATTTCCCCTAAAGGTATGTGTAGATTCAAAAGTAAATGTGTTCCCACGACTAGTCCCAGGGAAGAACACCCTCAGACTAGAGGTATGGATATAGGGATAGCCTTCCCATTGTAAACATTTTTTCCTAAGGGATGTGCCCCCAGGTAAGGGTGTGCTAACTAATGATAAATTAAACCTCCTGGATCATTAATTCCCCTAGAATAAATAGGGATAGCCCCAAAACCACTAGGAAAGTTCCACCCAAAAGGAAAACTAGGACTCAAAAATGTTGGGCCACTCATAGGAGTGGCGAAGGTGGAAGGAATTCCACCCCCTATGATGAAACCAAGGCTCTACCTCCCATGGGAAAGGGATCTAACTATGGGAATATGAACAGATGGGATGAGTATGGGAATGCTAGGTATACTAGTGGACAGAAAAGAGGACACAACTGGTGTCCCCTAGATAGAGGGATTTGTAGAAATGGTAATAGACATTGTAGGTCCAATGGTGCTCGACGATGTTAAAGTGGACATCACTAAAATGACCCCAGTTCCACTGATGGATGGGCTTGATGCCTCAACCACACTGATGAAACACTTGGGCCTGACATGGTGTAAGGGTCGCTAAATAAAGAAAAATAGTTCACTAAAAATATCCCTTGCTTGTATAAGTATGGGTTATTCAATATTAGTCAAAGGAGATTTAAAGTTGGGTGGAGGAATTTCGTTGACCACTGCCACTTTAACTAGACCAGTCTCCTCAAACAAAATATAGGAATCTTCAATTTCATGGTCATCTCTCTTGCATTTCTTAAGAGGTGATCATGCCTCTGTGATTGGCTCTAGTCCCTGTAATCGATAAAATCAACATGGTGATTCATCCATGGTGAAAATAATATGTGTAAATAAAAACACAATTCAACCTAATGCTGATGTAGAAATAGAACCAAATGTCACACCACTAATAAATATATGAATTCAAAAATCAAACCAATGGTTCAGGGGGCCTTCGAAAAATATTCCTCTAGGGGAGACGAAGTCCCCAAAATATTGGTTAGCAAAGGTATGAGGAGTATTTACGATGAAAGGAGACCATGAACAAAAGTATTTCCTAGGTACTACAGGCACATCCCACCTACAGTCCCCTCTATCGTCTACCTAGGAATGTTAACTAAGGCTACCACCTCACAATCAATGACTGGGAGAATAGTTGTAGGTCCAACCATATGTAAGGGTAGGGTAACTGATCCTGAGTCTTTGAAGGTGTTACCTCACACAGAGGCGTGGCACCAATGAAACCCACACATATGTAGTAATCGAAGCGATACCACAAACACCAAAACAATCATAGAGGGGTAAAATTCCTACTTTCCTCGATGCAACTTCATTCTTGATGCCTATGTTAGAGGATCTTCTTGAGACACTAGTTGTAAGAATTGATTTTACACTCTTTAATGACACTAGGTTTTGTTTTTTTGGCCTTGGAGAGTTCACTCTCAAATTCTATTCCAAGGCTCTAAGACTATCTAATGTTGGTTTGCAGCAAAAAAAAAGAGTCTAGTTTAGTTTAACTTTGCAAATCTTTTCTTATGGATTCCTTTATGTCAAAGGGAAATACATGAAACTTTTATGATGTTTTAAACTCTCGACCCAAGAAAAGCAATGAAAACATGTCATTACAATTGTTCAATTTTATGAATTCTAGTTATGGGAGGGAAAGATATATTTTTCTTTGTAAACTCCACAATGAAATCTCTCAAACACCAAGCAACCATGCACGACAAATCAGAAACAAACTTTTGATAATATCTCAAACCAAAAACTTTCACAATTCACTTTGTCTTTAATGCTTCCAAATCTTGTATGCACGCAAAGATTTTTATTTATTTTTTTCCAAATATTATGAAAAACGTTCCTTAATCTAAACAAGAATGGAATCTGCAAATGGAAAACCAACAAATCAACAAGAAAGGGATGTAGGTAGTTATTAGTGATGTTTAGAAGCACACTCCATTGTCTCTACAATAATCTCAACCCAAAAATTACTTATAAAGGTGGATCTAGTAATGAAAACCAATCACAAGAGGGTAAACAAGCCAGACAAAATCAATACGGGACGATACTAAATCAAATTAGATATGTTGTGTGTACTACCCAACCTTAATTGATCAATAGACAACAAATACTTGTACACAAACAATCCAAGTGAGCCACACAAACACACTTCAAACCAAAATTGAAGACAAGAGTTTTGAAAAAATGAATCAACCAGAGACAAGACCCAAAGATACAAACCAATCATAGATCCTTGAGATCAGAAAAATATAGATCTAACCAAAGAAATATGGAAACCTTGAGATTTTTAAAGTTTATAAGGGGTGTCATGAGTTAGATGACCTACAAAAGTTGATTAGTTGCTTGTCACTAGTAGTGAAAGAAGCGACACCTTGCATATTTTTATGATATCTTACTTGGATCTTTCAAATCTATGGGAGTACCAGAGAAGAAAAAAACCAAATTAAAATAGAGGATAATAGGAAATGTATTTTTAACTAGAGAATAATCAAATATTTTCTCACCTTGGAATCACCAGTCCTATTACAGAGAAAATATCACAAGTGGATAGTAAGATCTCCCTAGAATTTGCATGTTGATCCTAGATATATAATGGGCTAGAGTTCTATGGATTTTCTCTAGAAATAAGCAAATATATTCATACATAAACTAAGAAATGATGAAATGAAATACATTTTCTTGAAGGTTGTCCTTTGTATGTCCTGGCTTCTGTAGTCTTGAAGTTCCAGCTCTAGATCCTACAGCCTGCTTCCTGCACACAAGAGACAAACAATTCCTTCCTACTTCTTTTCCTAGTGTTAGGATCCTAGATGTATCTTGGATCTAATCTGATCTATCATAAAATAAACTAGATATGAACATTTATGGGGAAAACTAATGATATATTAATTGAAATGAAATAAATACATCAAAACAATTACCTCTTGGTGTATATGCATTCCTCCTTGCTCCTCCCGAGCTCTTCAACCAAGCTAAGTGGCTTGAATGCAACTGATGTATATGAAGAAGCACCTTTGAATTTTGGTAACATGTTTATGTAAACGATTCTTCCTCCCCATGCTTAAGATTTTCCTTTTTAATATAGATTCTTGGAATAGGATTGGAAGAGCTTCTAGATATTCTAGATACCAATGGAGAATCAAATGATGTGAGTTCCAAGGCTCATGCCATGAAGAACCAACTCATTTGTCACTTACCTCTTTGAAACTCCATGAATCTAGAATATTAGAGAGGGTGTCACTTGTTTTCCCATAGATGACCAACAACACCCCTAAAACATTGTTTGAATATTGATCTAAGGGTTGTTTCTTGGATTACTTCTCCTTTTGTCTTCCTCTCTAACTATGTATTGTGGAAATTAAGGATCTAATATCCACTCAAAATAATTTACAACATAAATTCCATTCTTTCTGACGGCTTCAATCTCATGTACTTGCAAATGAGTGTATGTTTTCCTTTCTCTTAGAAACCTGTGGGATTTGGTACCATGTGAAGTTTCATTGAAACATGCAGAGAGAACCTATCTAGTATAAATTCACACAAATATATTGGTTGTGGAGCTTGATTATCTTCCTGATACAGAGGCCTTTGTTTTCAACCATGTTTATACCCCATGAATACTTAACACCCCAGAAGAATGTATACTCCTCCACGTGAGGGAGTGTATGGGGGGTTGCCCCCTCCTATGGGGTCCGAGGGAAAGTAGGCCCCTAAAGGAAAAAATTCCTTGTAAATGTATACTGTAATTTCATAGAAAATTTGGACTGTTCATTATAAGGTCATAGATTTGTCGATAGAAGTTATGTTAGGGTTTCTTCCCTAGAAGGAAACCCTCTTTTACGAGGGAAATGTATTATGGCTATGTATCATTGCGAATATTGTATTATGAGTGAGGATACTATGAGAGAAAGAAGAGGAAGTTGCAACGGGTGTGTTGTAGGTTGTATCCCTTCATTTGATGGATAATAATAAAGGAAGGACCCAAAAATTTCTCCGATGGACATAGGCCACACTGGGTAAACCACATATATCTGTGTCTCTATTGTTTTATGTATCTTCTGTGTTTTATTTCCGCATTTGTTTTATTTTATTGTTCTGCATTCTTGTTTTTATAACAAAATCTTGAAAAAGAAAAAAAGAGAGAGAAATAATAATGAATTGTATTAAATAAATTGTAGAATGAATAATACACATTATATACTCTACATGGTCGACGTAATGCACCATAGTAGTGATATAGAGAGGTTTGGACACTCACTGAAAGACTCAGGAGTCAATTGTCACATAGCCCTAGTTATCTAACCATGTAGTCATCAATTAACTGAGTAATCACTCAAGTGGAGTGGAGAGAGACTCATGCATGTGCATGTGTATCTCTCTCCTAGCCTCATGCATGTGGTATGCACCATCCTAGTGAGAATACTGAGGTGAACATGCATGGATTTACTTCAGGAGTTTAACTGAAGTGTAATTGAGTCAATACCAACTAGTATAATTGAGGTGTAACAAGACTGAAGAGGATGTAACACCATATTTTAGTGGAGGTACCTTATTTTAGTGGAGAATATTTTTAGGGAATAATATTTTCATCTATGGATGGGTCCCTCAACATTATAATAGTAAACGTAGGAAAATGAATTACTAGGTGAGTGATTCCTTCCACAAGAAGTAATTGACGGTGTCACCCTACCTTAAGGTTTCATTTGTATATGATCTAGGTGGATTTTGTTGGCCACCCACCTCTTCCAACTAGCTCACATATAGTTTTCATCTTGGCAATTTTTGTTTCTAGATTTTTGGGTCCTTAACATTTGGGGTTGTTTTAAGCCCCTAAACAATGTTTTTTGGGTTCACCATAGTCACACTATAGACAAAGACAAAGTGTGATGGAAACATGTGTATTCCTCAGATAGAAATTTCCAACGGGCCATCGTGTGCCTAAAATGAAGATCGTATGCAAAAGTTACGAGCCCGGGAAGTTGATGAGCCAAGTTACCCCATCGAGGCCCACATGACTTTTGGCACTTCCTTTCCTAGGGTTCGGTTTTTGGATGTCTAGGATTTTATGATTACTTATTGATGCTAAAGAGGCCTGGACAAATCATTGTAATGTGCTCAAGAAAATGCGCGTAGCCACGACATCTCTTCTTAGGGATTAGCTACCGCCATTCAAGCAAGATTGTTTCAATCTGCATTTTACAGTTTCAGTAGATTTCTTTATTGAATAGAAGTTAAGTTTCACTGTATCTATGTTATTGTTCTTTATATCTATGTATTAATGTTATATATCATTGTTTCATTTTGTTCTGCTAATAAATATGGATGAGTATATTATTGTGCTTTTGTGGTGTCAATATTTTGGTATTTCTGAAGTTAAGGGATATACTTATATTTTATCTATGAATGTTTATAGAAAGTGGTATCAAAGCTCTTTCTTTTGTACTTGAGATTATTCCACTTTACCAAATCATACATCTTTCTTAGTTGTGTGTGAAATGGAATCCTTTTCTTTTGACTACCAATTGTCCCTATTGGTGTGTCACTTAAAGGATTTTTCTACTATTTATTTATTCAAGTCATCTTCTTTTACCACTAAAGTTCATGTGGTTGCAACCTCTTGAGTCTACATGACTTCATCTTGTTTAGGTACCAAGGCTTATAAAGGTATAGTGATATTAGGAGTGCTACTCAAAGTTACTTTCAAGACTTGTTCTTTTAATATTTTTTAATTTTTCAAAGCTTCCGCATAACTTACGACTCGCCTCTTGAAGTATCGTTCAAAATATTTTTCATCTAAATAAGACCATAGCTATGGTCACAAAAACTCTATTGTCACAAATTTCTTTGGATCATACTTGAGAAATTATGTTTAAAACTTGTACATGTATATTTTGTTATCTTCCATTAATGAATAAATAATGTTTGAGAAGCCATATAGTCTTATGATGATAGGATATGTGGGAAGACCCTTTTCTTTAAGCTAATGCTAGATTGAAAATAAAATTAATGGTTTGGTAGGTAACCTCCTTGAGAAATTATCTATCAAGAAAATAGGCTATGGTCAAAACAACTCTATTGTCACAAATTTCTTCGGATCATGCTTGAGAAATTATGTTTAAAACTTGTACATGTATATTTTGTTATCTTCCATTAATGAATAAATAATGTTTGAGAAGCCATATAGTTCTATGATGATAGGATATGTGGGAAGACCCTTTTCTTTAAGATAATGCTAGATTGAAATTAAAATTAATGGTTTGGTAGGTAACCTCCTTGAGCACTTATTTATCAAGAAAATAATTTAGCAAGGTATGAAGTGATTTCATGGCATTTTATATCTCGATGTAAGTTTCCTTTCCATCCATATATCAATCTTTGATTGTCTCTAAAACCTTCACAAGTTTTATAAACTTATGTAGATTTTTATTACAAAGACTAATTCATATGGTAGGTCTAGAAATTAATCACAATTGTTTTCGTAGTATATGTAATATTCAATCTGTTCTCATGGGGCCTTGTAATGTACGTGAAAATTAATTTTTCCAATTCCAACACATTATAGGAAATGGATTTGATGGGCATGTTATATTAAACATGTATGAAGACATGAATAATTCTTGTTTGGTCCCTTCTAAAGTTGAATTCACATTCCTTATGGGATTCATTTAGGGTATGGAAGAGGATGGAAGACCAAATGAAAATTGTTCCTTCATGAATAATTTGATATAGTATATGAACTGAAGCTTTGATTAAGTGGGAACCATCCTTTTCTATATACAATTTACTTATGAGAACCACAACATCTTGGAAATGGCCCTTAGTTTCATAGAGGGGTAGGTATTCCTATCTCTTGATCTCTATTATGTGCCTTCATTCCACTAGTCTTCAAAATATCTATTTTTTGTGTGTTTCTACAAAGTGTTTGGCCCAAAT
Source organism: Picea glauca (assembly GCA_000966675.3). Classification (NCBI taxonomy): domain Eukaryota; kingdom Viridiplantae; phylum Streptophyta; class Pinopsida; order Pinales; family Pinaceae; genus Picea; species Picea glauca. Next base: position 304,976 of record JZKD02S1693320.1, on the reverse strand, counting down.
GTTAGTTAGGTATTATTCAACTATTGGAAATATTTAATACAATTAATGGTTATTGGATTCATAAGAGACAATAAATTAGAAATATTGGGGAATTATTTGCCATGTTACTAAATTTGTCTCATCAAGTAGCCAATGAATCACATCAAAGGAAAATCTTTCTCTCTATCTATTGCATTGTGCAATTAATACATATTGATATTTTAGTTTATAATAGCATAATCAACATCTTGAGCATTTGGGTTCGTAAAAATTGGTTGTATCTTGTTTATATATCTTGAAAATATCTCCATACATATAGTTATGGGAACATGTGTTGTATTAGGTATTATGTAATAAAAGTTGTATAATATTCATAACTGTTACAATAATGAAATACTTGTGAATCTAGAATAACATGATAGTATGAATTTGAATCAGTAAGTAGTAGTTAAGGAACAACGATGAAATATCGTGCACAAAAACTACAAAGAAGAATGAATAGGATGACCTCCTCCCATTCCCTTAATACTACAAAAGTCGTGTTCTCGTAGTCCCAATAGATACCTTGGGTGAGACTTCATCTCCACAAGCAGGTGATGCGAAAAGGGCTAGTGTCTAGTGGGTTTTATTGGTTAAAGATAAATTGAACCTAGGGTCTTATAACCTGCACACAACACCAACAAATGGTTATGTTTCTAGGACCTGGAATTTATGATGAAGGGAATGTTTTGCAGGCCAACTAAGAAGGAGATCATAGAGTGGTTCAAAAGAAAGGAACTAGAGTTTGGATGACAAGAGAACAAGAATCCTTAGATGGGTGACAAGAAATGGATGCAAAGGTATCTGTACATAGATCTTCATGAATTTTTTTTTGGTGAGTTTCCAATTATTCTGGATGAGTGGCTAGAAAGATTAGTGGAGAAAACTGGAAGGTTCAGGGAAACAACGTCAAGGAATTGGACTCTTGAATTGGTAAGATAGTTGTATTTTGTAAGTAACCCAACTACTTGTGCAATGGATTTTTGGTTGGATAGTATATTAGGAGGACATGTGATAGAGTTTGCAGTAGATTTCATTCAATCATACAATGTTTCAGAAAGGGAATTTTTTAAAGGTCTATGCGAGAGGTTCTTGAAATCATTAGGTACATGGATAAACTTCTATTGTGTGAAAATTACATGATGATAATGGAATATGACTGCTAAAGGGGTTTTCACACATAAGGGAATTCAGGGATGAAAAGAGGATAGTCTGAGAACAAGAGAGTATAAAGGAAGTGATGAAGAGGGAAGGAAGGGACTAAGGATGCAAGAAGAGGGTATACTAGAGGAATACTATGAGTTTGTAGTGTTGCAAAAAGGAATGAGGTACAAAAGGAAAAAGATTAGGGCTAAGAAAGGAGAGCCACAGAATGAGCCAAAGGGGAGAGAACCTTGCACACTAGTATGAATTATGGAGATACCATATATAATAGGGGAAGAAGAGGAGTTCCAGTCCAGTCAAGTAATAGAAGAACCACTAAGTCCTACTCAGATAGGGTCCTATGTTAAATCCATGAACCCATGTGTGTCACAACAATCATAGATAATAGTTGAATACTTTTCAAAATCCATCGTAGTAAGCCAAGGAGGACAGAGTAGTAGCAGTCAGAATAGTGTAAGTAGTGCATAGAGTCAAAGTCAAAATTAGAGTCAACTGACATCACCAAGAGGAGGGACTACAAAAATAAGAATGGAAGGGGTAGATAATACTCTTAGACTTTCTGAGTTCCAGGGAGTTGGGTCAGAGGATCCAGAACAACATATGTTTGTCTGTGAAACAATTTGGGCCGATAAGAACGTACATGATGAGGCTGTGTAGATTGTGCAGTCAATGAAAAAATTTAGAGTTCATGTGCTAGTATGGTATATGAAGTTTCAGAGTATCACGTCTAAAGGACAGGCCATAAATTTGGAAGAAATAAATAAAGCATTGATGAAAGAGTTCAAAAAATGAAAGTGAGAGTCATGGCACATCATGTAACTAGAGGAGATTAAACAGGTACAAATAGAGTCAGTATGGGATTTTGATCATAGATTCAAGGATGTGATGGGTAGACTAACGTTCCATATCCCAGATCAACAACATCAAGAATGGTTCATTACAATTCTTCTAACACACATATGTAGGCCATTGATTCAATAGAAGGTTACATCACAGCCTGAGGTGCTCGAAATTGCAATGAAATTAGAGTCATATCCGGTAGGAGAGAGTGGAGGAATTTCAAAATTTCAGACACAATTGGTTGTTTTGATGATTCAACTGGCCAAAATTACAAAAGGGAAGTAGAAATGAGAACACGTTTGGTGTACCAAGTGCATAACTGAAGGCCAACACAAGGACAAATTCCTATCATTCATGAAATATTTAGCAATTGGAGGACTAAATCCACTACTAGGAGGAGGGCATTGTGATATATGTAAGAAATGGGGCCATCACCCCACTGAGTTTCCATTACTACAAAATTATCATATTACACCAAGGAACTTGTTTTGCAATTTTTACAAGTATGTGGGACATGAAGAGAAGGATTGTCACACGTTCAACTTGATGAGGGAATGCACATTAGATATGTACTAGATTTAGAAGGAGAATGTTGCAGTAGAAGGGGGTGGTGGTCCGCATTATAACAATCAAAGAGGTTACAATCAAGGGAACAAAGGAAACTTTGGTATAGGTTGAGGGAGAGGAAATTTTGGTAGAGGAGGAAGAAGACCAATAATATGTTACAACTCTAATCAAATAGGACACTTCACTCACGAATACCTAAATCCATGCACAACATGCAAATACTGCAGAGCATTGGATCATGCAACAAGATATTGTCCTCATCTAGTTGTGAAATGGCAGGCCAAAGGTAACCATAACCAGAATCAAAATCAAAATGTGTAGAAGATATCAGCTGAAAAACGGAATGAAGGACCAATAATAGTAGTTGTTATGTGCAAAGGAGATACAATAGGGGTTGATATGACAAATGGAGGAAAGTAGACTGATAAAAGGGTAAGGACGTTAGTAGGGCCTATGTCAACTTTTGATCTTCAGTAGGAAAAGGGAGACATATTAGAAAGAGAGAAAATATGTACTTGGATAGGATTGGGGAGAATTAACATCATTTGCACCTCATATAAAATATCACATTGTGTCATAGAATACAAAAAGAAAGGTAATCACACTAACATAATTCTTGAGGATCTGTGTAGATATAATGAAGGATGAAACTGTGTTAAGTACACTATATGACATGTTTGATCACTACAAACGAGGAAGGGAAACTCTTTTCTCACAAATGATGGTAAATGAGGTACTATGCAGGAAGTGAACCAATGAAGAATTCATATTCAATTCATAGATTGGGGAGTACGATGTGGAGAATGCCATATTGGACTTGGGATCTGACATGAATGTTTAACCTAAGAAGACATGGGAGATAATGGACAAACCCAAGTTAGTATGGTCTTCTTTTCAGTTAAGGATCAAAAATCAACACAAAATAGTCTCAATTGGTCATTTGGCAGGAGTACCTATGAACATAGATGGGGTGCACAACATGGAGTTCGAAGTTATTAAGATCGTGGAAGAGAGTCAACCATATCCAACACTGATGGGACAGGAATGTGATTTTGATAACCATGAAATAATTAACTTGAAAAGGAGGGAGATGGTATTTGAGGTTGGATATTTGAAAGTTACTTCACCCTTGGACCCATCAGAAGGAAATAGATACGTAGATCTAGAGAGAGGGAATGAAATTGAAAATTTATATAAAATGACTATGAATATGGAGGATTATGTCAACCCAACAGTTGATGTTGTGTTGATTCAAAGAATTATTAGTTCGTGTGCATTAGATTAAGAAGAAGGTCTAGAGCATTGGCAATAAAGGATGCATGAAGTGTCAACTAGACAATGTGCATGCATAAACTGATCCTTCTATTGGATTGGAATAGAGCTATGTGATCCACCCAAGTATGATGGATTAACTTATGTAATCATGTTTGTAAAGGCATTTGAATCACATATACCCGAAAAAAAGAGGTTGTTATCACTTGATGTAATTCTAAAAGAAAATCCAACTAGATGGTGGGTTGCACATAGAGAAGGGATAAAACATTGGTCACAATGCAAGAGATTCATACAAATCATGTTTGATACTAAGGAAAAAGACATTGTGCAGAAGTATACAAGAGAAAGTGAACCTACAAGTCATGTTGAGTAGTGTAGGGATTTATGTAGTTGAGTACTAGAGATTTAATGGATGCAAAAGTTTATACACACACTAGACAAAATTATGAAGAACTAGTATTTGAAATTGGAAATGTGTAGGGAGACAACACGATGGGAAGATTTGATCAATAGGTTCAGAGTCACGTTCACATTCAAAAATTAATCTCCATTAATAGATGCAATGTTATAGGATATTCAAAGAAAAAGTTTCTTGGAAGACGAAACAATGGAGGTAGCATCAATGTGTAGGGCTCACATAGCCAATATAAATTTCCATGAGTTATTGGAATGCTACAATGTATATAAGGAATAAAATGATGAGGATTATCCTAGTAATGTACAAGTACCCAAAACAAAAGGAGAATGAGTAGTATAAGGGCAAGAGATAGAGACTACCACATACACACAAATGATAAAGACGGAGAAGGTAAACATTGGGGCAATAGAGAATCCAAATTTTGTGCAGATAGGATATTATTGGAGTGATGAGACAGTAGAAAAGATTGCATACTTACTAAGAGAACACCAAGACCTACTCCCAATGAAATTTTCATAGATTAAGGGGATAGAGGGAGACTTAGGTGAGATGAATATTCCACTAAAACTAGGTGCAAATCTAGTGCACCATAGGCCTTATAGGTCAAATCCAAAGTACAAAGAAAAGGTGAAATTTGAACTATATAGGATGTTTGATGCACCGGTTAATGAACCGGTAGAGGAATATAAATGGATCATTCGAATGGTATTGTAGGAAAAAAAGACAGGAGGGATTAGGATCTACTTGGATTTGAGGAAGCTAAACGATGGATGTTTACACGATCCATTTCCAACACCATTCATAGATAGGGTACTAGAGAATGTAGGAGGAAGATAGACTTATTCTTTCACAGATGGATTCTCTGGGTACCATCAAATAACACTTGTGCGGGAGGTTTGACAGAAGACCACTTTTGTGACAGAGTGGGGGAGATATTGATATACATTCATGCCCTTTGGACTAAAGAATGTCTCGAAGGTGTTTTCTAGAGTAGTGGTTACAACATTCAAGGAGTTCATACATAAGTTCCTAGAAGTCTACTTGGATGATTGGACAATGTTAAGTCTACTAAAGGATCATATAGAAGTAATCAGGATGATGTTAGATAGGTGCAGATAGTGTCATGTTTCACCGAAACTGGGGAAGTGTATTTTTTGTGCATTGTTTGGAATTTTGTTGGGACATGTAGTGTGAAAACGGGGACTATTAGTAGATCCAACCAAGATCGCAATAATTCAGGAGTTAGAACCTCCAACATAAGTCATACATCTGAGGGAAACATTGGGTCATACATGTTATTACAATAAATTCATCAAGGGATATGCATAGATCAAAATACTGATGGAAAAATTATTGAATAAGGAAGAAAAGTTTCAATGGAACGAGGATTTCTAGAAGGGGTTGGACACTATGAAATAGAAACTGGTAACCGCGCCAATTTTGATGTTTCCATATTGGAACAAAGAATTACATGTACATGTAGATGCATCTTTCATATCATTGGTTGCAGTATTGTCGAAACTAGGGTAAGGATACATAGATCATCCGATCTCTTTTGCAATTAGGAAGTTGTCTATACCAAAGAAGAATTATACTACCACATAATGCGAAGGATTGAAAATGGTCTATGTGCTACAAAAGTTCAGAAATTACTTATTGGGGTCTCACTTTAAGATGTATACAACCCATTATGCATTAAAATACTTAGTCAATAAGCCAGTGTTGGTGGGGGAGAATATGCATATGGCTACTATTGTTCCAACAATATGATTTTTAGGTGATACTGAAACTAGGGAAGTTGAATGAAAGGCCATATCATCTACGACTCATCTTGTTAGGTGAAGATGAAGGAAATTTAGATGACATCTTACCAGATGTGCATTTGTTTACAATGAACATGGTGGATGATTACTTATCAGATATCGTACAGTTTCTAACTACATGCGTGGCTCCATCAGAGATGACAGTAATACAAAAGAAACAACTAGTAGTGAAAGAAACAAATTATTAGTTGATTGTAGGAAATTTATACAAGTTGGGTGCATATGGAATATTGAGATGCTTCATATTGGAAGATGAGAGACGAATGATACTTGAAGAAGGACATGATGAGATTGTAGGAGGAAATTATACAGGGAAAGAAACTACACAAAATATTTTTTGTGCATGGATTTGGTGGCCTACACTTTAAAAAGATGTGAAGGAATATTGTCACTCATGTGATGTATGTCAAAGAGTGGGAAAGTCATCTAGGAGAGATGAAATTATGTTAAATCCATAGGTTACGATGCAAGCATTTGATAAGAGGGCCATAGAATTTGTAAGACCAATAAATCCACAAGAAATACTATCAGGGGCAAGGTACATTATCACTGCAAAAGAGTGTTTCACAAGATGGGAAGAAACCACCCCAGTTACAGATTGCACCACTGAGACTGTCGCAAGGTTTTTGTTTGAGAATATAGTTACAAGGTTTGGATGTCCATGCATATTACTTAGTGATAAAGGAACACACTTTCTGAATAAGATAATTGTAGCATTGATTGAGGATCTCCAAATCCATCATCAGAAGAGTACCCCATATCATCCTCAAGATAATGGAATAGTGGATGATTTCAATAAAATATTGGAGAATACCTTGACCAAATTTTTAAATGTAGGGAGAGACAATTGGAACTTAAGAGTTCCTACAGTATTATGGGCATATAGGATGACAATTAAGAATTCAAAAGGTCATACACCTTTCAAATTGGTCTATGGGTAGGAAGCAATAATTCCAATGGAGTTCATTCTACCTAGCCTATGCATTGTAGAAATCACTACGCTATCATACATTGGTGAAATAGAGGAGATATTGGCAGTTCGTAAAACTTGAGGAAGATCAGTTTGTCATAGTTTTTCATCTATAGGTTCATAAGTCAAGAGAGAAATCTTGGCATGATCGACACATCAAAAAAAAAACGTTTCAAGTAGGAGATCTAGTACTACTCTATGACAACAAGTTCCTGTAGCATCCAAGAAAGTTTAGCATGCATTGGTTAGGGCCCTATGTGATTCAACACGTAACAAAGATAGGTGTTGTACAGTTAGGAAACTTGAATGGAGAATTCATTGGAGGTATGGTGAATGGAATTCGGTTGAAAGTCTATAGAGACGACTAACAATCTACACAGTAGTCTGGGTTGCACCAAAAACCATGTATTGTAGTAGTTGTACCATAGTAGGAAGGAAAAAAAAAAAAAAAAGTAGAATAGGGAAGAAAGCCAAATAAAAATTATA
>JZKD02S1693320.1:265847-287460 GCA_000966675.3 Picea glauca | reverse complement strand
TTAGAAACGAATAATCAAAGCAGTCTTATATTCATCTGTTGAAATATCACATTACAAATTGGAAGTACAGAATGTGTCCCACTTCCCTGAAGTTCTTCAATACATCAAAACTTGGCTTTTTCGAATGGTGCTTTCTCCTACATTTAAAGGGGAAATCCCTTCGATACAATCATTTCAAAGCATATCTGAATCCTACGCTAAATCAGATCTTCTTTCTAAATCAACATAGGATGTCCTATTCTCACGCAACCGAATGCTAATACAGGAGTTGAACGAGGTATTGCTGTTATAGCTGGTGTAACAGCTCCTTCTCATAGATGCTGATGTTGTTTCAGCATCGCAATTCACGGGTTGTTTCAGCCACGTGAATTGCGCCCTTGACTGCTAACTGTCACGGCTCGTGTTTCAGCATCGTGGCGGTCCTCTCTGTTTCAGCATATGGACTTCTGAATGGAGTGACAGCTTCGTGTTTCAGCATCTGCATCCTCGAACTATGTAGCTGCTTCGTGTTTCGGCATATGCGACCTTAGACTGTGTGGTAGCTCCATGTTTCAGCATATGCGTCCTCGACCTGTGTAATATCTTTCGTGTTTTAGCATCAGTACAACAACGACTTTGGATAGTTCTGTGTTTCAGCATCGGCCTTGAATACTATTCTGCAAATATGGACACTTATGCACTTCTAATCAATGGTTAAGTACAAAAGCGATGTAAAATGTTATGCAAAANAGATTAAGCATATAGTAATGAGAAAGGACGTTGTATACCTTGGAATGATCAGATGAGGTGGTGTTATGAATCTAAATATAAGTGATGAAGGGTATAATAATGGTAAAAAGTATGGTAAAAAAGGTACAATATGAGGTCCTAATAGTAATGAAGGAGAATTTAGTTAAAAAACTCATCACCATTTGTGGTGGATTAGAAAAGGTATTTAAGGTAGGATGAGACATGTACAATTGGCATAAAGGCACAAAAACAATAAGAAGTCGTTCATTCTAAGTCACTGTTGCATACGAGCGGGAGGAAAATAGAGCGAACCAAAGAGACATTGAGAGAACCAAATCCAAGACAAAACTAATGTGAAGAGAAGCAAATATATTCTAGGAACTTGTCACAGGAAAATAATAACACCACCAAAAGTTAAAGTACTGCTTGTCGCAGCAAAGAAATTGGAGAAGCGACCAATAGCATCACCAGAGGTCACGGAGGTAGCCGAAGCTTTTTATTTGGAGCCACCAGAACGCTTTCAAAAAGAATACCTATTGTTGTGGATAAATGATGCACCACCTGTCAATGTACCAGCCAATGGGAAGTACCCATTGTTGATAGAACCAATTCTAGATGGTGTAAGTAGTGAAGAAGATACGTTGGCGAATATTTCCAGCCTAAAATTATGGACCACGATATTAAGGATGCACATAAATTCCTTGAGTTGGCAGGAGATAAATATTTATGCACTAGGAGTGTCCCATGAATATAGAAAAAATTCTCGAGCCACATGAGTGGGCGTCAAGGTTATAGAAGACAGGAATAATGCACCTATTGGAAATTCTACATTTTGGGCAGAGTTTAAAAATGAATGCATGCATGAAGGTATTGTTAAGCTGTGTTCATAGGGGGCCACTATCTTTAAAACACCCAGTATCAATTGATACTACACTAATTGTGTTTATTATAGGTCTTCCAAAAGCTGGTGAAGATCCAAGAATGTTGTTCAACAAGGAAGGAGAGCGAGCCCTCTTCGAGTCAATGAAAGATAAATTTGACACATTTATAGGAAAGAGGGGTCTAGAGGTTAAGAGAATCAATTATAAAAATGTGAGTTTTGTGATGCAAGTATTGGCATGCAATCTACTACAAAAATATTCCAAATATGAAGTACCGGCTATAGTCATTGCAGTCCCAGAGAAATGTGTGGAAATAGTTCATATGAACTGGGCTACCTTTTTAGTCAACCAATTTTCACAGGATTGCACGGAAGCCCCCCAAAAGGGCACAAAATTCCATTACTAGTGAATGATTGTATGGATTACCTAGTTGTTGATATTGATTGCACTAATCAAATGGTAAGAAAAAATATATTGCTAGTGAATGCACACATTAGGAAGCAACAATTTGGCTGCAAGGTATGCCAATTTATGGCACACAAAAATAAAAACAAGGCAAAATGACAGTAATGCCACATTTTTTTTGTACTTGGTAAATATCACATATATAGCTCAGCACACACCATGAATATTAGATGAAAAGGTAGTAGCGTAAAAATATATTTTATGATTTAGAGTAGGAATGCACCATATATATGTGTAGTCCAAGAAGGATCCAGCGCGCCAATGGCTACCAACTAATTATAGGTTGACAATAGAGGATGTTACGTTGATAGTCAATGACTAGGAAGAAGACTATAAAATACCAGTCAAGAAAATAAGGCACTCAGACGAGGGAGAAGAGCATGAAAAAAGTGATGAAGATCCCAATGATGAGCAAAACAATGGAACAAGAGATTAGCCTGCGTCATCCACAATAACGATGCAACAACCAGTCACAGAAGTAGGGAAAAAAAGGAAGGATACGAGAACAACACCCATAAGGGGGGCGCACAAGGAGGCCAAAGCACAGAGATAGACCCCATTTTATATATTAACTAATGATTATATGGATAGAATTGGTTACCATATATGGGATACTACAAAAGAAATATGGTTGGAAGCATCAAGGAAGAAAGAAGAGAAACAAAAGAAAGTGCAGGATCGACTGGTAGCACTCTAGCAGATGCTAGAAGAAGAAATCATAAAAAAGTAGTAGAGGAATGGAGAAGAATAGTCCATGGTGCCAAGGAGGGAAGAAAAAGGTGCACAGTCATCCCTGACACAATTAACAATAGGGAATAGTACCTTACAAATTGAGGAAGATGCACTGGAGTTTCCAATGGGTGAATTACAAAAGAAATTAATTGTGTTGGGCCATCTTAATATAGTCATATCAAATATGCCCATGCAAATACTATAGGACTTGGAACAAGGACTATTGCAAGAAATGAAAATAGAGAGGAAGCACACAGAGAATTGGAAAGAATAAGGGACGAAAGAGCCCAATTGTAGGAATCATATGTGTTATCACATAAACTTGTCAGAGTCTTGTGAATATGGGGTTTTTTCCTAAGTCTATAGTTTTTCCTGACTTTGTTCCTCTTGTAGAACCGATTGTAAGTTTTTCCTCTCAACTTATAGTTTTTCTTCTTTTTTCCTGCCTGAGAGGTGTCGGCCCTAAGCCTTTCTATTTTCTCTATGGTCGATCACTTCTCTCTCTTTTCCTCTGTTGCTAATCCTTTTTCCCTACTGAGACCTCAATCAGTCATCCAAGTATTCATTTATCGGGACTACAGCCATAAGCAAAAGCGCAACACTTAGATTGGTATGATATGGACTCAAATCAAGCGAGAAAGATAAAATTTCAATGATGAAGATCCATTAGGGTGATCAGATCGACGACCATTGAGCGATCAGGATCATAGAGTTACACAAAGTATAGTTTCAGACAGAGTTATGAAATCGCAAGGAGAATCCTAGCCATTGATCCCAGGAAGGACACATGGCACAATATTAGAATTTCGCTGACTCGCAAATGAAGCAGTCAAAGGGTAGAGTCATGAGGACTCGTGAAACACAAATTCATGAAATGATCTAGGCCATTCATTTCAGAAGGATAGGTGGTGCATGATCAACACAGAGAAATTCATTTCGGAAAATCTCAATTCAGAATTGTCGATGGCCTGAGGTCCTGAAATGTCGATATTCATCTGGGTCGTTCGATCAAAGGGGAGGCATGGCGCTTGATTCAAGAGATCTCTATGTCATGACTTGGGGGTTTGAGCATGGAGAATAATTGATTTCGTGAAACGTGAAATCACGACACGCCTGGGAGTCGAGCCCACAATCATAGCTTGCGGTCACATGGAAGCAAATCCATAAAGAAGGGGAAAGTGCCTATTGAGCAATGGGTGGCTGAGATTGTTTAAGGAAATGATCGTGGCCATCAAATCCAAAGGAAATTCGACTGTTGATCAAGATGGGTCATTTCGCGGGATTGAGCATCGAAATATTTGAAATCAAGGGGACTGAAGACTCCCAACATGAGATATCCTAAAATTTCATATGGGATATGGGTATGGTCATGGCCCAAGGCCACATGGAGCAATGGATAGGAGTTGTGATAAGGGATGAAAGCACTCATCTTGGTCTCATCAGAGGATCTGCATGGTTTCAAGGCACTGGGTTGTATAGGAGGAGTCGTGAATGTATCCTGGAACATTCATGGGTGTCGAGCTCCATCCTGATCCCAATGAAAGTAGTTTATGGAAATGAGGGAGGTTGTTGAAACCTAGTCTCACCCCATAAATGGAAAGCATGGAAATATGTTTGTGTAGGGAGATTGTCAGCCGAAATTTATGATGTCACCAGATTCTCCTACAAATCCCATACTGATTCGACATCATGTCTGACAGAAGAATGCAAGTACAAACTGGGAGAAGAATATGTAGATGAAAATCTTTGATTGTAGTGGCCAGGTCACACTCTCGGTGGTGACAACTGTTCTAAGTATAAATACTCAGTTTTGATATTTTGTTAGGGTCGGCAGTTGAGCTAAGCTCCCGTATTGTAAATTTTTAATGAATCCTCTGGTTCTCTAGTTATGTGTTTCCATTTGAGACTTCTTGTTTAATGACAATCATCTTTCTTATCATCTCTTTTTATTTTGATATTGAGGACTCATGCATGGGTGATCCATTCGAGTTGATGTGACTGTATTGTAATGTATGTTTGATTGCAATATTGTTATGAAGTTTTTAGTTTCCTGAAGTTTTGGGTTCAAGAAGAAGTTGTATTTGAAGCTTTTCCTCCTTAGGTTGTTGGATGACCCGATGTCCATAGTATACCTCTACATTTCCTCACCAGTTATCCCCCCTACTCACCCTTCACTACAATTTATTGACTGAATTTAAATGAAGACCTCACCTGCTCATGCATTTCTTGGTCCGGATTTTTGAGTTAAAGCGATATTTTCTTGAGTTTCTGCCCATTTGACCCCCTTTGATTTATTCATTATGACATACAAATTGATGGGTATTGGGATTACCTCTGTCGCAATCCATAGGTGACTTGTGGTGATAACATTTATGGCGTCATTTCTGGGGACAAATTGAAGATTTTCCCTGGGATTGAACGACAAAGCTTACTGGTTCTGATGGTGCATCAAGACTTAGTACATAAAAGATTACAACTGTGCACCTGACGACTCCACTGTGGTGAATCCATTGAGGAAACTCCATTGTTTTAGTTGTGGCTTCCAGGGGAAGACACATGAGGGCTACTCCAGATCTGCCTTTAGTGACACCTGAAGTTGATCTAGAGAAAATTATCAGAAGACAAATGACCCTTTAGGAGGGTACTTCTATTGCTAAACCTAGTGATTTTAGTAATTTTCACTATCCTGCTATAGAAAATCTAGTAGTTGTCTCTCATTTTTCTATTACACCATCTGTTGGAGCTTCTAGAACTTTAAATTTTGGGAGTTTTCCTACGGATTTCCCCTCTCCCAGTTTCACTACTCCTCCTTTTGTCAAATTTGTTGCTTTGACAAAAAGGGAAACCTATATTCCCTCGAGCCATGAGACCTTTTCTCCAAAGCCTCAGTTGTTTCCCTTTGTTCCCAGAAGCACACCTCCAACCTCCCCTATCCAAGTTCCATCCCCTCCTGGTTCTCCTCCTATTCACACTCCAATGGAAATAGCTAATCCTCCTAGAAATAGAATGAATGCTATAATAGCTGCCAGATATGCCCCTCTCATTTTACCTCAGCCTCTTAATGCCCTCACAGCTAGTGGCTACCTTAAGCAGCTGCTTAAGTTTACGGCGGAGGGAGATATCACTATAGAGGAGTACCTTGCATCTTTCTATAGTTATTCTCATAACTATGTCATAGTAAATGAGGATGCGTGGATGAGTATTTTTGTCCACAATCTTGATGGAGAAGCCAGAAATTGGTTCAAAGCCCTGACCGCTAGATCCATTGATAGGATTGAGGCTTTAGATGATATCTTCTTGAGACAATGGGGGGATAAAAAGGACTTCATGTATTATATCACAGAGTTCGGGTCCCTAAAGATAAAAGAGGGAGATTTTTTCTCTGACCTCTCCAAAAGGTTCAACAAGATGTACAATAAGATCCCTACTGAGATAAATCTTACATAGGCCTCTACCAAAATCACATATGATAGTTCTTTTGAGCCCAACTTCTACCTCTTATTAACAGAGAGAAGAGCTACCTCCTTGGATCATATGCAAGATGCATCCCTGGAAGTAAAGTCTAACATATTGGTAGTTGACCAACTCAGGAATAAGGCTGAAAGAGATAGAGGAAGAGGAAGATCTAAAGCCTCAACCTCCATTTCTTCTACACCCCCCCCCCAAATGGATGAAGTAACTAAGTTACTGAAATCACTTTCAACTAGAATGGAAAGGTTGGAATTAGAAGGGAAGAAGACATACATAAATACTCAAAATTTTGATAACATAGTCAACTTCAGTAGGTGGAATAACAATTCTCCTCAGATTATGCAAAGAGAACCTAGAAACAAAGATAGGGATGATAAGAAAATCCACACCCTGCTTCAAAATAACCTGGTTATAGATGAGGGTGGAGAGGAAGAAGACCTTGATCCAGAAATTCACTGTCTTGAAGATACATCCTCTTCTCCTCACTTGACTCAATCAACATACGAGGAGTCTCTCATGGACAACCAATTAAACGAGAAGAGCAAGGGGGATAAGGCCAACGAAAACCCAAATAGATACAACCTCAGGTCCAAAAAGAAAGGATTTAATCCTACTGTTCCTGATCGGACTACCAGAGAAGAAAATCCTGATGAAGATGTAGCAAGCAATAGCAAGGAATAGGAAACACATAACCTCCCACCAGTAGCCGAAGGTCCCATCCCAAAGGTAATAGAAATTATGAATCCCCCCTCCTATTTTAACTTTGAGCATGAAATCCAAAAGATTGGGATTCATGTCCCCCTTTCAGAACTGGTCAAGCATGAAGACTTAGGATATCTTTGTCTAAATTGTTGCTACCTGAACCCTTGAATCAGCCCACATACTTAATCAATATGCAAGACAAAAATCTAGCAGTCATTTTAGGTCCCATGGTAGAAGATAGAGATGATTCCTCCCCTCCCTTTTACACTTCATTGAATATCCATGATAAGGTGTTGGATAATTTCTTAATGGATTTAGGGGCATCCCACAATCTTATGCCTGATATTGTCATGGAGAAACTCAGGTTGGAAGTCATAAAAACCTACCATGACCTATATTCTTTCGATTCTAGGAAGGTGAAGTGCCTTGGGGTTATAAAATACCTAGTCGTGTCCTTGTTTCAGCTGACGATGAAGAGAGTAGTCATGGATATCATAGTGGTTGATTTTCCCCTTAAGTTTGGAATGCTCCTATCTAGATCTTGGATAAAAAGGCTTGGGGGAACATTGCATATGAACCTCATAGATGCTACTATTCTTGTGTTTAGGGGGGGAGCATATAAGACTGTAGAGAGAAGCTTAGTTGGCCTACATTATTAGTGATGAGGCAAACCCCACCAATCATCCTATATTTTCCCTTGATACTGATTTTGGATCCATCTTATTGCAGCTCACTAATGTCCCTGGACCTCCTCCTGAAATAAGAAAGCAGTCCATTAATATTTGTGAAGATTCTCCTCTGATTACCTCTATTTGGAAAATGTTCTTTGATGGAGCCTCTTCTAGAGAAGGTGTTGGTGTTGGAGTGGTCCTTGTTTCACATGTTTAATAAATTATATCTCTTACCTACAAGTTAGAATTTGAAGCTACCAACAATGTGGTAGAGTATGAAGCTCTTGTTTTGGGTTTGAGAGCTGGAAAAGACACGGGGATTGAAGAGATATTAGTGTTCGAGGATGCCAAGTTAATTTTCCATCAGATCAAAAATACTTATCAGGCCAAGCACCCTCATCTCATAGGTTACATAAATGAAGTGTGGGACCTAATTGACAGTTTTTTCTTATCTTTTAAGATTTCATATGTTCCCAGAGAAGAGAATGCCATGGCCTATTCTCTGGCTGCCTCAAAAAGTAATTTCAGAGTCCCTCTGCCACCTAAACTCAGATACGATGTATAAGTGAAATATAGACCCTTTATACTTGACAATGTTAGGCATTGGAAAGTGTTTGAGGATGATCTTGAAATCAAAATATTTCTGGAAACTGTTGATGAGTTTTTAGCATTACATATTGATCAAGACCCAACTTCTGACATAGATCCCCATACTAATGTTTTTCTGAACAAAATTGTTGATCATCACATTGTCCAATTACCCAACAATCACATCCTGAAGGGACTAGTCCCTTTGGAAAGATTATTTGACAGAAATGATGTGGCATTGAAGGATAACATCTCGAATGATAATGCTGATGTAGCTAAGTGAAATATTGGCACAGAGGAGGATCCAAAGTTTGTGAATTTTTCTAACATCTTGTCAAAAATGATCTATTAAAGGAGTTTTATGATGTGTTTTCCTCGACCTCTGAAGACCTCAGAACATATGACACCAACATTATTGAGCATAACATTCCACTGAAGGAGGAGGCCAAAGCATTTAGGAAGAAATTAAGAAAGATAAATCGTATGTTGTTGCCTATTGTTGTTCCAGAGTCTATACTTAAGGCTTAGAAAGTACAGTGTCTAGGCATCTGAAAGTGAGTAAAGGATAAAAAAGGGGAAGAATCAACCTTCAGGAAAGGAAGCTAAGGCTGATTTCCAGGTTTTCACTGTCTCGCTTCCAACTGTTCCTGGATGCTTATATCCCATTCAATCGCAACCCATGAACGTTCAAGTTTTACCCAGGTAGTGGTTGTTTTAAGTATGGTATCGAAAAGGTTCAAAGCGATATGGGTTTGGTCTGACAAGCTGGGTTCGATATTAGGCTATCTTGCAATGAGGACAGTCATAGAGGAACAGGAAAATTAAAGGAGATTTTGAGGTTTTTAATGTTTTATCAATTTGATCGTATAAAAGAGAACTTTTGAAAACTGATATTGAAGATAAAGTGAAAACGAAAGGCCTCTTCCTGTAACTGAGTTATCTTTTAAATAAATGGTGTGTGAAATGTGAGAAAAACATTAAGTTGTCTATAATGTGAGGCTCCTATCAAGGGAGAATCTCACTCTGTAAACAGAAGAAGAAAAAGATGTGAAGGAATCTGATGAAGCATAAAATATGAATATCTAAAAACTCACAGGTCTTGTACCTGCTAATAGCCAATACAGAGGAAAAGATGTAAATGATATAGATGAATAAAAAATAATCACCACAGTAGAGGTTTTACTAAATTGTAGTGAAACATTCATCAGACATATATATGCGAACTAAAATTGAATATGTAATCACAGAGGAAACAAACTCATAACATAGTCTTGACAGAATCAGGAGTCTTCAGATTGCCTTGTATTAATTTTCATAAGGAGAGAGTCTCTATTACAATCGACCAAAAATGGTCCAGCCCCGGTTCTTTCTTTAAAGTGCATATTTATACAAATTTCTATATGCTAGAATCTCAATCGTTCCAAAGGTTTCCGGTTACAAAAAAAAAGGAGATTAAACGTTTCAATTCTTTGTCTCTGTCCTTCTTTCGGGAAAATGGAGCACCTTCCTTTATTTGCTCTTCGAGTTCTAAAAATAGAACAGGAAGACACTTGTCATTATTTGATACCGAAAACCTACCCCTTCGCATGCTCAGTGCAAGTGACGCACCTCTCCACCAACTAGGCTATCAACCTAGAAGGTTCTGCTTGATTATTTTCCTCACAAGTGTAACAAGCCTTCACTAATTGTGGCATAGTTCCTTCTACCTGTCGGTCTTCGACGCTGATAGAACATAAATGTACACTTGGTTTTATTAGCCATTTATCTACTTCGACTATATCCATATGAGTTATCTGTGATATTTCAGCCAAATCTCTTTCCTCATTCTTCTTGATATTGAGCAGGTGCTTGGCTATATTAATCTGGCCTAGTGTCACAGTGTTGTTTTCTCTATCAAGATCCAACAAAATCCCATCTATGAAGCCGAAAGTTTCTTCACAAGAGTTTCTTTCCTATTTAGCTTGTTGTCTACCTTCTGATATGTTACAATCCCATGCCTTCAACAAGATGTTACCTTGGGTCTGCTCTGGGATAAAAAACTTGGAACTACTGCCCGTTTCCTTTTTTGTCATGGCTATAACAGCCTCTTAGAAAGTGACCCAAGCCACCCTAGCTTCTTTTTCTCTAAAGGAGATGGTTTCCAGTACTTGATCAATGAGTTGGCAGTGTTTTTGAATAATTTCCACTTTAGCAAGTAAATCTTGCTGAGCCGTCAACACTCTTTTTCGGATTTCTATGGCTTGGGATTGGAATATCCCGATATCTATCATCTGGCTTTCGACGAAATTTAATTTGGCCTGTAACTACCTTATCAATTCTCCTTGATGGCTTATCTGTGATTGGATGGTCTAAGACATCTGTTGTGTCTGTCTGATATTGGATTTGAGCTGCTCGATTTCCTTTTGATCAGTTTCCCTAGCTAGCTCTATACCTGTGTTCGCCTGATCTATGGCGATTGCTTCTGTTGTACCTAGCTTATCCTCGAAAGCTTTGATCAAGCAATTTTTCCACTTCAACTGTTCTTTTAGGGACTCCACGGAATATTGTTTTGTTGTAGAAAAATCCCCCAACATCCCTGCTATCTGAGTTGCAAATTCCTCTTTTTTCATGGCTCTCCCATCAGCAAGGATTTTAAATTTCTTGGTTGTCGTGACAACTTCTTGATAAAGTTCTTGTTTCACAACAACCTTTCTCTTCTTATCAAAGAAAAATTCATTTGGAGGTAACTCTTCCTTAGTTATGGGCATTATTTCTTCACCGAAAATCCATCCTGCATCTGGGATCCCCTTTGTGGACTATAGGGGAGTAACAAAAATGATGGGGCTGCCAATCTGCTTGGATGATTTCCCCGGGGTAACAACCAAGGCTGGCTTGCTTGGAGGATTGGGAATCTCGGCTTCCTATTTCAAGCCCGCAGTTTTCTTCTTCTTTTCCTGGTTTTCCTCTTGGTCAGGTCCTGAATCTTTAGATCCCTTGTCTTCCATTTGCTTTACATCTGCAGTCGGCGGATTCTTACCCTGTAAGACTAGGGGAAGGCAGCTCTGTCGATGTTCTTGAAATTTGAAGAAATCAACCATATCCTCGGGCGACAGGGTTTGAATCCAAATTAAGACCTTGACATAGGATCTCTCCCCTTGGAAGATGTTGTCATGAGGCAAATTCTCATGTTCATACCTTTTAAGGCCACAACTCACCATGTGATTACCCACAATCTTGTGTGGGTCGTGCTTCTTGAACTCAAATGTGGACAAATTTAATATCCTCCAAAGTCGTTGCCTCGACTTTTTCATGTACAAAATCTAAGAATGAATATGTATTCAAATGAATGGGGAAGGGCGGCCATACCTTCTTAGAAAATTCTTTAAGCTCTTTTCTTATTCCACCAATCACAGTTTTCCTAGCGATTTCAGGACAAACCAGCCTGTCCGGTATGAATAATGGTAGAGCATAGGGGGAAACATAGGTGACGAAAACCCTGATGTATGAAAATTATGCCTCTATGTACCATTCGGCCACGTTTCTCAAGTTGGTGGCAATGCTATCTGAAATCCTGGGCGGTGGGTTGCCGAAGATGGAGACATGCATTGGTACCATTACCCAATTGAAAATTTCGTATATGAATTATGTGGCCTTATCTTCCCAAAGTTTTGACTGGTAAACATGGATAGGCTCAGCCTCAGATGGAGTCCATCTCTAGCTCATTAGAGGGAAATGCGTCATGAAACAAACAACGTCCATGATGTAGGCAGACATAAAAAATGAAGTGGCCTTCCCATTTTACCTCTGCGTCTGATATTCGGTAATCTGGCTGGTTAAACTGTCTAACAATAATTTGGCCCAGTCGACTGTATGAATCAGAGGCACCCATGGGAGAAAAAAATGTGTGGTGTCCTCCTTCCCATACAACCTACATGTTATCATTGCTATATATTTGAATTGCAGTTCCAAGGAAGAGATTGAATAAACTCCGTTAATGTCTGCCCTGAACTTTGCAGGGTGTGAGACCCAATCTTTTATGAGATCAAACAAGTTTCTGCCATATTGCTCACATTCTTTTCTCTTAAAAACTTCTAGAAACTAGACATTGTGTGAGAAGTTTAGTGTGGGTGACAATTGGTACATCGCCTGCAAATGTTCTAGTCTGAAGGTCCCAATGGTCACCTTTTGCTCACTGATAATAGTTCTGGTCAAGATATTCACATGATCCAGTGCCCATCGGATCATATCATAATAGGGAAGGAGTCATGGCCTGGCTGCTACCTTATGCATATCTGCTTGAACGATGATTTTGTATTTGGTGGCCAAGTCGTCCCTCTTATTATCATTGGAATCATCTGAACAGTTCACCATTTTGGACTGCAGAACCTCAGAGACGTATGATTAGGTTCTGATAGAATCAATACTTAGGGGTGAAGTATCCAAAACAATATCTAAGCCTTTCCCTGAACTCTCAGCAATCGCCTTGGATGCTTTTCATGGGGCCATGATAGAGGACTCTGACTTACCTCTCCTGTAGTAAAAATGTGTAGACATACAGAAATTATCCTGGTGAGAAAAGCTTCTTTGCGCAAGATAGAAATGAAATTTGAAACAATGAGAGAAAGAACTCTATATCTCGACCATTTAAAGCCTCGACGTCCTTATGAACAGAATGGTCAAATCATTTTTAGAGAAAGATTTAGAAGCCAAAAAAATATATTTACCTATCACTTCACCTCATTTCAAATAAATGCCATAAATGTTTTACGGGTCGTGACACAAGTTAGCGCAAAAAACATTTAAATTTAGACCGTAGACGGTGCATGTTACTATTTGTATTATTGCACTAATTAATTATGCTTAGCTTCTTTAATTAGGTTTTATTTAAAACTTAATCACCCTCTTCAGCATTTTCCGTATCGGGAAATTTCACTCTTATCCTTTGAGCCCCTAAAACCCGAGATCGCGATGACGTGATCTAGTTAAGGAAAAACGTGATTCAGATTAAGTGTTTAATTAATCAGTGTTTAATTAATATAGTGATTTCGTGACTCGGGGCTACGAAGGTATAGTTTCTTGGAAGAGTGAATGTCGAGTCGCGAAACCAAGACATTGTTTAACTAAGGTTTAAAACAACTTACCCCTGACATTAACCCAGGTGACTTTTGAAACTATCTCGCAACTTTGTCTATCAGAGTTATGACAATAAGACTTTTGGGGAGAGCAATCATCGAGACGCGAAATCTCGACATCACTTAACTAAGGTTTAAGGAACTTTACTCTCGGTGCTAACCTGGGTAAGCTTTCAAGGTTGTTTCACGACTTCGCGCATCGGGGCTTGGAAACCTTATGACTTGTAACTCCCGAAGTGCGATATCCCGAGGTATATAAAAGTGAAAAATATCGTTTAATGGTTAAATGGAAATGGATTAGGAGTACAACATCCATTTCTAGCTTTCATATCAGGACTACTAAGATTTTCAGTGGGTAGAGGTCATGAAGTAAAAGACAACTTAAAGGCCAACCTTTGATTTTAAGAATTATATTTAAAACAACTTCTTTATGTTCAACTTCCTCATAGCTTCCAACCCTAGGACTAAGGCTTCATACTCACATATGTTATTGGTGTAGTCTATATCCCACTGAAGCCTGTAAGAGAAAGGGATAACAAATTCGTTTTTAGGTGCCACAAAAAGTTCTCCTGCACCCGCTCCTTCACATGACAGGGCATCGTCAAAAAACATTTTCCAAATCCCAGTGCTATGCATATTTTTGTATGTATTTCATGATTCATTATTTTCTAAGTAATTCTCTTCTGCACATCTATTTACATCATCATCAAAATACATAATACAATTTCCTAGATCTTCATCGGCAATATAAACAAGATAATTATTAGGATTCTGAGGGTTGCTCACTGTGTAGGCTAGCCCCATTTCCCTGTATAGTTGAGTAAGTTTTCCACCAAACACAAGAATCATGGCGTAGGTCATGTCTAGCTGAAGAGACTGGCCAAGTTTTTCTCCCCATGACCTAGATAGCAGTAAGCCATACTTCAGGGGTATATCAGCAATAACTATGTCCATCAGGATTCTTTTAACTAGGACCTGTGCAAGAGTGACTACTAAATCTTTTATCATACCATTGCACTTAACTCTTATTGAATTGAAAGAGTAAAGATCTCCATAAGGCCTGGTGATCTCGAGGCCTAGTCTATCCATAATAGTTTTTGGCATCACATTATGTGAGGCCCCAGAGTCTAGCATGCAATTATGTAGTAGTCGATCATGCACATTCAAGGTGATATAGAAGGGAGCGAAGGTGTCTCTCGCACCCTCGAAATGTGGACCAAAAGTGATATTGGGCTTATCATATTCCAATTTTATCACATCAGAGTGACTTTTTAGATCCGAAAAACCTATCACTTTGGTCATCTACTTTCGATATACAGGATTCTTTACTAATTCCACCAGAGGGATTGGTATTTTTATCTTATTTATCTCATTTTTGAGGCTGAACCCTCCACTACCATTGTCCGTTTCTTTGGTTGAAACCCCAGACTCCTTCTTTTCTAATTTATTTGTTTGTGCTAATTTATCACCTGTGAGTTTATCTATCGGTGTATGTGTTTCAGCTGTCTTGGTTTCCTTTGTTTGGGTCTCAACCTCCTTTTCTTTGGGATCTAGCGAGTCTGCCCCTTTGATTTTTCTATGAGATGTCTCGGTCTCTTTTGGGGCAGGCTTGTATATTTCACCTCTAGGGAGAATTTTCTTGGGTTGAGGAGTCAACACGGGTTTGTTTTTAGATCTCAGGTTATACCTAGGTTGGACCTCAGCCATTATAGAATCCGTTATTTTTTGATAGAAAGAAACATCGGCATTGTTTATGTCATCATCTTTATTTGACAATTGTTGTGTGTTTAAGGACTTCTCATAATATTCTTTGGTTAAATAAGGCTGAGTGCAGTCGTCACCCAAAATTTTCACATCTTCATCCAAATCTTTGGAATCTTCCAGGTTGTTTCCTCCTATAAAATTTTCATTTTTTAAAGGAGTTTAAATTTTCTGATCTTCATTTTCTATCTGTCTTTGTTTATTTTGAGGATTATGGTTTCTTCTAAATTCCATTTTAACTAAAGGATCAACATTGGATTGGTCTAGCTCCATTCTGGAAATCTTATTCGATAACTCCTTAATTATTCTAGCCATATCATCCATTTTGTCGTCTATGAATCTATTAGACCATGAAGGTCCCGCTTGTTCTCTAAAATGTTTGGTTTCTCCGTTTCCCATTTCTACCTTGATTTTCAACTTGCTAGAAGCCATCATGTTAGATTCGATTTCCATGGCATCATCTTCAATTCGGGTTAAGGTAGCCCCTCTCCTTTATCTTAAAAGAAGGGAAAAATCGGGTTCAAAGGCTCCCGCAAAGGTTACCTTGGCTACAGGTTGGGATAGTTTAACTTCGACCGGGATCTTATTATATAACTTGTTAAATCTTTGAATGAATTCCATAACAGTTTCCGAAGTATTTTTCTTTAAAGAGCCAAACTCTGTAAAATAATACAAATGGTCTTTCCTTTCACCCCATTTTCTAAGAAAGGAGTTTTCTAGGGCATCATAGGATAATATTGATCCTGCGGGTAGACTTCAAAACCAGGTTCATACCTGTCCTTCGAAAGTTTGAACAAACAAACTCGAATATATGTCTTCGTGTTCAAGACCTAGGATATCAGCGAACTAATCAAAGAAGTTTATATGTTCGGCTACGGTCAAGTCGCCTTCCCCTATAAATTTAGGTAAGTTTTTTATGTAATTTTCAAGAAGGTCATAGAGAGGGATGGGCAGGACCAAAGGTGCATATCTTGCAGCTACTTTAGCGAAAAATCTGGGAGGTCACCAGTGTCTCAGTGTTGTTTTCACTATTGACATCCAGCAAACTCCCATCTATGAAGCCAAAAGTTTCTTCACAAGAGTTTCTTACCTCTTTAGCTCATTGTCTGCCTTCCAATATGTTACACTCCCATTCCTTCAACAAGATGTTACCTCGAGTTTGCTCTGGGATGGAAAACTTGGAACTATTGCCCGTTTCTTTTTTTGTCGTGGCTATAACAACCTCTTGGGAAGTCACCCGAGCTAACCCAGCTTATTTTTCTCTGAAGGAGATGTTTTCCAGTACATGATCAATGAGTTGGCAGTGGTTTTGAATAGTTTCCACTTTAGCAAGTAAATCTTGCTGAGCTATCGACACTCTTTTTCGGATTTCTATGGCTTGGGATTGGAATATCCCGATATCTATCATCTGGCTTTCGGAATTTAATTTGGCCTGTAACTACCCTATCAATTCTCCTTGCTGGCTTATTTGTGATTGGCTGGTCTGAGCCATCTGCTGTGTCTATTCGAGATCAGATTTGAGCCGCTCGATTTCCTTTTGATCGGTTACCATAGCTAGCTCTATACCTATGTTCGCCTGATTTCTGGTGGTTGTTTCTACTATAGCCAACTTATCCTCCAAAGTTGTGATCAAGCGGTTTTTCCGCTTCAACTATTCTTTTAGGGACTCGATAGAATATTGGTTTGCTGTATCAAAATCCCCCAATGTCCCTGCTATCTAAGTTGCAAATTCCTCTTTTTTCATGGATCTCCCATCAATAAGGATTTTAAATTTCTTGGTTGTTGTTCCTGCTTCTTGATAAATTTCTTGTTTCACAATAGCCTTTCTCTTCTCATCGAAGAAAAATTCATTCAAAGGTAACTCTTCCATAGTTATGGGCGTTAGTTCTTTGCCGAAAATCCATACTACATCTGGGATCCCATTTGTGGACTGTAGGGGAGTAACATAAATGATGGGGTTGTCGATCTGCTTGGATGATTTCCTCAGGGTAACAACCGAGGCTGGCTTGCTTGGAGGATTGGGGATCTCAGCTTCCTGTTTCGGGCCCCCAGTTTGCTTCTTCTTTTCCTAGTGTTCCTCTTGGTCAGGTCTTGAATATTTGGAGCCCTTAGCTTCCATTTGTTGTACATCTGCAGTCAGTGAATTCTTACGCTATAAGACTGGGGGAAGGAAACTCCGTCGATGTTCCTGAAATTTGAAGAAATCAATCATCTCCTTAGGCGACAGGGTTTGAATTCGACTTACGACCTCGGCATAGGATCTCTCCCCTTGGAAGATGTCATCATGAGGTGAATTCTCATGTTGATACCTTTTAAGGCCACAACTCGCCATGTGATTACCCACGATCCTATGTAGGTCGTGCTTCTTGAACTCAATGTGGACCAATTTAATATCCTCCAAAGTCGTTGCCTCATCTTTTGTGTGTCCTAAGTCTAATAATGAATATGTATTCAAATGGATGGGGAAGGGCGACCATACCTTTTTAGAAAATCCTTTAAGCTCTTTTCTTATGCCACCAATCATAGTTTTCCTAACGATTTCGCAAAAAACCATCTTGTTCGGTATGAATAATGGAAGAGCATAGGGGGAAATAGAGGTGTTGAAAACCCTGATGTATGAAAATTATGCCTCTACGTACCAGCCGACCATGTTGCTCAAGTTGGTGGCAATGCTATCTGAAATCCTGGGCAGTGGGTTGTCGAAGATGGAGACATGCATTGGTACCATTACCCAATTGAAAATTTCATATATGAATTATGTGGCCTTATCTTCCCAAAGTTTTGAGTGGTAATCATGGATGGGCTCAGCCTCAGATGGAGTCCAGCTCCAGCTTATTAGAGGGAAAGGTGTCAGGAAACAAACAACATCCATGATGTAGGCCGACATAAAAAATGAAGAAGCCTTCCCATTTTACCTCTACATCTGATATTCGGTAATCCCACTGGTTAAACTGTCTGACAATAATTTGGCCCAGTCGAAGGAACATCCTTCAGTGACTGTATGAATCAGAGGCACCCATGGGAGAAAAAAATGTGTGGTGTCCTCCTTCCCATACAACCTACATGTCATCATTGCTATATATTTCAATTGCAGTTCCAAGGAAGAGATTGAATAAACTCTGTTACCATCCACCCTAAACCTTGCAGGGTGTGAGACCCAATCTTTGATTAGATTAGACAAGTTTCTTCCATATTGCTCACATTCTTTCTGCTTAAAACCTTCCAGAAACTCGGCATTGTGTGAGAAATTTGGTGTAGGTGATAATTGATACATCGCATGCAAATGTTCTAGTCTGAAGGTCCCAATGGTCACCTTCCTCTCACTGATAATAGTTCTGGTCAGGATATCCACATGATCCAGTGCCCATCAGATCATATCATATTAGGGAAGGAGTCATGGCCTAACCGCTACCTTATGCATCTCTTCTTGAACGATGATTTTGTATTTGGTGGCCAAGTCGTCCCTCTCATTATCACTGGAATCATCTAAACAGTTCACCAATTCAGACTGCAGAACCTTGGAGACGTATGACCAAGTTCTGACAGAATCAATACTTCGGGGTGAAGTATCTGAATCAGCAATCACCTTTGATGCTTTTCGTGGGGCCATGATAGAGGACTCTGACTTAGATCTCTTGTAGTAAAAATGTGTATACATACAAAAATTAGCCTGGTGAGAAAAGATTCTTTGCATAAGATAGAAATGAAATTTGAAACAATGAGAGAAAGAACTCTATATCTCGACCATTTAAAATCTCGATGTCCTTAATAACAAAATGGTCAAATCATTTTTAGAGAAATATTTAGCAATAAAAACAATATATTTACCTATCATTTCACCTCATTTCAAATAAATGCCATAAATTTTTTATGGGTTGTGACACAAGTTAGTGCAAAAAACATTTAAATTTAGACCGTAGATGGTGCGTGTTACTATTTGTATTAATGCACTGATTAATCTAGACGAGCTTCTTTAATTAGGTTTTCTTTAAAACTTAATCACTCTTTTCGGCGTTCTCCGTATCGGGAGATTTCACTCTTATCCTTTGATCGCTTAAAACCCAAAATTGCGATGACGCGATCTAGTTAAGCAAAAACATGATCTAGATTAAGTGTTTAATTAATCAGTGTTTAATTAATGTTGTGATTTCACGACTTGGGGCTAGAAAGGTATAGTTTCTTGGAAAAGTGAATGTCGAGTCGCGAAACCTCAAAATTGTTTAAATATGGTTTAAAACGACTTACCCTTGACACTAACCCAGGTGACTTTTGAATCGCAACTTCGCCTATCGGAGTTATGACGGTAAGACTTTTGGGGAGAGCGATCACCAAGACATGAAATCCTGACAGAAATTAACTAAGGTTGAAGGCACTTTACTCTCGGTGCTAACCCGGGTAAGATTTCAAGGTTGTTTCGCGACTTCGCGCATCGAGGCTTGGAAACCTTATGAATTGTAACTCCCGAAGCGCGATATCCCGAGGTATATAAAAGTGAAAAATCTTGTTTAACGGTTAAATGGAAATGGCTTAGGAGTACAATGGCCATATCCACTTTGCATATTAGGACTACTGAGATTTATAGTGGGTAGAGGTCACGAAGTAAAAGACAACTTAAAGGCCAACCTTTGATTTTAGGAATTACATTTAAAACAGTTGAGAAAGGCAGATCCAACACCTATCATGGAAAGGGAGCTAAAGAAGTTGTTGGACACCCAAATCATTGTCCCTTTGAGATATTCTGAGTGGCTGGGCAACTTGGTTCTAGTAAGGAAAAAGAACTGAGAAATCAGACTCTGTTTTGATTTCAAGAACCTGAACAAAATATCAAAGAAGGAAAATTACCCTTTTCCAAAGATGGAACACATACTACAAACGGTAACAGGTGCATCCAGGATTTCCATGATTGATGGTTTTTCCGGCTACAATCAGATCTCTGTCATGTCTGAAGATAAAGAATATACAACCTTCACCACTCCTTGGGGCACTTTCATGTATGCCAAAATGCCCTTTGGATTGATGAACGCAGAAGCAACCTTCCAATGAGCCATGGACATCGCCTTCATTGGAGAAAGGGATAAATTTGTGGTAATCTATCTAGATTACATAAAAGTCTTCTCCAAATCTGATAAAGAACATCGTCGACATCTGAGAAAGGTCTTCTTGAAATGCAGAAGGTTTGGTCTCTCCCTAAATCCCAAGAAGTATTTATTTGCTATGCAGGAAGGAAAATTGTTTGGACACATATTGATTCAAGCAGGTTAGAGGCTATTCAAGCCATGTTGCTTCCCAGATCCAAGAAGGAAGTCCAATCTTTCCTAGGAAAAATTAATATTCTGAGAAGGTTTTTTTCAAATTTTTCCGATTTGGTGAAGCATATCACGACCATGCTCAGGAAGGCGAATGAAGTGAAATGGACTATTGAAGCCAGAAACTATTTTGACCAAATTAAGAAGGTGCTGACCAAGGCACCTGTGCTTATCAGTTCTGATTACTCTAGGGATTTCTTGATTTTTTCCTTTTCTTCATTTGACACAGTGGTCATTGTTTTACTACAAAAGAATGATGCAGGGCTGGAGAAGCCTATTTCTTTCTTCAGTAGAGCACTAAGAGACATAGAAGTCAAATATGACAACATGGAGAAGCAAGCCTATGCCTTGGAGAAGGCCCTAAAGGATTTCAGAGTCTATGTTCTACATTTGAAAATCATTGCCTATTGGTTGTGGAGCCTAATTATCTTCCTGATTTATAGGTATTTTAATTTCATCCGTGTTTATACCCCATGAAGTATATACACACCAGAGGTATGTACACTCTTCCACGCAGAGGAGTGCAGAGGGGGGGTACCCCCTCTGCGGGGTCCGGGGGGCCTATGCCCCTGGTTGGGGGGTCTAGGGGCATGCAGGCCCCCAGTGGGGGTTCGGGGGCAAAGCCCCCGAAGCAAAAATTGCCTTGTAAAAGTATATTGTAATTTCATTGTAAATCTGGACCGTTCATTATAAGGTCACAGATCTAACGATAGCGATTATGTTAGGGTTTTTTTCCCTAGAAGGCAAGCCTCTTTTATGAGGCAAATGTATCGCGGCTACGGAGGATGGTGAATATTGTATTCTGAGAGAGGAGACCGTGAGAGAAAGAAGAGGAAGTTACAGTAGGTTTTGCTGTAGGTTGTATCCCTTCATTTGCTGGATAATAATAAAGGAAGGACCTATAAATTTCTCTGGTGGACGTAGCCCACACTGGGTGAACCACGTAAATCTGTGTCTCTCTTGTATTATGTGTCTTCTGTGTTTTGTTTCTGCATTTTTTTTATTTTATTGCTCCGCGGTCCTGTTTTTCTAAAAACTAGTATCATAACATAAGGTAACTTGTAGGAAAAGAGGGTTCCTAGTTCGAGTGGGAGCAATGTCGGAAGATGGAAAGTTTAGGGTCAAGAAATTTAATGGCCAAAACTACCAGTTATGGAAGATGCAGATGGAAAACTATTTATATCAGAAGGATCTAT
>JZKD02S1693320.1:221510-262756 GCA_000966675.3 Picea glauca | reverse complement strand
GGAGTTGTTGAGATCAGTCTCCAAGTGGGAGATTGTTGGTTGTGGAGCCTGATTATCTTCCTGATTTATAGGTCTTTTACTTTCAGCTGTGTTTATACCCCATGAAGTATTTACATCCCATAAGTATGTACACTCTTCCACATGGGGGAGTGTAGAGGGGGGTTACCCCCTCTGCAGGGTCTGGGAGCACTATCCCCCCGGCTAGGGGGTTTGGGGGAAAGCGGGGGTGCGGGGGCGAAGCCCCCGAAGAAAAAATTGCCTTGTAAAAGAATATTTTGATTTCATTGTAAATCTGGACCATTCATTATAAGGTCGTAGATCTAATGGTAGAGATTATGTTAGGGTTTTTTTCCCTAGATGGAAACCCTCTTTTATGAGGGAAATGGATCATGGCTATGGAGGATGGTGAATATTGTATTCT
Organism: Picea glauca; assembly: GCA_000966675.3. Classification (NCBI taxonomy): domain Eukaryota; kingdom Viridiplantae; phylum Streptophyta; class Pinopsida; order Pinales; family Pinaceae; genus Picea; species Picea glauca. The sequence continues at coordinate 262,335 of JZKD02S1693320.1, read as the reverse complement.
AAGAGAGGAGACTGTGAGATAAAGAAGAGGAAGTTAGAGCGGGTTTTGTTGTAGGTTGTATCCCTTCATTTGTTGGATAATAATAAAGGAAGGACCTGACAATTTCTCTGGTGGACGTAGCCCACACTGGGTGAACCACATAAATATGTGTCTCTCTTGTATTGTGTGTCTTATGTGTTTTGTTTATGCATTTGTTTTATTTTATTGCTTCGCGGTCCTGTTTTTCTAACATTGCCTATGTTCCTTCAGCTTCTTTGAAGGACATGCTCATCCACCCTGACATAGACGGGAGGAGGAGCAAGTGGATTGCTAGAATCCTTGAATTTGATATGGAAATAAAACCCACGAAGCTAGTTAAAGGCCAAGGTTTAGCCAAGTTGTTGGCTAAATCTAATTGTAAATATTTGGGGGTTAACTTCATCAATGCTTTCTCAGAAAATCAACAAGTTGCAGTGTCTGATAAGGACCCTTAAGACAGTCCCCCATTGGCAGAATGCGCTTGGTACAAAGACATTATATTTTTTCTGCACGAGTTGCAACCTCCAGATGGAATGGGGAGGAGCAAGGAAATAGATTTAAAGCTCAAAGAAATTAGATATTGACTTATTGAACATGTTTTGTATTGGAAAGACCCTCTAGGGGTGATTTTGAGATATTTAGACCCACAGGAGGCCGAAAGGATTATGTTTGATTTCCACGATAGCCTATGTGGGGGACATCACTTATGGAAAACCACGCCCTATAAAATTCTTAGGGCTGGGTATTTTTGGTCTACTCTGTTCACTAATGTTTGTGAGAAAATCATACCTTGTGTTAAATGTCAAAAATTTGTTGGGAAGAAGCAGTTGAAGTCCCTTCCATTGAATCATGTTGTTTCTTCAGGGCCATTTTAACAATGGGGTCCAGACTTCATTAGGGAAATTCATCCTACATCAAGCAGTCAACACAGATGGATCCTGACTTCCATAAATTATTTTACCAAGTGGATAGAGGCTATCCCTACAAGGAGCGCTTCTCATAAGGTGATCATTGGCTTTCTGGAGGATATTATAGTAAGGTTTGGTTGTTTGGACATAATCATCACTGATAATGTTGCATCCTTCAAAGATGAAACACTGATCAAGTTTTGTGAGCAGTTCGGAATTTCATTAATTCACTCAAATCCCTACTACCCCCAAGGAAATGGATTAGCAGAGTCCTCTAAAAAAAGCCTAATAAATATCATCAAAAGACTATTAGAAGACAACAAGAAAGAATGGGATTCAAAGCTCAAGTTTTCTCTGTAGGCTGATAGGGTGACAACAAAGAGGTCCCTGGGCATCTCCTTTTTTCCATCTTGTATATGGAACATAAGCCTTTTTTTCTTCTCATCTCGCCTTGCCGGTGGCAAAGTTATTCCAAGACTATTAAGAAGAGCCTGATGACATGATCAGTAGAATGCATCAGCTGGTCGAAGTGAAATAGGCTAGGGAGAAGCTACTCAACAAAGCACATGAACGGCAACAAAAGAAAAAGCTATCCTTTGATAAGAAAGAGGGAAAAGAGGATTTCCAGATGGGAGATCTAGTACTCAAATGGGATGCACCCAAATAGGACAAGGGAAAGAATGGTGAATTTGAAGCCCTTTGGATTGGACCCTTCAAAATTTCTGAGACACCTTCAAATAATACTTACAGGTTGCAGAATTTGGAGGGTGACAAAGTTTTTGGTGGCCCTGTAAATGGGCACTTCCTGATTTTTTTTTTGTTTAAAGCCGCAGTCGAAATCCCACCATTGTGAATATCGTTCCTATTTTAGGTTTATTTTTTTTTAATATGAGACTCCATAGCCCACAACCAAGGCACTGAAACTACTTATTCTTGGTAGCTCGCAGGGAGCATGCCACCCCCTGTGGAGCCAAATGTTATCACATAAACTTGTCAGAGTCTTGTGAATCTAGGGTTTTTGCCTAATTATGTAGTTTTTCCTGTCTCTCTTCCTCTTGTAGACCCAATTGTAAGTGTTTCTTCTCGTCTTATATTTTTTCTTCTTTTTGCCTGCCTGAGAGGTGTCGACCCTGAGCCTTTATGTTTTCTCTATGGTCGATCACTTCTCTCTCTTTTCCTTTGTCACTGATGCTTTTGACCTCCTTAGCCCTCAGTCAATCATCCAAGTATTCATTTACCGGGACTGTAGCCATAAGCACAAGAACAACACTTAGAGAGGTCTCATATGGACTCAAATCAAGTGAGCGAGATCAACTTTCAACAATGGAGATCCATCAGGGTGATCAGATCGACAACCATTGGGTGATCGAGATCATAGAGTTACACAAAGTATAGTGTCATACATATTTATGAAATCGCAAGTAAAACCCTAGTCCTTGATCCTAGGAAGGACACGTGGTTCAAGATTAGTGTTTCCCTGACTCGCAGAATGAAACAGTCAAAGGGCAGAGTCACAAGGACTTGTGAAACATGAAGTCGCGAAATGATCCAGGTCATTTATTTCAAAAGGACATGTGGCGTAGGATCAGCACAGAGAAAGTCGTTTTGGAAAAGATAAAATCAAAATTGTCGATGGCCCGAGGTCCCGAAATGTCAATATTCATCTGGGTCATCCAATCAAAGGGGATGTGTGGTGCTTGATCCAAGAGATTGTGATTTCATGACTCAAGGGTTTGAGCATGGAGCACAACGTGAGTCTACGAAACATGAAATCATGACATGCATGGGAATTGGGCCCATGATCACAGCCCGCAGTCATATGGAAGCAAGGCCATAAAGAAGGGGAAAGTGCCTATCGAGAAATGGGCAGATGAGATTATTTAAGGACATGATTGTGGCCATAAAATGCAAAGGAATCAAACCCTTGATCAAGATGGGTCATTTTGTGGGATTTAGCATAGGAATATTGGAAATCAAGGGGAGTGAAGACTCCCGAAATGCAAGATCCAAAAATTTCATATGGGATATGCGTATGGTCATGGCCTGAGGCTACAAGGAGAGATGGATAGGAGCTGCGCCAAGGGACGAAAGCGCTCGTCTTGGTCTCATCAGAGGATCTGCATGGTTTCGAGGTGTTGGGTTGTCTCGAAGGAGTCATGAATGTCTCCTGAAACATTCACGGGTTTCGGGCTCCATCATGATCCCAATGAAAGTAGTTAATGGAAATGAGGGAGGTTGTTTAAACCTTTTCTCACCCCATAAATGGAAAGCATGGAAATATGGTCATGTAGGCAGACAGTCAACCGAAATTTCTACTATCACTGGACTCTCCTACAAAGCCCATACTGATTCGAGATCGCGTCTGATACAAGAATGCAAGTACAGACTGGTAGAAGAATATGCAGACACAAATATTTTATTGTAGTGGCCAAATGACACTCTCAGTGATGGCAAGCATGCTTAAGAGAAGCACAAGAGAGATCACATCAAGCTTCAAAAGATAATGACACTTCCACTAGGAGAGAGGATGATAGCCATTTTAGCGCATAGGTAGTCATACATGGAGGTCATGAATATGAGGGATCAAAAAAATATCCTTCAATGGAGACTGAGACCACTGGAAGAACAAGCAGTGAGGGAAATTGGAGAGTTGGCCACTATGCAAGGTAAGGTCAAGTAGGAATTGATTGAAGTAGAGGAAAAACTTACAAAATTGACTGCATAGGGGGAAGAGGAGATAGAAGAAAAAGAGGCCATAATAATCAAGGAGGTGGAGCTAGCAAAGGATACCTCTTATAACTTCATTTTGGTATGGAAGAGAAGGAAATAGGCTTGAGTGTCTTGGGATGAGCCAAAGGTGAGTGTTGGGGGCATCTTGGAAAGGTAGTTTTGGAAACAATTTTGTAGTTCTGATATAATGTTAAGAAAAATCCTAAGTATAGGGAAAGTGTGTGAAATAAGAAGGAAATACATGGAGCAAAAAACTAAGGGAATCCAGGAGGATAGTGCACAAAAGGAGGAAAGAGCGTAAAAGGAAGACAACACACACACATAAGAATAAATATGACAATGAATAAATCAAGAAAGAGAGAGAATAAATCATGACAGAAGGATGATAGCTCCACATTCTAGAAATAGAATAATAATAGAAAATAAACATGGAGAGAGAAAAGAAGTCGAAAAACCAGTTAACTGAACTAGCCATGCATTGTAATGAGATTTTTTTGGGATGAACAAATTAGGGTTTTTATCCCTATATTGTTGTACAAATATGTAACGGGTTTGGAAAATAGGGTTTCTTTTCCATGAGTAATTGAGTTCCTCAATGTGGTGGGTTCCCTCTGTAGTTGGTTCGTGGATGTAAAAGTCTGTTGATGAGATAAATCATTAAAGCAATGTCAAAGAGATGATACTAAATCTTGTGTTGTCTGTCTATTATATGTTTGCTTATGAATTATGTCTGAATGCCTCGTAGATAGATTTGTATTATGATTAAAAATGGTATAATATTCATAATTGTTACAACAATGAAATACATATGAATCTGTAATAGCATGATAGTATGAATCCGAATCGCTAAGTATTAATTAAGGAACAAGGATGGAATCTCACGCATAGAAACTATAAAGAAGAATGAATAGGATCAACTCCTCCCTTTCCCTCAATACTGTATAATCTTGGTTCTCACAGGCCCAATAGATACCTTGGGTGATACTTCATCAGCGCAAGTAGTTGATGCCGAAAGGGCCAGTGTCTGGTGTTTTTTCTTGGTTAAATATAATTCAAACCTAGTGTCTTACAACCTACACGCAACATTAACCATTCTCTGTTTTCCTTCACTGCAACTCATAGATTTTTTTGCTCTTCCTTTACTACAACTCATGGATGTCCACACTCTTCCTTCACTGCAATTGGTTGATAGCCTCAAGAAAAATCTAAAATAGTAAGCTCAACTTCATCCCTTCAGCTCCTGCAACTTCCCGCTTCACTGAATTTTGTTTCCTTAGACTCACTGCTTTAGATCTATCAATAATACCTTCCCATAACACCTTACAAATTAGATATTCAATGTGATCAATTTGGTGTAAATAGGAGTCTCTTTATCTCTTATTTATACTTCCCAAATTCCTTCCTTTAGGGGCTATCTTGTAACTATTTTACCCATTTTTCTTCTTTTAGGGTTAACCCAATTTCTTGTTGCAACTACTTTACCCATAATTACTAAACTCATAATTTCTTTGTTACAACTACTTTACCCATAATTAACTTCTTGTTGCAACCACTTTGACTAGAAAACTTCTTGAATACTTTATACAGGATTCTAGAATAATTGACTTCTTGTTGACCTTCTAGCAGTTTCTAGATTATTTTGTTGCAACCAATTTTACTAGAAAACTTCTTGAATACTTTCTAGATGCTTCTAGAATAATTGACTTCTTCTTGACCTTCTAGTAGTTTCTATATTATTCTTGATGATCCTCCAATATTTACAAAGATATATCTCCTCAACCATAAGGAGCCATGTGACATACCACCTATCATTGAAAATAACACGATGCATACTATCCATCTATGATAGTCTTACTTGTAAATGCATTGACTTCCGTGTATTTATTCCTCAATCGACTGTGGATTCCATGAACATACCATTGCGGCTACCAAAATTTTCTACCATACTTGATTCAATGGTTGACATCAATATCCCCTTTGGAATTCATGGTAACAATCTGATGCAATGTTTATTGCATGGAAACACTTATGCTCATGCTCCCCCTGTGACCATCGCTCCTCCTGTGAGCATGCCTCTATTATTTCTCTTGATTTCCATTCCTTTTATTAGTCTCTCTCTCCCCTTTTGACATCAATAGCGAAGGGTAACTTCCCTTTGGGGCTTTTCCCCTTGTCTGAATTGTCCTTTGGACTACTCCCCATGTCTGCACTATGCTTTGGGTTTCTTCCCCTATTTGAATTATCCTTTGGTTTTCTCTCCCTGTCTGGAATTTCCTTTGGGATGCTCCCCCTATCTGTAAGATTCAAATATTTATGTTTTCCTTTTTCTCTTTATGGTGATTCCTCATGTACATCCATGACATATATGAAAAAAATTCAAAAATTCACCATGGGGTAGAAACTAATCCAAGTTTTTGTCGAAGATACTCAAAGGTCACCCTTAGAAGAGTTTTGGTGAAGATATCTACAATTTTCTCTTTTGTCCCAATATACTCAACCCTGATTTTCTTCTCTGCAACCTATTCCCATAGAAAATGAAAATTGATAAGAATATGCTTCTTCTTAGAGTGAATCACTAGATTCATTGAGAAGCTAATGGCACTAGTGTTATAAAAAAATATCAAAATGGGCTCATCGTATTCAACCTATATATCCTTCAAACTTGGTTTCATCCATAGAGCTTGAGTACAACATGTTGTTGTTGCAATATACTTTACTTCTATTGTAGACAAATATACTAATGATTGTTTCTCGCTCAACCATGATACTAGGAAGTCACCCAAGTAGAAAGATGTTCCATTTTCACTTCTTCTATCATCAATGCAACCTGCCCAATCTGTATCTGTATAGGAAACAAGAGATAGATCATTCCATTTTGGATAACATAATCCAAACGCTTTTGTACCTTTTGATATATTTGAATATCCTCTTTATTTCCATAACAAGTGATTCGTTTAGTGCTTCTTGAAACCTTGCAACCTATCCAAATTATTGTATCACATCTGGTCTAGAAGTTGTTACATAGAGTAAGCTACCAATAATTGATTTGTACTATCTCTGGTCTACATCCTTATAATCATCATTCTTACTTAAATTGCAACTGGTCTACATAGGAGTACTAACTGGTTTTCAATATTCCATTCCAAACCTTTTTAGAATTTCTCTGATATACTTGGTCTAAGATATGAATATATGTTTGTTTCTCTGACATATCTGTAATCCAAAAAATAGGTACAAATCTCCAAGTAATGACATATCAAACTAATTATGCATGTCTTTGGAAATTTTTTTACTCATCCTATCATCATCACTTCCAAAAATAATATTATCAACATACACTTCAATTATCAAGATACTATCTTGATTTAACTTTATGTAGAGATTTATGTTTGCATTTCCTTTCCTGAACCCTTGTTGTTGTAAGTACCTATCTAGTATTGAATACGATGCTTTGGGGGCTTGGTTGAGACCATATAGTTACTTCTTAAACCTACAAACATAATTTTCCTTTTCTAACAACTGAAATTTTTCTAGATGCTTGATTTATACTTGTTCTTCTAACTCTCCATTTAGAAATATTGACTTTACATCCATCTGATAGACCTCAATATTTCTAGAACATACATAGTCCAGAATCAACTTTATTTCTTCCATTCTGGAAACTGGGGAAAAGGTCTCTTCAAAGTCTATACCTTCAACCCGAGTGTATCCTTTAAATACCAATATTTCTTTGTTCTTGGTAACATGTCTATCCTTGTTCATTTTATTTTTTCTGAAGACACACTTTGTACCAATCACGTTTTTTTTCTTATTCCTAAGAACAAGTTTCCATGTATCATTCTTCTCTATCTGGTCAAATTCTTCATTCATAGATTTGATCCAGTATTCATCCTTGTTGTCTTCTTCAAATCTACTTGGACAAGTTGTGGATAACAGTGCTAGGTGTTGTTCTTTTGGTGAACATATTCTTCTTCGGGTTTCAAATCTTGCATCTTTATTCCCAATGATATGTTCTAGTGGATGAATTTTCTGCACTCGCCTGTTAGGTGTGTTTTAAGGTTCGTGAAGATATTTTTTCTCTTTCTCTTCCTATGTCTACTCTTCTTCTTCATCGTTTTATTCATCTACTTCTTCTTCCTTCAAATCTTCTTCATGATACCGTTCCACTAAATGTTTTCTTCCTTCCTTTGTCCTCCATCCATTTGTTTCATCACTCATCACATTAATGCTTTCGAATATTTTGTTGAGTCTCATATTGAAGCATTTGTATGCTTTTATTTTTCTTGAGTACCCAACCAATATGCCTTTATCAACTCGACAATCAAATTTTCCAATTCTTCCATTGTATCTTTTGATATAACATTTTCTTTTGAACACTCTAAAATGATTTAGATTTGTTGGTATTCCTTTCCATAGCTTGTAGGGAGTTTTATCACTATTATTTCTGATCATTCCTTTGTTTTGAATATGAATTGTTGTATGTAATTCTTGTACCCAAAATACATCCTTCAACTTGGAATCTTTCAATATGGTTTTGGCCATTTTCTGTATTGTTTTGTTTTTCCTTTCGACAACTCCATTTTGTTCAGGTGTCCTGGTTATTGAGAACTATCTATGTATCCCATGTTCGCTACAGAGATATATGAATTAATTTGATGTAAACTCTCCTCCATTGTCTAATCTCAAACACTTGATTTTTTATTCTGTCTCAATCTCAACCATTTTTGTGTATATCTTGAAGTGTTCAAATTCCTTTGACTTCTTCCTAAGAAAGAAAATTGCAGTCATCCTTGTGTAGTCATCAACCAATAACATAAAGTATTGTTCTCCATTCAATCCTTTTTTTCTTTTCGGGATACATAGATATGTATGTGCAATCTCTAGTTGTTTTGTTGTGGAGTAATCCTTTGATTTGAACTTGGTCTTGGTTTGTATTCCATGTAGACAATGCTTGCATAGAGTATTTGATGTCTTCGAGATCTTCGACATTTCTCTTACAAATTCCTTTCTGCTTATTTTGTTGAGATCATCAAATTCTATGTGACCCATTCTTCTATGTCAGAGCCAAATTTCATCATCCTTTCCTAGTCAAGGTCTTTCCTTTCCAATTTCATTTAGAACATATATGTTGCTTGGAGTTCTTAGAACTGTAGCCACCAAATTTCCTAATCCTAATTTCCTTATCTGACATTTCTCTAAGTCAAACATAATTATTTGTCCTTGATCACACATTTGACTTACACTTATAAGATTTTGCTTCATGTCTTCGACTAGTACACTATTTTCTTCTCTAACATCCTTGTTTCCAAGCTTGAGTGTGTCTCTTTCTATAATTCTAGTTCAGTTTTCATTCCCAAATGAAATTGATCCATATCTTACTTTCTCAAATTTTAGAAACACATCCTTATCATCTATCATATTCTTTGAGCAACCACTATCAACATACCATCCACATTTTTTTTTGTTAAAATTGTAAGGAAAGTGTATCTTCTTCATTGTTGAATTGATCCTACTTCCTTATCCATATACTTTATGGTTCATGTATATAACTGTTGATATTATATTTTGATTCTCTAGGAAGAACAATCAATCCACAATATTTCTCCATGTGACCAAAGTTTTTTCACTTGTAGCATTATACTTCAACACTCAAGGAATCAAATATGTTGTAGCTTTTGCTCTATGTTTCATGAGACCTTCTTGGGTAGCCATTTTCTGTGTATGCTTCATAGTTGCTTCTCTTCTTGGTATTGGATCTACAATTCATAGCTTTGTGCCCAAAATTATTACATGAATAACATAAACCAAGAAAAATAGTTTGATACCATGGGGTGGAATATATTTTGAATGGAGCTCCTCTTTTGAATCCTTATTCTTCTCGAGGTATCTCTATTTTTGGTTGTTATTGATTATGAATTCTGAATCTTTTGGGTGGTGTAGTGTCTCTGTGATATTCTTCTTGGTTCCTCTTTCCTTTTTTCTTCTTGGGAGATCCTCTAACAGTTTTTGCATAGATTCTTTGTTTTGTTGTCTTGGAACTTGAGCCTTTCTCTTTCTGTTTATATCCTAGTCCAGATCTATGGTAATATGGTCTTCGAAAACTAATGATCTCATCCATTACTTTGGTGATTTTCTATTGCATTTCATTCTTCTGAAGGTCTTTTCTTAGAGTGACTATTTATACAATCAGGCCTTTGATCATTTTGTCCTTTTCATCTGACTGACCTCTAAGTGCTTCTTCAATTCTTTGTCTTATTATAATTGGACTTTTAACTTCACGATCATCTACTCAAATTATTCGGAGTTGGAATTCTGAGATCCTTCTTTCCCTTTTAGTTCTTCCTTGAGTGACTTGATTTTATTTCTTTCAATCCTTAGCTCTTCTTAGGCACTAATTAATTATTGTCTGAGATTGAATTCTCCTTCTTCTTCATAATATTATACCACCATGAAGAGTACTCTTTCTATATCAATTTCACTGTCTTCATCCTCATTTGATGATGAACTATATTTCTTGTTGTAGATACTTTTCTTGAAGAATTTATTTTTGTTTCTTCTACCCTTTTGATTTTTCTTTTTCTTTTTAGGGTCTTCTTATTCAACACTTTCTTTATTCTTATGAGTAAATTTATAAGCAAAAATACCAATACCAACACAATTAAAAAATTTCAATGGAAGTATACCTTTTTGTTTTTTGGCTCCTCTTTTCAAATTTCTGACACAGTTTTCCATTTATGCATCTTCATATAAATCATCGCTACAACTACAATTTGACTTGGGATTTTTTTTTTCTTCTTAGATGAATTGAATGATGCTTCCTTCGTGACTGGATTATCTTTTTGTATCCTCATCTCATAAGATGTGAGTATCCCATGTAGCTCGTCCATACTTAATGTAGCTAAATATGTTCTTTCTTCCAGGGATTAAATCTTCGGGTCATATCTCATATGTAGATACCTCACCACATTTTGAAAAATGATTGGTTACTTCATTTATTCTCCCAAACCTTTAATGGCATTGAATATCCCATCAAATCATATAAATTAGGTGGAAATTTTTTCATCTTCCTTCATCTTCAATTGTTCGAACTTGGCTCTAAAGATTGAATTTTGGTTTCCTTGACTTTGGCATCACCTTCATAGATATTATGAAGTTTGTCCCACACTTCCTTTGTGGAGTCACAATGTATAGATTTCACATATATTGATTCACTTAAACCATTCAGAATAGAATTTCTAGCCTGTGAATCGTTATCTTCAAGTTTATTTCGATCCTTTTCTTTTAAGGGAGTGGTTGGTGCTTTGTATCCTTCAAATCCTTGTTCTTGCACATATGCTTTCATACTTTTTCTTCAAAATCCATAGTTGTGGACATCAAATAGTGTTACTTCAATCTTAGTGTATTCCATGATCTCCTTCTAATGATTATACTATCTCTTGAAGGACCTAGTCTGATACCAATTATTGGAATACTAAGAAGGGGGGTGAATCTGTATGAGCACTTTTATCACTTTTAACCAGAATATGTATTGTTTAAATTTATGAGCAGTTCATCAATAACATTCAAAACATCATGATTAGTATAAATAAATAGTGAACAATGAACAATGAACAACCACACAAGTACACAATACACCATAATTTTACGTGGAAACCCTATGCGGGAGAAAACCAAAGAATCTGTTTCTTATATTTCATAAAAAATACATTTATAGGAAGCACCAGATTCTTTATTTTCCATCTACAATTGGAAGGAGGCTCCAACCCCCTATTTTTTAGGCTCCAACCTAAAGGATTCTCCAACTTCCCAATTCTCTGGTACCAATCGGAAGGAGGATACAACCACCTTTCCTTGCCCCGTCCAACCACCCATAAATATAAATGTATAAAATATTCCACTGCCACAATCAATCGACATGTTACTGATCTTTCATTGTCACTACTAGAACCTGTCACTACTACTATACTTCATCAACTATAACCACTCAACCTTTATGCCTCAAACCCTCATACAAGATCCACAAGACTGTCTTCCCAAAAAAATATTCACGAACTACTATCATTTCATCATAAGAAATATCATTCATCAATTCATAATAAACAACCATAGATACATAGTACACCAAAATTTACGTGGAAACCCAAATACGAGAAAACCACATAATGATTTCTTATATATATAAATAATCATAGGAAGCACAAACTGGAATGAGGCACCAACCCCATGATTTATAGGAACGAACCTGAAAGAATCTACAACTCCCTCAATTCTCTAGCTACAACTAAAGGAGGCTCCAACCCCCTAGTTTGCAGGCTCCAACCTGAAGGAAGCTTCAACTCCCTATATTATCTGGATACAACTAGAAGAATCCTACAAACCCATGATTTACATGCACCAACCTGAAGGAAGCTCCAACTCTCTGAATTATTCGACACCAAACAAAATTAGGCTACAACCCCCTTTACTTTCCTTGTCCTGCTGCCCTAAAATATAAGTGTAGACTCAACTTGTCACTACCATTGGTCAACCTGTAACTTTGACTGTCATCAACTGCCTTCCACTCTCACCGTCACATCAACCAATCATCGTCACTCTGTCACATGAAATTGAGCCTTATGATCAATTAATCATCCAACCTATTATTGTCCATATCACCATCATTGTCACTTTCACTATCACTAATATATCATATCCAATCACACGGATAAAAAAACCATCACCATACCATGCAAATCAACCATGTACTAGAACCTATACCGTACCATGTACATCAACCTGTATCAACCATGCATAAACTATGCATCAAACATATACCATACCATGTACCAAAACATGTACCATACCATGTACTAATATCACCAAGAAGTGCCTCTATAAATTTAGCATATCTTCTTCAAATCATGAACAATAACATCACCAAGATGTTTCTCAATATCACCAATCATGTACCATAAGATATTCCAAGTGTGGGTACCATAACATCAATGATCAACTATATACCTTAATTGTATACCGATACCATGTACCATGCACCAAGAATTAACTATGTACCAAATGATGTTCTTAAACCAAGAAAAAAAAGAATGTTCCTCATACATATGCCACATATACAATAGGATACCATCAATGAAGTGTTTCAAGCATGTGATATCATCACCATGACATATACCAAACTAGATACGAAGATAACCAAGATATGTCTCTAATCATTGTACCATAACATCACCAAGGTGTACCTAGAACATATTCCCAAATCTCGAAACCATGTGCCACAATGTACCTCTAGCATGTATCATACCATGTGACAGAAGATATGCCTCAAGTATATGCCAATATCACAAATATGTGCCTCTAACAATTAACTATAACAACCATAGACAATGTACCAAGGATATGTATCAAGCATGTATCAATGTAACCAAGCCATAAATCTCAACCAAAGGACTCCAAGACATGGCTTAAGTATGTGCCATACCATCCATGATACAAGCCTCAAACAAACACATAAAATAAATACCTTTACTCATGAAGAAGACCCGATGCATATTATCTCATATCAACAAACCAACCTGGTGGATATCATCTTCAACAAACAAAATATACCATATTCTTCAAGAAATTTCCCACGTATCTACGAATGGAACACTATCAACCCAATGATATCCATTCCTTACTCCACTGCGACCTGCATATGTTCATGCATTGCTCCAATGTGACCTATGGATAACCTGAGAAAGATAGTTTGTAGAATTTTCTCCTTTGCTTCCCTCCTCTACCTCAAAATTCACTTCCTCAGATATGCTACGCAAATGATTTACCAAAATATCACTTGAAATATAGATAAACATTGAACTTGTGTGTGTAAGAATGAGAGGCTTATTGAAGTGTATTTATACTTGTCCATGTGACTTATTTCCTTAACTTTAGGAGTGACTTGTACTTTATTTTTATAACCATTTTACGATTTAATTAATGACTTGTAACTTCTTTTTGCAATTGCTTAGGGGATTCTTAATCATTCTTCTGGGATTCCAACTTCAATACCTCATAACTCCTCAACAGTGAGGAACCACGTGGTGTATCGCCTACCATTGGAAACAATATGATGAGGAATATCCAGATATGAGTGTTTTGAATACATTTGAAGTGTTATTCAACCTCATTTTTCTTATTCAACTTTGGGCGTCAAGACCACACCTTTGGGTTTCTTGTAGACTTCTTCAAAGCATCTTCTCGTGAGGGACATGCTTAAAGCTATGCCATAAGGGGACCACTTTGGAGACTTCTTCAATTATACCCATCACATCTATTGGAATCACGGACATCCACTTATGTTGACATCAATGAAAACTAATTATCCAAAAACATCAATGAAAACCAACTATCCAACAATATTCCCCTTTGGCATTGATAGAAACACTCATACTCCAACAATCATGCTCCACATGTGACCAATGCTCTTGATATTTCTCTCCTCATGTTTTTCTCCACATTTTTATCTCCACCTTTGACATCAATGGAAAAGCATGTCTACCTTTGTGGACGCTCCCATATTTTCATGGTTTTGATATTTCTCTTCTGATCTTTCTCTTTCTCCCCTTTTGACATCATAGGAAAAGGGGTAACTCCTCCTATCGATATGTCTCCCCCTATCTGCTTGCTTCTTATCTGGTCTCTCTTTTTGATGATTTCTCTCCCTTTTACTTCTAGGAAAGATGCCATGTGGATAAATGTCGGGATTCCTATACTTTCTCTCTTTCGATGCTTCTTTTCCATTGGTGCATCCTCTTGTAACTCAATGACATATATATAAATCATTAAAAATTAATTGACTTCAAATTTTCATGCATTTTCAAGTTCAAATCAATGACCATACTTTTCAACAATTTTCCTTTGACAGTGTGGCTTATGCTGATGATTTATCTTTCCCTATTCTCTCGTGTCTTTCAATGCTTTCCTTGTTGTGACTAATTGATTCCACTTGCCAATATCCTCTGATCATTGTCATACATATGTCTAGACCTGCTAATGATATCATAAATCCATTTATGTCCATATGTCATAAAATTTCCATGATTCTATTACTGAATTGCACATAATGTTAACCCATATGTATTTTTACTCTTTTGAATACTTTTTTTACTTTGTTGTAACTGATCATTGTATATTCCTTCTTCTCAATCTATCTTCTCAATCTATAAATAAATATTTAAATGCTTGGAACAATCTATATTGAATATATCCCTTCTTGAATTCATACATGGAATCCACTATACAATTAGGAACCTCTTCCTGATAAATGTGAAAATGATATAATTCATAACTTCCAGTTGGTACCTACATGGGAATATGTTCCAAAAGTTGTTTCTCAAACAATGAAACTCTCACAACAAATTCTTCACTTCTTTCATTAAACCATTATGAAATTTCCTTTCCAAAATATCCAAACACTTCATACTGCTTGAAATGTATTTCTCTTATCTGTAGAGATGTTGCTTAGACTCCCCCTCTTCAATATTCATATTTACTGAAAGTCTCAAAGATCATTGGATCAAAAAGGTGGAGGAAGTCACCCTAATGCAGATTAATCTTCCTCTTCATAATCTTCCTGAATTTTGACATATTCCTCTTTATCAACTTCCTGTATTCTAACATATTCCTCTTTTCTTGTAGATTCATCATGATCTTGCGTTGCTGCAAATATTGTGAGTACGATCTCTGGGACTTGGTTTTCATTCACATGTTCTTCTTGTTTTTCATTTCTTCTCCATACCTTCCTATATATGACATCTTCCTTTTTCCCATAGATTTGTCCTAATCTCGTACTACTGCAAATCTCGAGAGTATGACTTCTAGGTCTTCTTCATTCATCTTTTCTTCCTTTACATGTTCTTGTTTTGTTTTCCAAATCTTATTATATCTGATATTAGTTTTCTCTTTCATAGAAGTATCTATCATGTTTTTGTAGTCATGAGCTATGTGTCCATAGTTATGGAATTTTTAACATTCAATATTGTGTGGGCCCACATAAACATTTATTGCTTAACCATTTCTTCCATAGTTTCTATAATCTACAAATTTATGTCAAAAGTTATTACAAGTAAAACAATGACCATAATTTTTTTTTTGATACCTGGGTGTTAATGATCTTCTTTGTGTTGTATTCCTTCTGAATTCATGCCTTGGTTGATCACGATATTCTCTTATTTTGTTTCCTTCATAATGATTGAAGCTTATTTGATACCTGAAAGTGGAGGGTAGTCTTTCATATCTGACTCTTCTATAGTCTTCTTCTTGATTTTTCTTCATTTCTGTAATGTTCTTATTTGAGGGCTCACATTCTTCCTTCTTGGTAGGACCGTTGATAACTTATGAATAACTTTTAGACTTCTCTTCATTCTTCCTTTCTAGCAACATGCAACAATTCCCTTCATATTTATTTATCGATGATGTGGAGATTTTTCTCTCTTTAGTGTTCTTGATGAGATTCACAACTTTAACTCTTAATGTGAAAACTTCTTCTTCAATCTTCTCATAATCTTCTTATTTATTCATAATCTGGATCTTCATTACTTTTTTCTTCTTCAAGTTGGGTCTTCAATTAGACAATTTATTCTTAAAGTCCTCTTTCTTGTTTACTCAATTCTTCTTCAAGATTATTTTAGTCTTCAGATCTTTGCTTGATATGGCTAGTCAAAATATTTTTTCTCTTCTTTGCTTCCTTTCTTGGTGCTACTATTTCGTCTTCCAAAAATTGATTTTATTCCAACTCACTTTTGCATACTTCTTAAATCCTTCTAGCTTCTTCTAATTGGACTTTTAGGCATGTAATAATACGTTGGACTTATTCAAAGTTGGGATTTTGAGACCCCGTCTAGCTCAATAAGTTATTCCTTGAGTGACTTGTTCTTCCTTCTTTATTTCCTCATATCGTCTAAAGAACAAATTAAATTTTCTTCAATATTTACTATTCCTTCTTCACAATCGTCTTCTTCTAAATCTGTTTGACGTGAAGAGAATATTTCATCTTGTTATGCTTCAACATCTTCTTTATTCTGATTAGTGTGTTCTAGATCTACAATAGACTGAGATTCCTTAAAGTATATATTATGTACCTTATCCCAAAGTTCTTTGGTTTATGAACATTGTCCCACTTTGTATTTTACCGAATCCGGTAATCCTTCCGAAATGAAATCCATTTCTATTTTGTTGTTTCTCTTCAATTCCTTCTTGGATGCAATCTTCAGTTTCTTTGAACAGGTGTATCTTGTCACAACTGAGTACCAAACATCATACCCATGTGCTCCTAGAAATACTTTCATCATGTTTCTCCACACCTAATAGCTTAGACCATTCTCACCATCAAACTATGTTACTCTAATCTCAATGTACTTCATGATGTTCCTTCCAATGGTTAAATTGTTTCCTTAAAGGACTCACTTTGATACCAATTGTTAGAATACTGAGAGAGGGGTAAATCAATATGAGCACATTTTACCACTTTCAATCACAGTATATACAAAGTTCAATTTTATAAAAAATGTATCACTTATGCATTCAATATATCATTGCATCATAAACAATATCATTAATCAATGCATAATAAACAACCACAAATACACAGTACAACATAATTTATGTGGAAACCTAAATGGGATAAAAACAAACAATGATTTCTTATATATATATATATATATAAAGAATACATTCATAGGAAGCACCAACTTCCAAATTCTTCATCACCAACTAGAAGGCGGCAACAACCCCTTGATTTACATGAACCAACCTGAAGGAATCTCCAACTCCCTCAGTTGTCTAACACCAACCAAAAGGAGGCTACAACCCCCTTTCCTTGCCCCTTCATGCCTCCATGAAATATAAGTTTAGACTCAAATGGTCACTACCACTGATCAACTTGTAACTTCCACTATCATCAACCAACCTATCAATATCACTGTCACATCAAATAATCATTGTCACTCTATCACATCAACCTGTGCCTGATGATCAACTAATCATCCAACCTATCACTGTCCCTGTCCCTATCACTATCATTGATATATCATATCCACTCACATGGATACCAAAACAGTCACCATACCATGTACATCAACCATGTACTAGAGCCTATACCATAACATGTACATCAACCTGTATCAACCATGCATCAAATATGCATCAAACCTGTACCAAATCATGTACCAAAACATGTACCATACCATGTACTAAGATCACCAAGAAGTGCCTCTAGAAATGTACCATATCTTGATCAAACATTGAACCATAACATCACCAAGATCTGTCTCAATATCACCAATCATGCATGATAAGATATGTTTAGGTACCATATACCTCAATTGTATACCAACACTATGTTCCATGTACCAAGCATTAACTATGTACCAAATGATGTTCTTCAAACAAGAACCAAATAATGTGGCTCATACATATGCCACCATATATAATATGATATCATCACCATGAAATATACCAAACTAGATACCAGGATAACCAAGATATGTCTCTAATCGTTGTACCATAAAATCACCAAGGTGTACCTTAAGCATATGCCAAAATATCCAAACCATGTGCCACAATGTACCTCAAACATGTATCATACCATGTTCTATAAAATATATCTCAAGTATATGTCAATATCACAAAGATGTGACTCTAACAATGAACCATAACAACCATACACAATATACCAAGGATATGTCTCAAGCATGTACCAATGCCACCAAGACACAAACCTCAACCAAAGGACTCCAATACATGTATTAAGTATTTTCCATATCATCCATGATACAAGCCTCAAAATAACATATAAAATACATAACGTTATTCATGAAGAAGACCTGGTGCATATCATCTGAGATCAACAAACCAACCTGGTGCATATCATCTTAGATAAACAAAAAAGAATGGTCCATATCACCTTCAACATATTCTTCAAGAAATTTTCCACAGATCGGCGACTTGCACACTATCAAACCATAGATGTGTGTGCCTTTCTCCATTGTGACCCGCAGATGTCCATGCCTTTCTCCACTATGACCCACAGATAACCTCAAAAAGATAGTTTGTAGACTTTTCTCCTTTAATTCCCTTTGCTACCTCAGACTTCACTTCCTCAAATATGACATGAAAAAGATTTACCAAAATATCACTTGAAAGATAAATAAACATTGAACTTGTGTGTGTAAGAATTAGAGCCTTCTTGAAGTGTATTTATACTTTTCCATGTGACTTCTTTTCTTTACTTTAGGGTCGACCTTTTATTTTTTGTTATAACCATTTTAACATTTAATTAATGACTTGTAACTTCTTTTTGCAACCATTTAGGGGATTCTTAACCATTCTTCATGACTTCAAACATCATCACCTCATATATCCTCAACCATGATAAACCACGAGGCGTACCATCTACCATTGGAAATAGTATGATGACGACTATCCATATATGAGTGTTTTGTATACATTTGAAGTTTTCTACAACCTCATTTTCATCATCCAACTTTTGCACTCATGACCACATCGTTGGGTTTCTTATAGCATTCTTCAAAGAATGTTCATGTGAGGGCTATGCTTAAATCTATTCCATAAGGGGTCCACTTTTGAGATTTCTTCAATTATACCCATCACATCTGTTGAAATCAAGGAAAACCACTTATGTTGACATCAATGAAAACTAACTATACAAAAACTTCAATGAAAACCAATTATCCAATAATATCCCCCTTTGGCATTGATGGAAACACTCACACTCCAACATTCATGGTCCACTTGTGACCAATGCTTGAAATCTTTCTCTCCTCATGTTTATCTCCCTCTTTGACTTCAATGGAAAAGGGTATCTCCCTTTGGGTTTGCTCCCCTATATTCATTTTTATGATATTTCTCTTTTGATCTTTCCCTTTTTGCCCCTTTGACACCACAGGAAAAAGGGTATATACCCATGCCAATATGTCTCCCCCTTTCCTCATGCTTCTAATATGGTCTCTCTTTTTGATGATTTCTCTCCCCTTGACTTCTCTATAATATTCCACATGGATCAATGTGGGGATTACTATACTTTATCTCTTTCGGTGGTTCTTGTTTGTTGGTGATTCCTTTTGTAATTCATTGACATATATAAAAAGCATTAAAAAATTACTTGAATTCAAACTTTAATAGCTTGTAAAGTTGACATCAATGACCATGATTTTCAACAATTTGAATATAATAATAATAATAATAATAATAATAATAATAATAATAATACACAATGAAATATGAATATACAAAAAACAAAGAAGGAATTTATCATTAATTAAATTGTTCACCCATTGGATTTAGACCAAGAATGTTCCTCCCTATTATAAACATTGATGTTCCAAATATAAATAGCATGTCACCCTTGATCCAGGGATATAAATCCACAATGACAGGTCATTGGCTGAATCTACATAAAGCAATTAGCTAATAGTCTCTCAGGTTTTCCCAACTATATAACAATCCTAATTTCCATCTCTCTTCCTCTTTAGTCAACACAACCCAAATAAATGAACCCATTTCTCTACAATGCATACCCTTAAGTTGATCAAGATTATATTCATAAAAAAATGAAAGTAGAGATATTACAATGAAATAATCATGAAAATTTCCAGAAATAGAGAAACACAACAATACTTGATTTTTATCAATGAAATAATTGTAAAGACACTGTAAAAATACAGAGTGCAAGACTCACTAGAATGGTGGCAACTTTATCTCTAAGAAGAGATGTGATGGATACACTCATTTTCCATAATATGATTACAATGAGGTTGTGAAGGCCTTTTTATGATAAACATTAATGCCAAAACCCTAGACATCCAAAAACCTAACCCTAGGAGATGAAACTCCAAAAGTCATGTGGGACTTGTTTGGGTAAGTTAGTACATTAACTTCCCAGGGTTGTAAATTTTGCATAAGATATCCATTTTAGGAATGTGATATCCCGTTGGAAAGGTATTTTTGAGAACCAATAATTAAGACATCAAACTATGACTTTGTCTAAAATTTGACTCTGGCAAGCCAAGAAAACACTATAGCCAAAAAAACATTGTTTAGTGCCCCAAAACGGCCTTGGAAGTACAATAAGATGTGTTTATATGAAAAAATAAAAAATAAGGAAGTCATATTAGGTGGGATGCCACCAATATCCCCCTGGAAGATGTGTAGGGCTTCAGACAGCCTTGAAAGTGTATAACCCACAATTACAAAGAAGTACATAATCATGTGTTTCACTAAAAAATGAAAAGAGGAGCTAGTTGGAATAGGTGGGTGGCCACCAATCTCCACATAGATAAATCCTCCCTCCTTAGGAATAAATGGTATCCATTCCATTGAGTTTCCATGGAAGAGGGGAAAGAATTTTATGAATCTGACGAGTGGTGAGCTGCGTGCCTTGTTGGATAAGTTGTGCTTCTTGGCTTGTGGAAAATTCTCACAAACCTATTGTTGGAGGGGTTGAATCTATTCCACCAACCTGTTTTCTCTAGGTTGGATGGGGCATTGTGTAGGCACCATTGTAGGTGAAGAAACAATATATTCTGTCTCTTCGACAATTTGTTTTTTTCGGATAGAAGGTGTTGAGGCTGCAGTGGTCTTTTGTGAATCCTTTTAACATACTGTGAAGAGGATGAATTTTGTAGTATGAGAGATTACATTGGGGTACCTTTTTAGCAGTAGTCAAAAATACCTCTGGTATCTTGTAGATATGACCTCCGAGAGTAATAATGACACTACGGGGTCTAGACTCATAGACAACATGACGTTTCCACATATATGATTTTCTAAAAACAACATCACAAACATAAAAGGGGGAAATATCACACACTGCCTCATCCTTGAAGGGATGCATGCCATAGGACAAGTGACATTGTTGGATGACACGAAGATATCATCCCTGGTTAAGCCACCTAATGTTATATGGTTGTGGGTGTGGTGTTGTCGACAGTCCCAACTATTTTACGACCTTAGCTGATATTATGTTCTTCTGGCTATCGGTATCAACAATGAAATGAAATGGGGTCCCCTTAACCCACATCTGTGAATGGAAGAGGTGCTCCCCCTCTTCATGATCCACCGGTTCTTCTAGCTGAATTATTGTGGTCATGATAATAGCAGTGGGGTATGCATCGATGATCTGTCTATTTTCAATATTTTATGGATTGGATTTCGAATAAGGGTTCAACTTTGTGTCTTTGACCTCGACCAATAATGATTGTTTCGAGCTATTAAATTATGAGCTTGATTTATTATGTGGATTAATTCTTTTATTTCCTTCAATACTTTGATTCCGACTTAATACACTTCAACAATTTCAAATCATAATCGAATAGAAATAATTATGTAGATAAGTAAACATGCATATCAACAACACATATACCCTGGGTAAACCCTGTACAGGGAGAAAAACCCCAGCAAACAGTATTCCTTTATTGCATTAATAATGTAATATCTCTTACAAATATCCACCATGAATGTACTTCTTTGAAAGAGCTTGCCAAGATGACTCTGACCTGACAAAGACTTACAAGACCTAGCTGAAATACACCTTTGATATGTTGCCTCTTTATCACTGATGTGCTCCTCTATTACTTCACCCTCAACCTGCATATGAAAACTCTGTTTCAAAATTGTGTTGCAAAACTATATTGCAGAACTATGTTGAAGAGAGGATTCAACCTCTTCTTATATATGTTGAAGAGGGGTAGAGGAGAGGCTCGAAATAGTAACCTGATTGCATGCATTAGTCATAATTCATCTTGATACTTTAGTTTGAACTTAGAAAAAGACTTGAGATTGGTTACAACTCAGCATTACACTTTAGTTCAAACTTAGAACTATACTTGAGATTGGCTACAACTCAGCATTACACTTTAGTTCGAACTTAGAACTAGACTTGAGACTGACATGATTTAGTTCGAACTTAGAACTAGACTTAAGACTTTAGTTGCAACTCAATATTACACTTTAGTTCTAAGCTAGAACTAGACTGAAGACTTTAGTTGCAACTCAACATTACACTTTAGTTCTAGACTGAAGACTTTAGTTGCAACTCAACATTACACTTTAGTTCTAAAATAGAACTAGACTCAAGACTTTAGTTGCAACTCAACATTACTAAAATAGAACTAGACTTAAGACTTTAGTTGCAACTCAACATTACTAAAATAGAACTAGACTCAATACTTTAGTTGCAACTCAACATTACACTTTAGTTCTAACATAGAACTAGACTCAAGACTTTAGTTACAACTCTTGACAAGGAAATTCTAAATTCTCTTCATGGTGAATAATGTTTACACATGCCAACACACTAGATCAATACAATTACACCATTTTCAATATTAGGAATATCGTTTGTTTCTAGCTCATAGGAATTTTACATTTTCAACCTAACTTTTGCTCGATACCTTGACTTTTTCTCATGGCTCACAAGGTTTGACTAGGCTCACAGAGGTTGTATGTTCCCCCTGACTTTTGCACTAGTGTGTCTATGCTCACAGAGGTTGTACGTTCCCCTTGACTTTTGCACTAGACTGTCTATGCTCATAGAGGTTGTACGTTCCCCCTGACTTTTTCATTAGACTCACATAACATCTCGTTCATCTTGACTTTTGGTTTGACTCACAAATGTTGTTCGTTCCCCCTGGATTTTGTCAATACCTCACAAGATTGGTTGATTCTTCAAATCTCCCTGGCTAACCTCAGGGTGGCCCATATGGCCTCTCATTGGAGAATGAATTTCAATCCTGCCAAATGTAACACTCCCTCCAAGCGAGGGAGTCATTCTTAGCCACACTAAGATTTCCTCTCAGCTGCACAAACTATCTCGAGGTGAGAGGCTTGGTTAGGATATCATCTACCTACTCGCTTGTGGCTATGTACTGTAACTTTACAGTTTTTCTCTGGACCAAGTCTCTGATGTAGTGGTACCTCATGTCAATATGTTTTGACCTGTTGTGAAATATTGTGTTCTCTGTCAATTTTATGCAACTTTGATTATCACAGTGAACCACCGTCATCTCGAGCTTGTAACCAAACAACCCAGAAACCAATTTTCTGAGCCATACTTTTTCCTTGCTAGCATCACTTGATGCAATGTACTCATCCTCTGTTGTACTCTATCCAATGGATCCCTACTTTTGGCTTGACCAAGAGATCATAGTGGATCCTAAACTGAAGCAGTATCCAAAAGTACTCTTCCAATCCACTGGGCTTCCCGCCCAGTCAACATCTACATACCCATGCAAAAATAAACCACCACTGGATGTATATCTTAGACATAAGTAATGGTCCCTCTGAGATATCTCAAGATGTGCTTTGCTGCCACCCAGTGTCTTTGTCTCAGTTCAGTCATGAACTAACTCATTACAATCACTGCATAGCATGTATCTAGCCTAGTGTGGATCATGTACATCAATGATCCAATTAGCTGCCTATACATGGTGGGATCCACCAAATCTGAACCTGTATCAGAATTATGCAGCTTTTTCAGGTTGGTAACCATTGGAGTAGACATGGATTTTCAATCCATCATACCAAAATTATTTAGTACATCCACTGTGTATTTTCCTTGTGCTAGAAATATCTCTCCCTATCTTTGCCACACTTCCAATCCTAGGAAGTAATGCATCAAGCCTAAGTCTTTCATATTGAATTCTAAGGTTAGTTGCCTCTTACATCAGGCTATTAGCCCCTCATTTCTTGTTACAAAGAGATCATCAACATACAAGATTAGTATAACAGGTTGGTTACCTCTTACCTTGAAGTATGGATTTGCATCAACATCACTTTTTTGAAAGCCCGGGCTTTTAAGAAAGCCATAAATCCTGTCATACCAAACTCTGGGAGCCTGATTAAGACCATAAAAGGCCTTCCTTAGCTTTCATACATGAGTTCCTTTGTTATGTAGTATAAAACCATCTGGTTGTTCCACAAATACCTCCTATTCAAACTTTCCATTCAAGAATGTTGTTTTTACATCCATCTGATGTAGTTTCCAACCAAGTATGAAAGATAAAGAAATAATAGTTTGAATAGAGGTATACTTGGATACATGAGCACTAGTATCTTCGTAGTCGATTCCTTCTTTCTGAGTGACACCTATGGATACAAATATTCCTTCGAAATTTTCCACACTTCCATCAACTGCATGTTTGATCTTATATATCCATTTGGAAGAAACCAGTGATTTGTTTTTTGGCCTTGGCACAATGTACCAAACATTGTTCTTTACAATAGACCTGTATTCCTCAAGAATGAAATCCTTCCATACTTGTAATTTATATGCTTCTTCAAATGAAGAAGGCTCGACATCACTAATGCTACTCATCAGTGCAATATAGCGTCCAAACCTATGAGGACTCTTTCCTTCCCTGAAATTTCCTTTGGGAGAAGCTATCCTTTCTACTTCCTACACTATTTCTTTAAGCCACCCTAGCTTCCTTTTGGTTGGAGGTTCTTCAAGAGTTATTTATAACACTTCAGTAGGTTCTAGGGGCTCATTACTTGGCCCTTCACGAGGTTAATCCCTCTAATAATCTAACTCTTCATTTTCAGAAGAGGGTGAAGTTGGTTGAACTGCTTCTGAATCCTATTGAAGCTCTCTGGATTTATTAAATGCGGCTTCCTCATGGAAAGTCACATCTTTGCTTACCTCTATTTTCCTCTGAACTGGTACATAAATCTTGTAAGCTTTGGAGTTCTCATTGTACCCCACAAAAACCCCTTTCTTTCCTGAGGGTTCCATCTTTGTCCTCTTTTCCTTAGGGACATGAATATACACAGGACATCCAAATATCCTTAGATTCCCTACTTCAGGTTTGATCCCTAAGAAGACTTCTTCGGGAGTCTTGTCCTTCAAAATAGAATGTGGACACCTGTTCTGAATATACATGATAGTGAAGGTAGATTCTGCCCATAAATAATTTGGCAGATCCTGGTCAAACATAATTACTTTCGCTACCTCACAAATAGTCTTGCTTTTCCTCTTAGCAACACCATCTTGTTGAGGGTTATATGGCATGGTCAACTATCTCTTGATTCTTGCTAACTTGCAGAAATCCTCAAACTGAAGAGATTCAAACTCTCCTCCATTGTTTGTTCTAAGGATTCTGATGTGGTTACCTATCTACTTTTCAATAAAGGCTTTATACTGTTTGAATTTATCAAATGTGTCACTTTTAGCTTTAAGAAAATATATCCAACATTTTCTTGAGTAATCATCAATAAAAATGGCATAATACAAACAACCATTGAGTGGGGGAGATGACATGGGACCACATACATCATAATGAACCAGATCTAAGATGCCCTGAGCTATGTTGTCAGTACTAGGAATTTCTTTCTTTATATTTTTACCTAGCATGCATCCCTTACAAATTTCATTTTTACTAAGAGAAATAGAGGGCATGCCACATACCATGTTCTGTAGTTCTGGAAGAAAATTGTAATGAAGATGTCCAAGTCTTCTATGCCACAACTCTCTAGAGCTAGTCGCATCATGAGCCAATGCCTGAATTGACTATCCTGACACAATGTACGGTCCTCCACTGTGAGTTCCAATGGGTTCTGTTGTACTTTAGTGGATACCTTTAGCCCATAGTAGTGCCTTCCTGTCATTGAAGATCACCCAATATCCCTTGTCCTCAAGGTTTGCAACTGATAGTAGATTCTTCTTGAGCCCTGGAACATATAATACTTCATCAACATGAAGTCTAGCTCTAGATTCCAATATGAAGGAGATAGAGCCTACTCCCATTTTTCATCCCCAAGCTCGACCTGATCTACAAAAGATTTTCTCTTGAAATCTAAGAGGATATCCTTGTACCCTATCATGTTCTTTGATGCACCATTGTCTACTAACCAAGTTTTCAGCCCCATGGAAGTTGAACTGGATAAACCATAAACCAAATAATATTCTTTCCTGTTTTCTTTCTCATTAGAAGGACTTTTCTGATTTCTTTTGGATTCATCATCCTTAGCATTTGAGGCATGATGTTTCCATTTCCTAGGATATTTCTTTCTAAACCAACAATCTTTAGAAAAATGACCCAACTTGTTACAACTAAAGCATTTAATCTTAGATGTATCAATATTCTTGCCTTTGAATGTACCTTTGATGTTTGGCTTCCATTGAGAGTCTTTATGGAAAGTGCCTTTCTTCTTTCCCTTGAATCTTTATGCTAAAGATGAGTGCTCTTCTTTCGTTGGCTCACTCCTGGTAGCTGTGCAACTCTCATACTAGAGGAAATCATGCCATAACCTCTCAAACATGGTCTAAATATCTCTCCCACTTACACTGGATAAGAAGGTCTCCCATGAAGAAGGAAGATCGTAAAAAATGGCATTTACTAAATCATCATCATCCACTATCACCCCTATGACCAAAAGATGATCTCTGATCTGAGCTATCCTGGAATAGAAAGATGCCACTGATTCACCTTTCTCCATCTTCAAATACTTAAGTTTGTGCTTAAGTGTCCTCTTTTGACTTGGAGCCTCTTTCTCATACAGATTCACCAAGGTATCCATACAGTCCTTGGTAGTCATCAACGCAATCATTGTAGGCATTATTCTATCTTTGACTAAGTCAAAGATGATTCACTTGGCCTTTGATTGAATCTTCTTGAAATCCATTCTTCCTGCATTATTTATTGGCTTCTCCACCACTGTGGTCACATACTACTCAAGATCATGCTCTTTCAAGATATTTGTTATACGGAGCTTCCACACATTAAAGTTGGTAGCTCCTTCGAGCCTATCTTCGGCCCTGACTAAAATGGAGGATGCCATGGTCCTCACACTGGAAAATTAATCAATCTCTCTTGGCTCTGTTTTTTCCTCTTGCTGCAATTCAACACATTTAACACACCCTAATCTCTAATACCATGTTAAATTATGAGCTTGATTTCTTATGCGGATTAATTCTTTTATCTTCTTCAATACTTTGATTCCATATTAATACAGTTCAACAATTTCAAATCATAATCGAATAGAAATAATTATGTAGATAAGTAAACATGCATATCAACAACACATATACCTTGGGGAAACCCTGTACAGGGAGAAAAACCCCAGCAAACAATATTCCTTTATTGCATTAATAATGTAAGATCTCTTGCAAATATCCACCATGAATGTACTTCTCTGAAAGAGCTTGCCAAGATGACTCTAACCTGACAAAGACTTACAAGACCATGCTGAAATACACCTTTGATATGATGCCTCTTTATCACTAATGTGCTCCTCTATTAATTCACCCTCAACCTGCATATGACAACTCTATTTCAAAATTGTGTTGCAAAACTATATTGCAAAGCTGTGTTGAAGAGAGGATTTGACCTCTTCTTATATAGGTCGAAGAGGGGTAGAGGAGAGGATTGAAATAGTAACCTAATTGCATGCATTAGTCATAACTCAACTTCATACTTTAGTTCGAACTTAGAACTAGACTTGAGATTGGTTACAACTCAGCATTACACTTTAGTTTGAACCTATAACTAGACTTGAGACTCACATGCTTTAGTTCTAAGATAGAACTAGACTGAAGACTTTAGTTGCAACTCAACATTACACTTTAGTTCTAGACTCAAGACTTTAGTTGCAACTCAACATTACACTTTAGTTATAAAATAGAACTAGACTCAAGACTTTAGTTGCAACTCAACATTACACTTTAGTTCTAACATAGAACTAGACTCAAGACTTTAGTTACAACTCTTGACAAGGAAATTCGAAATTCTCTTCATGGTGAATAATGTTTACGCATTCCAACACACTAGATCAATACAATTACATCATTTGCAGTATTAGGAATATCGTTTGTTTCTAGCTCATAGGAATTTACATTCAACCTAACTTTTGCTGGATACCTTGACTTTTTTTCATGGCTCACAAGGTTTGACTAGGCTCACAGAGTTTGTATGCTCCCCCTGACTTTTGCACTAGTCTATCTATGCTCACAGAGGTTGTACGTTCCACCTGACTTTTTCACTAGACTATCTATGATCACATAGGTTGTATGTTCCCTGTGACTTTTTCATTAGACTCACATAGAATCTCATTCATCCTGACTTTTGGTTTGACTCACAGAGGTTGTCCATTCCCCCTGGTTTTTATCAATACCTCACAAGACTGGTTGATTCTCCAAATCTCCCTGGCTAGCCCAGGGTGGCCCATATGGCCTCTCATTGGAGAATCACTATCAATTCTGCCAAATTTAACATGAGCAACATTCATTGGTGTTGTGGCAAGAGATTTTATGGAAGTCATGCCACTTCCTAGTGTCATTCTTCGTATTTAATTTACCCGTTTTTTCAGGTGTCTTGGACTGGTTGTCTAGAGGCTGTTGGTTAGGGTTGTCTTTACTGTGATTTGTTTTTTTCATACTTGGAGACCCAAATTCCCATTTGTTCTGGTGCCTAAATTTCTTCTTGATTTTGATAGAATATCCATGGGAAACTCCCAATGATGAGATGTTTAGGAAATCCATTTCAGTTAGGATGTACCTATGTAGAGCCCCATGGTATTTCAGAACCATATGCCACTCGAAGACTTTGATACCTAGATTGGTGCACAAGGTATGCAAAGTATTTGTGAACTTTGACACTATTTGTCTCTTCTCTTTCCGTAGTGTGGTCCATCTCATGTATTGGTCATCATAGTTATCAACAGGATAGTATTGTTCTTTGACCACATCTAAAAAAAAATCCAAGTGGGATCAACCCCATATATTCCAGATTCCTCTATAGACGTTTTCTTCCAGTAATTTTCCCACCAATGTTTGACATGGGGGAGAGCCTTGAGAAGTGCAAAGGTGATCTTTTCCCTGTTAGAAATTTTTTGAGAAAAGAAATAACCTTCTAATAGATTTAACTATTTTTCTAGGGTGTCTGAATCTATATGACCATCAAATATGGGAATATAAAAATTAAATTGTACCTTGAAGGGAGAGTTTCCTAAAAAATGGTCGTTTGATGGAGATGTGGATGTTGCTATCGATGAGATTTGAAGGATGCGTGAAAAATTCTCCATCATTTCATACCTTTATCGCGTGAGAGCTTGCTAAAGTAACAGGTTAATATAATCTTCTTCTCCAATTTTTATTTTCTATTGCGATCGAGGGTTTCTTGGGCCTATGAGAGTGATTGTCCTTAAGGGAGAAGAAATCGAGACCTAACTGGCTATACTTCAACCTTGTTGGGGACATGCGCTAAAAGATGATCAAGAGAAGCCTTCTCTAATACCACTGATCTAGATTATATTCAGAACAAAATGAAATAAGAGATATTACAATGAAATACTCATGAAAATTTCTAGAAAAAGAGAAATATAACAATACTTGATTTCTATTAATGAAATAATTGTAAAGAGACTGTAAAAATATAGAGTGCAAGACTCGCTAGAATGGTGGAATCTTTATCTCTAAGAAGAGATGTGACAGCTACACTCATTCGCCAGAACATGATTACAATGAGGCTTTGAAGGCCTTTTTATGATAAACATGAATTCCAAAACCCTAGACATCCAAAAACCTAACCCTAGGAGATGAAACACCAAAAGTCATGTGGGCCCCATTTAGGTAAGTTAGTAGATTAACTTCTCGGGCTCGTAACGTTTGCATACGATCTCTGTTTTAGGTGCGTGAGAGCCCGTTGGAAATATATTTTTAATAACCATGCATTAGTCCATCAAACGCTGACTCCATCTACAATTTGAATGTGGCGAGCCAAAAAAACACTAGTTAGTGCCCCAAAACAACCCTGGAAGTACAACAAGATGCGATGATATGAAAACATACAAAATAAGCTAGCTGGATTAGGTGGGAGGCCACTAGTATCTGCCTGGAATATGTGTAGGGATTCATACAAACCCAGAAGTGTAGAACCCACAATTACAATAAGTATACAAGCACGTGTTGCACTAAAAATAGAAAAGAGGAGCTAGTTGGAACAGGTGGGTGGCCACCAATCTCCACCTGGATCATAAGTTGTTCCAATTTATTTATAGAGATCTAGTTCTATTGGTTAGTAAATATCAGTGATGGAAACTCTAGTGATTCTTAGTTGTGGATAGTTCTTTCAAAACTACCGTCAAACTCATGTGTTGTATCCTTTTCGCCACTTGAATGAGGAAAAGAGGGACACTTGCAAGTCCAGTTGGGCCAGTTGAACAAGACAAACATTAGTGCAAGAGTTAGACACATCAAGCACAATAAATAAATAAACAACTAAGCTAATAACAACTAAAGAAACAAAACTACAATGCATCAGGAAATTATAACCAAATTAATCAAACAATTGACCAATATTCATGCCACCAATGGAGAGATTATATTAGTGGGAAAACACCAAGGAAAAAGGGGGACTTATGGATCCCCTCTTCCTCCAAGGGAGGGATCTTTAGTCCTCTATGTAAGAGCTCTTCTTACAAATAGAAAACTAGAAAGAAAATGGTGAAGAAATATAAGCTTATTCACTCAAGAGGTGAGGTGAATAGCTTCATGAAATGATGCTAGTATGCTCCAAGAAGGAGAGAGGTTCCTTGTAGGAGAATAGAGGTAGCATAACAATACAATGAGATTCTTGAATTCATAGTGCACCCATAGCCTATTTTTATAGAAAATCTTTGAAGCATTATCCAACTAGTCTTTAGTGTGAACAAGGGGCCCTTTAGGGTATCCTTAGGTCTTTGACTAGCCCCCCATTCAGATTTATCTTGGATTTGAGGGTCAAATCAACTTGGGAGCTGAACTAGAAGTGGGTGAGGGGGCGACAAGAACCATAAATGTGTCATTCTTAGGTGTGCATGGATTTTTGTGTACACAGTTGTGCGTCAAGCACATGTGCTATTTTCTAATTTTTTTGACCTGCGCATGTGCGTGCGCTTCATATAGTTCTTCTGCACATGTTAATTTGTTAACCAGTTGTATAGTTTGTTCCCTTTCGAAATCAATTTTTGGGGCTATGAATGAACTAATAGGTGTTTGGAGGTGATGGATTCTTGTAACCATTTGCAGATTAAATTTTGATGATAACAGATGCTCCCTGATGTGTGAGGTTATGAGCATACGTATAGCCAAAATACATCAATGTTTCTTCTACTGAGAGTACCATTTAAGACAAAGTGTTTATGAGAACTGCAAAAGCGATCTATTGGAGAGAGAGGGGAAAGTGTGGGATCCAAACCTTTCTCTAGGCATGGGAAAAGAAAAACTGTATAGAAACGAGGCAGGCATGCCCCATGCTCGTGTCATGCAATTCAAATATGTAAGACAATAACTGAAGCTAGATCCTGATGTAGATAACTACAGTGCCCTCCAAGGTAGTTTGATAACAACAGATGACAATTTTGATTGTGAACACACTCTGAAAAGAGGCAATGCCACCTGTAAGAAGTGTCAATGACTCGTAGGAATTGATGGCCTAACAAATTCAGAGGTCATCAACTAGTATAAAACAACTACAATAGTTTCATAGTAAGACCCATCGTAACATGAGATTGTGTTGAAGTCAAATGTCATGGGGGTCAATGACAACAGAGAGAAATTATGGTTCTCTATGTTCCATCTGAGATTCCGCATTGTAAAGGTAATGAGAGTCAAGATATTGTCGCCCTTCTAGAAAATGTGCTAATGTCGACAGAAAGGGAGACGTGACTCCAAGACGCAAAGGGCTTCATGAAATCCACTAAATAAGATCAGGAACAAGATGTGGTGAGACTCAATACTTCCCTTGGTTGGGGATATATGTGAAGGATGATTAGAAACAACCGTGAAACTAGATCTAGCGTCAGGGGGATGACTAAACATGGGTTAAACTGTGCCAGAGGCATGACAAAGTGGACAAACTTAGATATCAGGGGTACATGGACTGTGGGATACTCGGGGTTTATGGATGATGTCAACAGGAGTTGAAGATAATGAATTCCCCAACCAAGGGTGACATGAGTTTCTTTGCTAGGAAAATAAGGCCGCCAAGGGAGACAACAAAAATCTATGTAAATGTTGGAAACAAAGGATTTTTACAATTACCAAATAAATAAAGAATAATTTGGGATGAGTGTATAGATACAGAAACGAGTGCCCCAGTGCAATATAGCTTGGCCTGTGAGGGTGCAAGTTGCGTGGAGAATGGGTGGAGGGTGGGGGCCCCATGGGTGGGTTTCTATATGAGGTAAATGAATGGAGGACAATATGCAGATGGGCAAACTGATTGTGGATGAAATGGAGGGTTAATGATACTGCAAAGGCTCAATCAAAATTCAACCATGATGAGATATCTTGGGAGTCCATTTGGAAAGATAGCAAAATGAGGAGGATTATGTGGCTGATTCTCGGAAATATGTAAGATTATTGAGACTCCCATCCCTAGGGGGTGAAAGTAGCATGAGTGTCAAAGTGCCAAGGGGGACTATGAATGGGACAAATCATGTGTGGAAGAGTGCTTCCGGGTGCCAATATCGAAAGGAAATGGTGGTGATAGTATTGCAAAGCTAGATGTGAGGATCCTATAGGAAAATGTTGGAGAGTGTGACTGGGAGATGTAATTGATATTCAGAGGGAATGATTACATGCTAGTCTCGATCATATACTTAAAGGGGTTGTGCTGGTTTGTGATGACCAAGTACCTACATATATTAAAATCAAATACCTGATGTGAACAATATATGAAGATAAAGAATATATAATAGCTATTTGATAATTTTGAACATGAGCATGCGTACCTGAGTGTGTCATGGAAAGATGCTCCACTAGGGAAAAGTGAAAATGATAACCCGAGGAAAATGACTGTGTAAGTGGTTAAAAATGGTTTGGAAAATGGATCTTATGGGCTCTTGTACCAAAAAATGAAAGTGGGGAAAAGGGCTTAGATATGGACGGTGGGCCCATAATGCCATCCCAGTTGCACTGACACTATGGGCAATCGGGCAATACTTTGGTGGGAGGACACGGACCTCCCCTTTGCTCGAGGACTGATGAAGAAATATAATGAATTAAATTCATGTGAGCCTTGGTATGGAGTGTCGAAGGAAACTCAAGCATATATGTGTGGCGTTCTATGGATAATGCATGGCAAACGTATGGGATAGATGGGAAATGATGAGTGTAATTCTCATATTCTGTGCATATGGCACAGGAGAAATTGGTTCACAGATTTTTTTTGTGTGTGGTTGATGACTCTGTCATAGTAGGGGACGTACTTGGTGGAGTATCAAGAAAAAGGGGTGCGTGAGGAAGCTGGATAAAATTGCATAGCTTGGGAAGAGAAGGACATTTGTGAGTGGGGTGTCCTTTTATTTCACATAAGGCGCAAGGGAGTTGAAATCGAGGAAATAGTGGAGCTTTGGGATCGTTCTTGCTTTGTCTACATGTGATAGTGATGGTATTGTTGCATGTTGGAGGAGGTACGGATGCGACATGATTCTGTAATGAGATCTATATCAACAATCCCTCTGTCTGAGGAGGGAAAGATGGTGGATGGATATACTATACCGGATGGCAAGGACCATGTTGGGAAGGGTGAGAGAAGAAGCTACCTAGAATGATTTGACTCCAGGTGGGGGGTAGAAAAAGTGAATTTGGGTAATGGCCTAGGGGACTGTTTCCCAAACTGGGATTTTCCCTTGGAAGGGGGGAGATCCATGACAAGTGGTATGATGGCACTCTCAGGGAACTCCTGAGGTAGTATTTCTTCAACTGGTGGAATTTCGATATGGGAAGGGGACTCAATGATAGGAGTCTTATGCCTGATGTTTGTTCCTTTAGAGGAAATTACATACGCTTGTGCTAAAAAAGATATTTTTAGGAACAGTGGCACCCCATGATAAGTGCCCAACATGGATGGGTCTTGGAATAATCCAGGGCTAATGTTGACATATGGAAAATCATCTGAGCTAGCACGAACAAGGGGGAGGATTTTATCGATGTTGGTGGAATGGTTAGGATTGTAATGTGTAAGCTGGTCAATGATGATGATCTTCCCATTATGGGGGAACATCATTGTACGAAACATAGAAGAGGAAACTGCCTTCATATCATACATGTAGTTGTGTTCGAACAAGATATTGTAATCAAGTCAAGCATCGATAAATTCAATGTCAATGAGGATGGTTTTCCCCCAAGTTCTATGGGGACATTTTGACAAATCCCTGCAGAAGATGTTGGTCGACCGTTGTAAGCTCAAAGGGTGATGGGAGAGGGTACTAACTCGAGGGAGCCAATTTTCTGCCATACATGTTTAGAAATGATGCATGTGGGTGCACCTTCATCGATGATACACCGATAAATTGTGGTGTTCCAGATCTTAACTGGTATGTGGAAGGACACTTGGGCGAGAAGACATGGTTCTCCGCTATCTGAATCAAATGTGATCAATTGCATGTCAGTTGGGTCGACTACCCCCAAGGCAGAAAGCAAGGATTTTCACTGTGATGGATAGGTTTGGAGGACCTCCAACACATACATGGTTACAGGAGATTAGGCTAAGTCATCAACTAGACTATAATTATGAGAAGCCCTAGCATGAGGGTTATGCAAATTCCACCGTAAAGGCATACATGGTATGCGAGGAATGGGTTTCATGTTAGGATGTGGAATCATCAATGGTTGTCCTGTACTAGCTGACCATGTTTCTGAGGTGGTTGGGGTAGAGTCGGGAGGCATATATTATTGAGGGTTGTCGGATTGTAGAAGAATTTATTCGTTGGTGAGGAGGACACTGTGATCAACCGAATTCTCGGGTTGAGTGCACCCAGGTTTGGATATTTTCCCATTTGTGGTGGGGCAGGGTTGATCACTTGTTGGGTGTTCATCACACCTTGGGATAGAATGGGGTTTTGCAAAATAGCCGAAGGGAGTGGTTGCAAATACTTTTGTGGGGCCTGCTGAGGGGAAGGTGGTGTTGGAGGGCCCTGTGAGTTCATGGATGCCCTCATCCATTAGAGATCAGGAATTTAGGGGAAATGATGAGTATAATGTCCATGCTCATGACATATAGTGGAAAGGAAACTAGTACGAAGATTTTTGTTATTCCCTTGTCATGGTTGATTTTTATTGGGCCCCCCTTAGGGGTCTTGGTATTGGTTGCCCCCAATAGGATGGTTGTGGGGGTCATTCCCTCCTGTTCATGGGTTATCATTGTTTCATTTTTTTCCTTTCTTATTATGAGTCGGATTGGACATATTCAACTGTTCAAATGTATGAACCTATTGAATATGAAAGGGCTGGAAAAATTTGATGCCGACATGTGGTTGTATTGGTGGAGGATTGACCGGCTAGGGAGGACCAAGAAATGGGAAATATAGATTGTTCTATGGATATGATCCATATGGCATATACGAAGTAGAGGTAATTCCACTACTGCTAGGGTTATATCCAAGGGCTGGGGGTGGACCCATGTGGATTGAGAGACCGGATACAGCATGGGTACCGGTGGGGGTCACCGTAATGACTTAGGGGGAACAATAGGATATGAATGTTGGTAAAGGAGGGGAGGGTAATAAGATGGACCTCCATATATCAAAGGATATTAGGGTGTACCGTACATAGGTGGTGGTTGGACGTAGGAGTTGTGGAGGGTTGTGGTACCAATCAATCCATCTACCGCGTGAGACATCCCAGGTTTGTCCTGGACAAATGGTATGGGTCTCAGGGAGTGAGGTAGTACCATATATAATTACCCTGACTATGAATAAATGAGGTGATATTTTTGAGCCTTTTTTATGTCTTCCTCTTCACTTTGGAGGAAGGTGGATGCCACATCTTTGGCAAGGAGAGGGACGAGTGATCTAAGAAACCAATCAAGACATTGTTGCTTGGTGGTTTCTACTTTGCATAAACCATGTGGCCGACACCATTCGTGAATGTGGTCGGTGATATGTGTGGCTGAGGTTTGTTTAAGCTTAGATAGAAGTTCTACACCATTGTCATGGTGAATTGGTAGTTGAAATAAGGTCAATAATGTTTTGGCCAATGATTCAAAAGTCACATGGGACCCTGATTTTTCGTCTACATACCATTTGGATGATGGGCCTGTGAGTGTGTGTTGAAATAACCTTAAACAGATGGAGTCGTCCATGATGTTGTTTGAAGAGAACCATAAGTGGAAGGTCATGATATTATTGGTGGGATATTCTCTCGTCTTTACTTCAAACTTGCAAATGTCTGAAGGTAGTTTGGTAGACATTGTAGGATATATGGGGTTGTGCAATATAGGATCGTTGGTGAGCTTACTCAGATCCAGTATTTTGAGGGAGGCTAAATATGGCATATAGAGTGGTGGTGGAGGATTGGTGCTAGCCATGGCGTGAGTAGTTTGTGAACCTAACCCTTTAGGGGGGGTGGGTCGAGTTGTACTTCCTCCTCGAGAAGAAGTCTACCCCATGCTTCCTTGTAAAGGAGAGCTAGTGAATGGTTGACCTTGGGAAGTGGACCCAAGTAAAGTGGAACCAAGCAAAGATGACCCCAATATAGTAGCACTCACAAGGGTGTGAGAGGATTGAGCCAATGATTGGGCAAGACTAGGAATTCCTCCTAAAAGAGGATGGAGGTTCTGCAAGAGTTTGGAATAGTGGGGATTTTTTGGGTCCCTTATGATGTCCGACTAGAAAAGTGAATGTGTGCTAATGGTGATGAGAGGAATAAAATTAACAAGAGTCTTTGTATAATTTTGGACCTTCACAATATATCTCACAATCACATGTAATCACAAGAACATCATACATAAATCAATTGAAAAGAAGCATATATGTGGGTAGGTGGATTTTGTATGTGTGGGAGAACAGAGAAAACAAATGCTCGTGTCCTAAAAACATGTAATTTCCTTCCTCTCAAAATGGCACTGGACCTTCCAATAGCACTCAATAGTGGGGTCTGAAGCCACCGAAAGAGGAACCAGTGAAGGATGAAACAATCAATTATAATGAGGGGTAGAGGGTGCATATCTCGAAAGAGTTGGTGATATTTCCCAATAGCCACACAAAATCTTATCAAGGTGCAATTGCATCCCACAATTGCCACTATTGTTGGGAAAAACACGCTACGGACTAGCAAGTTAGGGTAAGACATTGCATGCAGATTTGACCAAATAGAAACTAATTTTTTACCTACATCCCAAGATTTAAACCCCTCTTTCTCAGTAAATGCATGGAAAAGGACCACCCTACCTTATTACCGGCGTTCGATGTAGATCCTCCATTGTGCTCGATTACTTCTTTACGCTGCTCCTTCCAAAGATGACCTGCACTTAAGACAAACAACAACTATGCATGCATGCTACCTCTATACTCAAGGGTTAGAAA
This sequence comes from Picea glauca, assembly GCA_000966675.3. Classification (NCBI taxonomy): domain Eukaryota; kingdom Viridiplantae; phylum Streptophyta; class Pinopsida; order Pinales; family Pinaceae; genus Picea; species Picea glauca. The sequence goes on along the minus strand of JZKD02S1693320.1, from coordinate 224,344 downwards.
TCAAACATAAATCAATCAAAATATAGACAATTCACGAATTGGGACAGGAAGAGCATTCTTTTTATTGCGTAAAGTGAATCAACTTACAAAAGATGAGATTGGCCACTGCTCCTTTAAACTGATCGTGGGCTCCTCTTCTTCTATCCTTCAACTACTTTGCGTTAAATCTCCTTTGGCATGAGGAAAGGCTAAAGGGTTGGGACAATGGATTACATAAATGGGAAGAGTTTCTTCGCTATATTTTTTCCTCGTCCAAATGGTACCCCTACCCCTTATTTTATAGGCTAGAAGGAGCTAGGATTTTGGACGAACCCTCGGCCATGCATGGCCGAGAGTTTCAGTTAACTGACCCATAGATTTTTGTTCCATTGACAACTTTACTTTCTTGGTTCTTTGTTAGGTACATGCGGGTTGTTGTGAGTCATCCAACATGTACACGCATGCAGTAATGGGTTAGGGCGCATGGGCCTTGACACAAGAGGATTTTCAAAGAGTTGTTCATCAGATTTTTGGAAAAGAAGGGATATGAGTTGGCCTGATGCTAGGTAAGCATGTGTGGTGCAATTTAGGTTTATAACAGCCATCTGGGTAGATATTCTAAAATTTGGCCACTAGGTACCTCAGTCAAAGTGCGACATTTATATTTTTGGCCTCAGAAATGGGTCATGGGTTGGATCCCTTCCAAGAGGTGGGTGCCTCAAGGGGGGACACATAGAACAATTGGACCCTGACCTTCAACCCTTCATGGGTATCTCCTTGCCTTATGGTGTAGGAACACTTGAATTGGAGGATTTTAAAGTTCCCTATTTGTCAACTTATAATTTTTTGAAGATGTGAGAACCAGATAATGGGGAGTTATTTGGATGCCTATCCCCGAGATCCTACCTAGACTAAAAATTTCTTTTGGCACCTCTTGTGGAGGAATACTTAGTGAGTTTTTAGAAAATTTTAGATGTGGTTGTTTGAGATATTGGCGGTGTGAACCAATATCGTTTGAATTAAGTGGGAGTGGATAATTCCTTCAAGAAATAGTGGGACATTCCATAATCCCTTTGGAGGAAACCTACTTCAACCTCCATAATTTGAGATGAAATTATGTGAGTGAGTAGTGACTTTGTGTGTGAGAAAGTGATAAAATATGCCAAATTTTTAATAAGTTAGGTGTCACCTTGCAGCATGTGGACTTTGTGTGGTCCTTACAAGTTTGGATTACCTATCTTACTAGTTGTCATTGGTACAACCTTGCAGAATTTTAAAGTGCCTAATGAACTAGCATGTGGTTATATGGGTCCTTACGTAATCCTTTAAACTCTTTAATGTGATTTAATCTAATAAATCTTCAAAAGACTATCCTAGATTTAAATCATGTAGGCATCTATGGGCCCATTATAATAATCTTTAAACTCCCCTAGTGATGTAAACTAAGAAAGTAGTTTCAAACATATCCTATCTTTGCAACATGTGGGCATGTATGGGCCCTTACAAATTTAATATGTTTGAAAAAATAAACTAAGAGGGGCCCTAGGGGGGCTTTGTCCTCTCCTAAAGATTTTTTTTTTAAGGGAGATGAAATCTTCCCTCAATCATTTTTCTAATTCTCAAGATCTCTCTATGGTGCGAGAGAAGAGCATACTCAATGATTGAAGTTTGATTTCTGGTCCCAATGAAAGTGTTTATATATGTGATAGAAAATGATCTTAACTTAACTTTTACAATCAAAACAAGCCATCCATGTGGAAAAATGAAAGCAAAAGAGGAGAAATATGGCTCTTTTTAACCCCCTAAGTGCCTATTGTTTTACTAAACCTTCATGTGGAGAGGGAATCTAAGTGTGGTGCATTTACAAATTTTATAGAATCAATATTTATAAGTCTAGGGGCCTTCCAAACATCACAAAAAACTCTTACAATGTTGAATTTTCTAGACAGGTGCGCGGGCCCTAGTTTAGACAAAGGTGCATGTGGCACTAATGCATAGATAAATAAGGACTTGTTGGCACACTGTGTGCAAAATGCACTAGAAAACATAGTGTTCTTGGCGCACGTTCGTGGAAGACAGGCTTGTGGGCTGAAAAACCCGCGCACGTTCTGATACATGCTCAGGAAGAAAACTTTAAATGAAATTCTCTTGTTTCAGCTACAAATTCAGCTCTTTGCAGGTAGGACAGGGATGATTATGATCCCTGCAAGGTAAATAGATCGAAAGAAGTGCTCAAACAACCCAAATAGGGTGGAAATTGATACCTTTCCCTAGTATGGTTGCCAATCTATTGTATCCTTTTCGCCACTTGAATGAGCAAAAGAGGGACACTTGCAAGTCAGTTGGGCTAGTTGAACATGGCATAAGTTAGTGCAAGATTTGGAAACATCAAGCACAATAAATAAATAAACAACTAAACTAATAACAACTAAAGAAACAAAACTACAATGCATAAAGAAATTAGATCCAAAATTAATCAAACAATTGACCAATATTCATGCCACCAATGGAGAGAATATATTAGTGGGAAAATACCAAGGAAAAAGGGGGACTTATGGATCCCCTCTTCCTCCAAGGGAGGGCTCTTGAGTCCCTTATGTGAGAGTTCTTCTTGTAATGACCCTACTTAAATAGGTGTACATGATTATTAAATTATAATTAATTTAATAATACAACTGTCCTAAAAGATTAGCTAAACCATAATCATTTCTTAAAATAACATTTACTAATTAATTATTAGTAATTAGTTATTCATGATTGTCAATGATTAATTTAAGTATTAATTAACTCATTAATTAATAAGGTAAAGAAATAAAAGGAGGGTAATAAACTATATTGTTAAATTAAGTTACGTA
>JZKD02S1693320.1:162531-212690 GCA_000966675.3 Picea glauca | reverse complement strand
AAGTTGTTTAAAATAAAATTGTTGAACCGGATAATAATAATTAAAGGATTTCTCAAACAATTGATTGGTTTGTTGTCTTTTATAAAAGACTAGTCTTGCTGACTGGATTGGATGCGTACATAAAATAATAAAGGATGACAGTTTGATTATTAGTACATGCACGAGAATTGTATGTACTAGCTACGCATGCATTTCTTGTACATATACACTAGTATGTATGAGTTTTCTTGACTTGCTTACTAATAATGTCGGTTAATTGTTATGAATGTGTGAACCATGTTTCTTTTCCTTGTACCATAAGATACCTTAACTTCGGGACGAAGTTTCCTAAAGGGTGGGTGTATGTAACAACCCTGCTTAAATAGGTGTACATAATTATTAAATTATAATTAATTTAATAATATAACTGTCCTAAAAGATTAGCTAAACCATAATCATTTCTTAAAATAACATTTACTAATTAATTATTATTAATTAGTTATTCATGATTGTCAATGATTAATTTAAGTATTAATTAACTCATTAATTAATAAGGTAAAGAAATAAAAGGAGGGTAATACACTATATTGTTAAATTAAGTTACGTACACCACAAGGGATAACTTATTAATTGCGGAAGGATAAGATACTAAAGAAAGGGGATACGGGGCATTAACGGGAAAGGATAAGAGTAATAAATGAGTTAGGTAGGGAATAAATGGGGGGGGGAGTCGGTGAAGGAGGGATACGGAAGGGAAGGAGTTGGACGGGAGGTTATTCTACCGGAGATTATTCTTCGGGAGGTTATTCTACAGGAGGTCGAAGGGATGAATTTTGGGGAGCTCTAGATTTGCAAAGAGATAGAGAAGTGAAATTTTGGGAAGGGGATTGTATTAGTGCACCGAGGTTGCTGGAGGTTTTGGGCACGGGGGCTAGGATATCCGTTGATATCCTAGAGCTAGGGAGTTACCTAGTTGGCAGGGAGGAACTAGGTTTTGGGCAGTGTCCAACAGAAGCGGTCAAGGAGGCAAGCAGCAGACAAACAGAGGTTATTAGCATCAGGTTCAGGTATTATTTCAAATTATGCATTGTTTTAATCTCTTATAAAATTTTATTAATGGATAAATTGTAGGCGAATGTGCTAAATTATAGAAATTTATTGAATTTTACTGTTATGTTGTAAATTAAATGGTTGTTTATTTAATTCGTCCCCTACACTTCTTACAAATAGAAAACTAGAAAGGAAATGGTGAAGAAATCCAAGCTTATTCCCTCAAGAGGTGGGGTGAATAGCTTAATGAAATGATGCTAGTATGCTCTAAGAAGGAGAGAGGTTCCTTGTAGGAGAATAGAGGCAACATAACAATACAATGACATTATTGAATTCATAGTGCACCCATGGCCTCTTTTTATAGAAAATATTTGAGGCATTATCCAACCAGTCTTTAGTGTGAACAAGGGACCCTTTAGGGCACCCTTAGGTCTTTGACCATCCCCCCATTCAGATTCAACTCGGATTTGAGGGTCAAATCGACTTGGGAGATGAATCAGAAGTGGGTGAGGGGCCAACAAGAACCATAAATGCGTCGTTCTCAGGTGTGTATGGATTTTTGCGTACACAGTCGCGCGTCGGGTGCATGTGCGCTTTTCTGACGTTTCTGATATGCGCATGTGTGCGCGCTTCTTGCAGGCTTCTGCGCATGTTGATTTTTTAACCAGATGTATAGTTTGTTCCCTTTAGAAATGCATTTTTGGGGTAATGAATGAACTAATAGGTGTTTGGAGATGTTCGATTCCTGTAACCATTTGCGGATGAAATTTCAGTAATAACATCATGCACACAGGCATCTATTTTCTCCTAGAATAATCAATAATTCCTTACAACCATCTAGAAATGGATCTATTCCTCCAACCATTTGTTTCCATGCCCAGAACAAGAGCACACGAATGAGAAAGAGTGACTGAATGATTAAAAATGAATGAAGAATGCCCCGAAACAACCCAAAAGAGGGTTTTATATAATTACATGAAATCAATAATCACATGGCCTTCCCCAATAAGTTCATGTAACTACCTTCCCCACTAAAACAAATATGGGTGAATAAAATAATAAAGACTTAGCACCTTTATCTTCCTCTCTCATGGAATCCTAGTCCCCTTTCTCTTATCCTTGTCTCTCTTGCATATATATATATATATATATATATATATATATATATATATCGAGGAATCTCTTCCAGTCATTATGGTGTGTGCTTCCGGAGGAACATGCATGAAAGAAGGAAGTTTTAGTTCAATGCAAATGGCTACAATCGCATCTGCGTTATATATTCATCGGAAGGATAAAAAGTTGTTATATGTATCGATTCTGACGTCTTTGACAACTGGTGGAGTTACTGCTAGTTTTGGCATGTTGGGAGATATCATTATTGTTGAACCTAAAGCATACATTGCATTTGCAGGTAAAAGAGTAATCGAACAAACATTAGGTCAAAAAGTGATTGAAGATTTTCAGGTGACTGATCATTTATTTGTTCATGGTTTATTTGATCTGATCGTTCCATGTAATCTCTTAAAAGGTGTTCTTAGTGAACTATTTCATCGTTACAGTCTTCCTCGCAAAGGTAAAAAACATGAACATTTAGCGAAAAATCGAAGAGTGACATGAATTTGGTTCTTCAACAGTAGCATGGGAGGAGCATCCCTCTCAGAAAAAAGGAGTAGATAGAAGGGAGCTTCATTACATCCATTCGTGATTGATCCAGATAGCTCAATTTTGCTTGCTAATAATAACGAATCAAACATGGGCTAATGTTAGTGCTAGTGCTAGTACCAATGCCAATAACTCAACTCAGTTTTGTGGGGAAATATCAATCGAAAGCTAGCTTACATACTGAGTGAAAATGAGGTAGGTTCATGAATAGATTTCAGGTGGGTGGTAAGGTCCTGCCCTTCTTAAGAAGGGAAAGGTACTATGATTTATTCCCCTCAATGAAAAATGAAAAATGAGAGAGAGGGTGAATCATATATGAAATTTCTATGCACTCTAACACCTTTCCAACCTTACCATCTCACCATCCTAAAAATGAAATTACATAATACTTACTTGTTCACCATCCTAAGGATGAAATTACATAATATTTACTTGTTCATAGGAATCAAAACCGAAAGTATTACAATTATTGATTTTGAAAATTATGATAGTGTAATATATGACATCATTATATATTGGATGGAATCCTCCTTTGTTTTAATGTGTACACAATATAATATGAAAGTAACTTCATGCATTTTCCCTTGTATAATGATAAAAGGATTAAATCTTCCAAATCCTAGTATACTATTATCAGTGACCCATAGATAACTTGAATATTTTTGAGAATATTAATCTCATTCAAGGGTTACATTAGCACTATCATTTTACTTAATTCTTTCATTTACAAATGTACATAGATAGTAACTCAGTCATTTCATTTATGTTCCATTTTTTAGAATTTATATGATTAATTTAAATTATTAGTTAACATTGATTTATAAATTTCATGCTTTCTTAGTTTAGTTTGTTGATTATTCCGTTCAATACATTTTCCTTTAAAATATTTAATATATCTTTTTATCAATTAATATCTTAAAAAAATATTTAATATATCTTTTTATCAATTAATATCTTAAAAAAATATTTAATATATCTTTCTATCAATTAATATCTTAAAAAAAAATTGAACTTATATGTGGACATATAATTGATTTCAAAGGATAATTATATTTAACATATCTTTCTATGAATTAATATCTTAAGAAAATATGAACTTGTATGTGGGTGGATAATTGATTTTACTTAATTCTTTCCTCTACAAATGTAGATAGGTAGTAACCTAGTCATTTCCTTATGTTCGATTTTTTTTTAGAGTTTATATGATTGATTTAGATTTTTAGTTAACGTTGATTTATAAATTCCATGCTTTGTTAGATTAGTTTGTTAATTCTTTTCTTTAATTTCTTTCATATAGTTTAATGTATTTTTCTTTAAAATATTTAATATATCTTTCTATCCATTAATATTTTGAGAAAAAATAACTTGTATGTGGATAATTGATTTCAAAGAATAGTTATAGTATGAATATGGATCCAAAATTATTCAAAGTAACTAACATGTTGATTTTTCTATGTGGATAATTGATTTCAAAGAATAGTTATAGTATGAATATGGACCCAAAATTATTCCAAGTAACTAACATGTTGATTTTTCCTATGTTTTGACTTCAGTGAAAAGATAACGTTTGAATGAATTCATTCATACACTTGAGTGAAAAGATAACGTTTTGAATGAATTCATTCATGCACATTAAATGAGGAGGTCATGTGATAGGTAAAAATAAAAACTCGAGGATTGAATATTTAAAGACAATATTTGAATGGCCAAGAAAACCCAATAGGTGGTGATCAGCCCCACCTACCTTATAAATCATTGTTTCTTCCTCTCATTGTTTCTTCCTCTACTCATGATTTTTTAAGAAACATATTAAAAAAAAGGGAATGGAAATGGAAAGGAAGTTATGCTATTTAATACATAATGTATACAATTTACACCATGATTATGTATGCATGATTAGAAATAAAACAAGGTTTGCTATGTGATGTTATGGTGATTTTATTAGGTTTATGGATGATTGTGAATAGTGGAACAACATTTTGTAAGATACTTTCATGTTTATTGAAAAAATTTACACTCGAAATCTAATAGGCTTTATAGTCATGATTGTAACATGGATGATCAATTGATATTAAATTTAATAAATTTTATTAATATTTTTGGATATTAAATTTAATAAATTTTATTAACATTTTTATTTATAAAAATGTTAATTTCAATCATTTAATTAATAAATGTGATAATTAAGTGATAATTGATTCTTTGTAAGGAAATCCTTAAATGAATTCTCTTTTTTTTTCAATCCATATACTAGCATGAAATGTAATCCATATACTAGCATGAAATGTAGAAGAAATTTCCTTCTCTTTCAATTCATAAATTAGTGACTTTTGTCAAATATTCTTGATTTCATCCAATATGTTGTTATTTCTTAAGACACTAAACTGACCCTAGGCTCCGGTCAATATACTTGCATGAAAAGTATAAGAAATTTTCTTCTCTTTCAATTCATAACTTAGTAACTTAGTGACTTTTGTCAAATATTCTTGGTTTCATTCAATCTGTTCTTATTTCTTAAGATAATAAACTGACCCTAACTTAGTGACTTTTGTCAGATATTCTTGGTTTCATCCAATTTGTTCTTATTTCTTAAGACACTAAACAAGGCTATTATTTTGGGACCATAAGTTTTTATTTTAATCTTCATCGATTTCCTCTTGATATTCTTTATAACTTAATATTTCGATGCAATCAATTCGGATGATTTCAAATTCTCTAATTGGTTTGTCGAATCAATTCTATCGCTCAAAGTGTACACAAATGAGAAAAATGTTTTTTTAATGAATAACTAATTCTATTTTCTATGATGTTGATGTCATATCCGGATTTGACATGCCATCTACTTGTATTAATTATCCATAATCTATTTTATTACTTTAATCTTCATGGATGGTTCATTATTTGTGTTCCCTACCTTTTGGATCTTACTACTTCATTAAAGTATTTACTACTTCATTAAAGTATTTTGATCGAAGATTGGGATAATCCATTTTTGTTTCTTCATGCTTTCCTCCTCTTCTTAGTTGCATTTCATGATAGAAGGGGTTTATGAGCATGGGAAAAGTTATAAATAAATAAATATGAGTAGTGAAAGGAACAAAAGTAGATTTTTTTTAATTGTCAATGGTATTTTTAGATAGTGTAATGGTAGTTTTTAGAATAGAGATATCAACTTCATAAAATTAACATGGTGGGATGCTTAAGTATTTAACAAAATAATAAAAATAAGATTATGCATGGAACAAATCAAAAGTAGGGATATCTAAATGGTGAAAATGAATGTGTTCATATTTGTTTCAACTATTAACTATCCACCTTCTATAACTATTAACTATCCACCTTCTATATCTGGTTTTGTGTCATGAATTGAACATTTATTTATGAAAAATAGATAGGAAGGCATATTTTCTAAGAAATGAAAGAAACTATTAAGGTTTTTAATTAAGGATTTGATTAATGAATAACTCTTTCAATAATTATACATTAGTCGCAATGCTAATAAAAAATTTAAAGTGGGTTCTTATTATTCAAGAAATGTGTAAGCAATGCATGAGTTAACAGATCAACATGATGTAACCCTAAGCAATCAATTATGTCACTAAATCCTTTTTGTGGTGCAGTATCACATCAATGAATGTGAAAAGATGGAATGCCCTTTTGAGGATTGAAGTGAGTAAGTGTGATGGTTATTGAATGTTTTAGAAGAAAATAGAGATATATAAGAACAATTTAGAGGATATAACTCATATCTAGATGTCCCATGAGTTTTGGACCAGTTTAATAACTAAACAAAGTGTGGAAAAATGCATTTCCATTTAGCAATCTCTTGGTAAAGAAATTAACCTCCAAGGAGGTCAAGATGAATTTAATTGATGATGATCACTTCTCATGTAATACATTACTTTTTCACTTTAATGACGATAGTTGTAACATTATCTTTCCTATCGGTGTGTTTATCTTATAGACTCTTTGGAAAAGGATAAAAACAAATGTAGAGTAAAAACACATGGAAAAGGGGGCTATAACAATGCCTTATAGGAATATTAGATGTGTTTTAGGCTTGGAGGTTCCAGAAGACTTTGCTAGAAAGTTACGAATGCACTATGAGATAAAATGCATCATTGAGTGATTTGTAATTTCTAGTTGGGAAACCAAACAATGTATTTTAGTGTCTTATCCCCTGTGGATCCTCAAAGGAAGAAAAATTCACATTGAGGTAGGATGTAACATTGAAGAAGTTACACCTACTATTTGGAAAAACATGTAATGCGTTTTAAAATCTAATGCACTATCGAACCCAACCATGAGGAAACATATCCACATGAATCCAAAATGAGGTAGATGAATATATGAGAGAGAAAATCATAGAATAAACCAATGCATTTTTCCCCTTGGGGAATTCTTAAACCATGTCATGAATTCAAAAGAACATGTGAAAAAATGGCTTTCCATCTAGGAAGTTCTTGGGAAAGAAATTAACCTCCAACGAGGTCGAGGTGAATTTAATTGATGATGATTACTTCTCATGTAATAAATTATTTTTTCACTTCAATGAGGAAAGATGCAATATTATCTTTCCTATCGGTGTGTTTATCTTCTAGACTCTTTGGAAAAGGATAAAAAACATGTAGAGTAGAGACACGTGGCAAAGGGGGTGTTGCATCCCTTTCACCACCTAAATGAGCAAAATAAGAACGCTTACAAGTCCAGTTGGGTTAGCTAAACAAGACAATAGTGAATGCAAGAGTTAGAAACATCAAGCATAAGAAATAAACAAAGAACTAAGCTAATAACAATAAAAGAAACTAAACTAGAGTGCATAAGAAAAATAGAACAAAACTTAAACACCATTCATGCCACCAATGGATAAGTTGTAATAGTGGGAAAACACCAAAGAGAAAGAGAGACTTATGGGTCCCCTCTTCCTCCAAGGGAGGGCTCTTGAAACCCCAATGATTGAGGTCTTCTTACAAGTAACAAACTAAAAGGAAATGGTGAAGAAAATCCAAAGCACATTCACTCAAGAGGTGATATGAATGGCTAAATGAAATGATTCTTGTATGCTCTTGATGGGGAAAGATGATCCTCAAAGAGAATATAGGCAGCATAGCAATACAAATAAATTCCTTGAAAATATAGTGCACCCATGGCCTCTTTTTATAGCAAAGCTTTGAGGCATTATTCAACTAGTCTTTGGTGTGAACAAGGGGCTCTTTAGGGAACCCTTAGGTCTTTGATCAACCCCCCCACTCGGATTCATCTCGGATTTGGGTGTCAAATCGAATTATGAGATGAACCAGAAGTGGGTGGAAGGCCGACAAAAATCGTAAATGCGTCATTCTGAGGTGTGCGTAGATTTTTGCGTCCACAGTCGCGCATCGGGCGCATATGCACTTTTCAAGCGTTAATCGACTATCGTACATGCGTACGCTGCCTTTGTATCCTTAGTGCATGCTGATTTTTTAACTAGTTGTATAGTTTTGTGCCCTTTGGAAATGCATTTTCTGGGCCATGGATGATGTAATGGGTGTTTTGAAGATGTTGGATTCCTGTAACCATTTGCGGATGAAATTCCGGTGATACCATTTGTGGGCTCATGGGCGTACTGGTGTGTCATGGTACTAATCAATCCATTTGCAGAATGAGACATCTCAGGTTTGTCCTGTCCGAATTTCACGGGTCTCGGGGCATCAGGTAGTACCGTATATAAGTATCATGACTGCGAATAAATGAGCTCGAACTGTTGAGCCTTGCTGATAGCTTATTCTTCAAATTAGGGGAAGGTGGCAATCACATCCTTTGAAAGGAGGGAAGCAAGTGATTTGAGAAACCAATTAGGGATTTTTTGCTTGGTGGCTTGTGCTTTACATAGACTACGTCGCTGACGCCATTCATGAATGTGGTCAGTGATGTGTGTAGCGGAGGTTTGTTTAAAATCTGAGAGTAGTTCGAGACCATTGTCATGACACATTGGTAGTTGAAAGAAGTTTAAAAATTCTTTGGCCAAAGATTCAAAAGTTGTATGGGACCCAGATTTTTCTTCTGCATACCACTTGGTTGATGGGCCAGTGAGTGTGCATTGAAATAACCTCAATTGGATAGAGTCATCCATGATGTTGTTTGAAGAGCACCATAAGTGGAAGGTCATGATATGGTTGGCTGGGCCGTCTCCCGCTTTTCCTTTAAATTTGGCGATGTCTAAAGGAAGTTTGGTAGGCATTGTAGGCCACCTAGGTTCGTGTAAAAGAGGATCATTGGTGAGCTTAGTCAGATCTGGTATATTGAGGGAAGCCAAGTATGGCATCTGGGATTGTGGTGGAGGATTAATTCCCTTCATGGTGGGAATATTTTATGTACCTGGCCCTTGAGGAGGGTTAGTTCTATCCATGGTGTGAGTGTTGTGTGTCCCTGAACTGTGAGGGGGGCTAGGTGGGGTTGTACTTCCTCCTAGGGAAGAAGTGTTCCCCCCGCTTCCTTGTAAAGGAAAGTGGGTGGATGGTTAACCTTGGGAAGTGGACCCAAGTAAAGTGGAACCAAGGAAAGTGAATCCCAAGATGGGAGCACTCAAAGGAGTGTGAGAAGGTGGAGTCGATGAGTTGGCAAGACTAGGAACTCCCCCTAGAATGGGAGGGAGATTTAGCAAGCGTCTAGAATGAAGGGGATTTTGTGGGTCCCTTATGATGTCTGACTAGAAAAGTGGATGTGTGCAAATGGTGATGAGAGCAAAAAATGAAAAAGAGGCTTTATCTATGATTTTTGGACCTTCACAATATATCTCACAATCGTATGTAATCACAAAAACATCATACATAAATCAATTGATAAAGAAGCATACATGTGGACAGGTGGTTTTTGTCCACGTGGGAGATCAAAGAAAACAAATTATTGTGTCCTAAAAGATGTAAAGTCCTTCCTCTCAAATAACATTGGACCTTCCAAAATCACTCAATAGTGGCGTCTGAAGCCACTAGAAGAGGAAATAGTGAAGGATGAAACAATCAGTTATAATGAGGGGTAGAGGGTGCATATCTCGAAAGAGTTGGTGATATTTCCCAATAGCCACACAAAATCCGATCAAGGTGCAATTGTAGGCCACAATTGCCACCTAGGTAGATGTCCTAAAATTTGGTCACTAGGTACCTCGGTCAAAGTGCAACATTTAGATTTTCGGCCTAAGAAATGGGTCACAAGCTGGATCCCATCCAAGAGGTGGGTGCCTCAAGGGGGGATGCACAGAACAACCAGACCTCGGCCTTCAACCCTTCATGGGTATCTCCTTCCTTATGGTGTAGGAACACTTGACTTGGAGGATTTAAAGTTCCCTATTTGACAACTTCTATTGTTTGAAGATGTGAGAACCACATAACAGGGAGTTATTTGGATGCCTATACCAGATATTCTACCTAGACTAAAAAAATTCTTTTGGCACCTCCTGTGGAGGAAAACTTAGTGAGGTTTTAGAAAAAATTTAGACGTGGTTTTTTGTGAGATTGGGGGTGTGGACCAATCTCGTTGAAATTAATTGGGAGTGGATAGTCTCGTCAAGAAAAGGGTGGGGCGTTTCAGAATCCCTTTGGAGGAAACTTACTTCAACCTCCACGATTTCTAGATAAAACTATGCGAGTGATTAGTGACTTTGTGTGTGAACAAGTGAAAGTGTGCCAAATTTTTAATAAGTTAGGTGGCACCTTGCTACATGTGGACTTCATGTGGTCCTTACAATTCTTGATTACCTAATTTACTAAATTCCATTGGTACAACCTTGCGGAATTTTAAAGTCCCTAGAGAACTATCATGTGGACATGTGGGTCCTTACCAATCCTTTAACTCCCTAGTGTGATTTAATCTAAGAAAGCTCCAAAACAATTCTGTATTGTGAACATGTGGGCATGTATGGGCCTATTACAAAAACCTTTAAACTTCCCTAGTGTTTTAATCTAAGAAAGTAAATTTCAACCCTATCCTATCTTTGTAGCATGTGGGCATGTATGGGCCCTTACAATTTTAAGATCTGTTTAAAAAATAAACTAAGAGGAGTCCCGAGGGGGGATGTTGTCCTCTCCTAAAGATTTTGTCTTTTAAGGGAGATGAAATTTTCCCTCAATCGTTTTTCTGATTCTCAAGATAACTTTGTAGCGTGAGAGAAGAGCATACTCAAATATTGACGTTCAATTTATGGTCCCAATTCAAGTAGTTATATTTGTGATATAGAATGATTCCAACTTATCTTTAATCAAAGCAAGCCATCCATGTGGAAAAAATGAAAGCAAAAAGAGGATAAATATGGATTTTAACCCCCTAAGTGCCTATGTTTTGACTAACCCTTCATCTGGAGAGGAAATCTAAGTGTGGTGCCTATTACAATCTGCATAGAATCAAACTTAAGAAGGCTACGGGCCTCCAACAAATCCCCAAAACCCTTACAATGTATAATTTTTTGGATAGATGCGCGGGTCGTAGAGTAGACAAAGGTGCATTGGGTGCCAATGCAAAAATTAAAAATGACCTTTTGGCACAGTGCACAGAATGCACTGAGAAACACAGTGGGTTTGGCGAACATGCTCGGCAGACGCGAATGTGGGTTAAAAACCCTGCGCACATTCTGTTACACGATTGTGAAAGAAATTTCGGATGAAAATCTCTCAACTCAGCGCTGAATTTGACTTTTTGCAGGCAGACATGGACCGGTTATAGTTCCTGCAAGTTAAATAAACCGAAAATAAGTGCTCAAACAACCCAAATGGGGGGGAAATTGATACCAATCCCCAATGGAGTCGCCAAACTGTTGCGTCCCTTTCGTCACCTAAATGACCAAAATAAGGACACTTACAAGTCCAATTGGGTTAGCTGGACAAGATAGCAATGAATGCAAGAGTTAGAAACATCAAGCATACGAAATAAACAAAGAACTAAGCTAATAACAATAAAAGAAACTAAACTAGAGTGAATAAAAAAAATAGAAGAAAAATTAAACACCATTCATGCCACCAATGGATAAGTTGTATTAGTGGGAAAACACCAAAGAGAAAGAGAGACTTATGGGTCCCCTCTTCCTCCAAGGGAGGGCTCTTGAACCCTCAATGATTGAGGTCTTCTTACAAGTAACAATCTAAAAGGAAATGGTGAAGAAAATCCAAAGCACATTCACTCAAGAGGTGATATGAATGGCTAAATGAAATGATGCTTGTATTCTCTTGATGAGGAAAGAGGATCCTCCAACAAAATATAGGCAACATAACAATACAAATGAATCCCTTGAAAATATAGTGCACCCATGGCCTCTTTTTATATCAAAGCTTTGAGGCATTATTCAACTCGTCTTTGGTGTGAACAAGGGGCTCTCTAGGGCATGCTTAGGTCTTTGACCAGCACCCCACTCAGATTCAGCTCGGATTTGGGTGTCAAATCGACTTGGGAGATGAACCAAAAGTGGGTGGAAGGTTGACCAAAATCATAAATGCATCGTTATGAGGTGTGCGCGTATTTTTCCGTCCACATTAACGCATTGGACGCATATGCGCTTTTCGGGAGTTATTCAACTGTCGCACCTATGCACACTGCCTTTGTATCCTTAGCGCATGATGGTTTTTTAACAAGTTGTATAGTTTTGTGCCCTTTGGAAATGCATTTTCTGCGCCATGGATGAACTAATGGGTGTTTTTAAGATGTTGGATTCCTGTAACCATTTGCGGACGAAATTCCAGTGATGACAGGGGGCTATAACAATGCCTTAGAAAAATATTGGAGGTGTTGTAGCCTTGGAGGCTCTATAAGACTTTGCTAGAAAGTTACAAATTCACTATGAGATAAAATGCATCATTGAGTGATTTGTAATTTCCATTTGGGAAACTCAACAATGTATTTTAGTGTTTTATCCTCGGTGGATCCTCGAAAGAAGAAAAATCCACATCGAGGTAGGATGCAACATCGAAGAAGTTACAACTACTACTTGGAGAAACATGTAATGAGTTTTAAAATTTAACCCACCACTGAACCCCACGATGAGGAAGTAGATCCACATGAATCCAAAATGAAGTAGATGAATATATTCGAGAGTAAATCATAAAAAAAGACAATGCATTTTTCCCTTTGGAGAATTCTTAAACCATATCATGAATTCAAAGGAACATGCAAATAAATTAACACCATCAATAAAAATGGAAATTAACACCATAAATGAAAATGGAGAAGAAAACTAACAAAGAAAACCGTGCATTATTCCCCACAACATGTTAACATGTTAATAATATAGAAGGGATTAAAAAACATTCCCCCACAAAAAGTTAATAATATCGAAGGGATTAAAAACATTCCTTGGAGGTTGTAGTAGTGAAAGAAGCAATGAACTGAGGCATTCTTCCTGTAATTTCTTCATTTTTGGACCCCACCACCTCTCAAAAAATGTACTAGAGAGGAACATGTAGTACTTATAAAACTTGGAAGGTTGCACTAGAAAAGGAATTATGCTTTTATCCTTTTAGCGTAGTATTGGACCCCATCAAAATACCAAAATGCACCAAGGGTTAAAATGAAACACTAGAAAGGCTCAAAAAATTGTTAAGACATGTAATTACTCCATATTTCCTTCTAAGACTCTATTTGTAATCCAAGTAAGTAGAAAATAACACCCAAAGAATCTCAATGAATCACTAAAGAGATTACAACAACCCACAAATTGAAGTTGAAATGCATTTTTCTCTCAAGGGTGGCTACTATTCATGACATTGATTAATTTCATTTTTTTATAAACTATTAACAGTTTATTACATTTCGTAAGACCATGGTCTAAAGATAACAAAGGACACCTAGTGATAGAGATGAGAAATCTAATCACATGATCATGTTCCTTATTCTTAATCACTTATAAATCAATTGGTCACAAGCGATATCTAAAGACTATTTCATAACTATCATGCTTTCATTAAAACTGTCAGGATTTTTAATTAAACGGTCATATTTTTAATAAAGTAAGAATAATATCCCGTAACCATCACGCGTTTCTCAAATATCAAATCTAAGCTTAAAATCACACTCCTTGAAATTGTTTACCTCCAAATCAGTTGTTTCATGCCTCATATTCCTTGGTGGCATTGGCTATTAGATTGTTGACAATTTGTTTATTAAAAAAGAATGTTAATTGACCTGAATTTTTAAATTATGAGGTAATTATGGTTTCTCCTACCACAAGTGATGGGGAGCTGATAAGATAACACAAGTGATGGGGAGCTGATAAGATAACATTTAGGATCCATGGGAGGGAAGTTGATATTACCTTTTTTTAATCATTAATTTCATTTTCTTTATGTTAAGTAGTTTTTATTAATAAGGTGTGAATTTTTTCACTAAATTAGTCTTTTAATTAAGGAAAATTTTAGGGGCTAATTTTTTTCCACGGGATAATTTTTCATGTTTTTTCCCAAAAACATTTTGTGAATTTCCATTTTTTCTAAAAATGATTGGCCCAATTTCCATATAATAAATTATTTTTCCTTACAAATTGCCAAAATTTTATAAAAACTATATAAAATTCTTGAAAATTTGAATATTTTTACAAAAGTATCGCCAAACATTTCACATTTTGCATATTAGGAACTTATAAGATTCGCCAAGGTTTTTACATTTTAATATAAATTTCCATCCTTAAAATTATCTTTTACTATTACTATCATAATATATTTATCAAATTATTGGATAAATGAAAAAATATATTATCCTTTATCTAGAAATATATATTTTTAATATAAAAGTGGTTTTAATTCATTCACTTATGATGAATTTTTTTTAATAAACTGAAAATGAAAAAGATTATTCATTTGTGAGAAGGAGAGTAAATGTGAGATTGAAAGGTCAAAGTAAGTCTATTCAATATCAAGAAGAAAGAAATTGATAAACAAAATCAAGTAAAAGGATGCAAAGTGACTTTGTTTGAAATAAAAATATTAAATACATTGTACCATTCAAACTCAATGCGCAAAGAGGAATACGGGGAGGAGGAGGGTCGGAAAATTTATTCCTAAGAGAGAAATCGATGTTAAGACAATCCAATTTCCATCCCAATACAAACCAAGGTAGGATTAGGAAACAAAGCGCTGTACATTCCAATTTCCATGAAAGAAAAAGAGAAAGAACGGAATCCTATTGATAAGACTGTATGTCATTGGTTAATAACTTTTATTGAAGCCTCGCACAAGTGAGAAATATTATAATTTCGTAACTTTAAGAATATAGTTTTCACACTTTTTTGAGTAGTCAAAGTTATAATAAGGTTAGGTTTGTGATAAGTTAAGAACTAAAAGATTAAGAGTATTCTAGGATAGTTTAAGAGTCATCTAGGGTAGTTTAAGATTAAGGAAGTTGGAAGGATAAGAGCCATAAATTAAAATTATAAATAAATATATTGTTTTCAAGTAATATATAAATATATTGTTTTCAAGTATGGATTTCATGTTGGGATTGCTAAGAATATAAAGGGGAAGCAATTCCATATTTGTTGTAGTAGATATATTCTCAAATATGACACACTTTATTCTATGCCGGAAAATTAATGATGCAACACACATTGCAAATTTGTTTTTCAAAGAAGTTGTGAGACTTCATGGGTTTCCCAAGAGTATTGTCTCAGATAGAGACACTAATATTGTTGGTCATTTCTGGAGGACACTGTGGAAGAAATTGAGGACAAAACTATCCTTTAGTTTAGCATATCACCCTTAAACAAATGGACAAACTAAGGTGGTAAATCAAAGTTTAGGGAATTTGTTTAGGAGTCTGGTCACTGAACATTATATCTAGTGGGATCAGATTCTGTCACAAGAAGAGTTTGCATACAATGACTCACCAAAAATGAGTACAGGAAGGAGTCCATTCCAGATATTGTATGGGATAAATCCAAGAGGAGTATCAGAGTTGAGAGATTTGGAGCAGAAAGAGTTCAGAAGCATTGGAGAAGAAGACTTCATTGCAGAAATGCAGAAGCTTCATAATCATATCAAAGAGTAGTTGTAGAACAACAACATAGAATATAAATACAGAGTTGATCATCATAGGAGAGAAAATCAATTTGAAGTGGGAGATCAAGTTCTGGCACATCTCAGGAAAGAAAGGTTCCCAAGGGGAACATAACAAATTGAAATTGAAGAAGATAAGACCGTGCAAGATCCTAAGAAAATTTGATGCCAATGCTTATGAGATAGAGTTGCCAAAGGATGTGGGTATATCACCCATATTCAACATTTCAAGCCTGTACCCTTACAGGGAATACGACACAAAAGGATTAGAAGATCAAAAAGAGATCCAGTGGGAGAAGCATACGCCTATAGCATAAAAGCCGCAGATGGAGGAGATCATAGATCAGAGGATTGGTAAGAAGACCAGGATGAAGACTTATTTTGAGTATTTGGTAAAGTGGAAAGGACACCCAATAGAAGATGCCAGTTGGATAAATGTAACAGATATATAGAATCATGGAAAGTCAATGCAGGAGCTCATGGACATGATTCCATGAATTGTTTTCCAGAGGAGTATGATGCAGGAGCATCATCATCAATGTGCAAGTGGGGGACAACTGAATTCCCTAGCGTTCATTTTGAAGTGATTTTAAATTATAAGGATGGCATATCACATAAATGTCTTGAAAGGATTGTAATTAAAGTTCTTAAATGATAAGAGGTTGAACTATCATGTGAGATCGATGGAGATTTTATTTTCTTTAATATAGTTAATAGTAGTACATATCTGAAGCACTCGCTCTTATCTGTATGTACCCATCCTTTATTGTAATAATACTTAGTAGTTAAAATATTTTATTGTGATAAGATAGCACTAAGGAAGTGAGAGGGAAAAGCTCTATGAGCCCTTCTTGTATAAATATATGTATTATATGCCCAAATGAAGCTGTTGAAGATTATTGTATCTGTTCTGGTTGAGGGTGCTGAAAGTTACTGAAGTTATTGTTGTCGAGGCTGCAGAATATCATAGCAGTTGTATGAGCCCATGTACATACCATTTGAATGAATATAACAAAGAAGCGTTGATCCAAAATGTTTGGTATTGCTATTATAGTGTCTATCTGAATGAATGGTAGGCTTTCTGTTTAATTGCCTTTCTATGTTATTACTTGTTCTTATGTTATGAATGCATTACATGGTTGAATGTATGAATTTGTGATATTTAGATATGTTTCAATTGTTTCTCTTCTATGAGTGCATACAAGGAGTTCATATTGTCCGCAAGGTGTGCGTTGACAGAGTCTAGTGTGACTCAAAATCTTAGGAGATATAACGTGAATCTTTGTGCAGAGGACCTCGCAAGATGTGCGTAGGTGGAAACACACTCAACGTCATATTGTTCAAGAGGAACAATGGAGTTGTGTAAGAACTATTGCAAGGAGTGCATAGTCGCCCAAAAGGGGTTAAGTTGACAAAAACCTATTGCAAGGTGTGCATGGGGTCGACGTTTGGCTAAGTGTTGAAGAAGTCATCTTTAAAGGTGCAAGGAGTAAGTATCGAAGAAACATTCTGAGAAGCTTAAAGTTTCGAGAAGAAACAAGATCAGAAGAGGTAGCGGATGGAAATTATTCGGTAGGGAGAAGTCCACTGAAAAGTCCCAATCAACGAGCAAGATCCATTTGGAGGAATTATGATCTTTCCAGACTGTGAGATCTAGGAGAGTTGCATGAAGGATAGTATTAGAAGTCCTTTGACACTCGTGTATTCAAAGGTGGAAGTGTTCAGAGAGAGGGATCGTTGAAGTCTTGAAGCTACAAAGTAAATCGAGGCCATCAGTGTCGAGGAGGATACGTGGCAACATATATGAAACTCTAAGGAGATAACACTCCGAGAGTTTTCATTTGAAGAGTGTGTAAATCTCTCAAAGGTAGAACTACCAGAGTTAATTGTGGTCGTCAATCTGAGAAGGACAAACGTCATCAGATCGTGGAATCCGGAAGTGTGCATTATGGAGGAAACGATGAGCAGGAAGCGAAGCCATTGACTAGAAGTTGTCCGAAGCTCCAGTGGTAAGAAGCCAATCCTAGCTGTCCATTGTTGGAACACGTGGCTTCAGATCTATCACTCCAGTGATAGGACACTTCGGAGAAATTGCAGAGTATGTTCCTGAAGGTCGAAAGTCCTAAAGGCCATAGTCAACATGAGTTGTTGATAAACATAGGGACATGTGGAGAGAAGAGATTCGCTACGGAGAATAGTCACTCCAGAAGAAGTGGAGCGTGAAGGCACGAGAAATTTTGAACGCTGGAGCGTCAGAGTTCATCTAAGCTTCCCATTGGAAAAGGACGCATGGTGGAAGATTTATCACTCTGGAGGATTGACACTCTAGGAGAAAGAGGAGAAGAGGAGCATTGACTGGAAGTTGTCTGAAGTGGGAACAAGGGATGAATCTTGACCATGGATCGAGGTGAGAACGTGGCACTCTATCCGTAGCTCTGAATATAGCTCACTTCGAGGAAAAGGGTTTTTGGAACGCCTGGAGCTCCCTAATATAGAGTCTCAAAGTGAATTACAACCGTTGGATTTTAGAGATGCGTGAGCGATAGATCTTGTTTGGGTGGTTTCGTTGGTTCGGAGTTCATAGAAAAAGGAGTCGGCTACACTTAAAATCGTCGAAGCCCGAAGTCGCGAAGGGGGAGAGTTAGAGGTTATAGCCAATCATCATAAGGAAGAGGGGCCTAGCAGAGGAGCTAGCACCCATCATTTAGAGTTACCAGAAGCACCCGAAAAAAGGTGTGTGGGTGATTCAAACCTATTTTGGTAGCCAAAGGGGGCATGTGTGAGTTGATTTCAGGGTCTAGTAGAGGCTCGAAGAGCCGATTCGGCTCAACGAATTGAATATCCTTGACCAGGAGGTCACACAACCCGAGCAAAGAAGGGGGGTTTCATAATTTATTCTCGCACATGATATGAAATAGTTTTCTTCTTGATGAGTTGGGACAATTCTCAATTTATTAAGATCTCTTAGTAAATGCATGTATTTTAGTTGATCGACTATTCTCCCTATTTCTATATCTCTAATGATTTTTTGTTTCTTTTTGGTTACTAACTAGTTTTTTGATAGGCAAGTGTTATTATCAATTGGATCATTTCACTTTCAAAGTATTTTGGTAGGTTCATATTTAGATTCATTTCTAATAGAGCTGAGACATTATCTTTACTCTTAGTTTCATTTTTGTATTTTAATCTTTTGTCCCTTAAATAGGATTTCGTTAGCTACATGTTGTATATTTCATGTTGAATTTCATTCCCAACATTCACCACATATTCATTTATCTTCTTTCATTTTCATTCATTGTCTTAGATTATTTTAGATTAGAGGTAAAAATAGAACATCTTATATTGCATATGATAACTAGTCCATAACCAAATGGCTTTCCATTTCAATAGAGAAAAATCCAGTTGGCCCTTTCGCTGGGTAGATCTTTTATTGATGAGAGACATTTTCCTATGTCAACAGGATGCAGTAGACATGAATTTCATGGACTATCACCAAAACAGGTTGAAGTACATAGATGGGATTGATGAGGATTTCAATGTTCCATCGATGGCTTTCCATAAAAAATCATTTGATAGGAGGGAGAAACATTATGATGAAAAAACACATGTCAAAATTCAATGGAAAAAAAATTCAATAAGATGTGGTAGTGTGTTGAGAATGCAGTGTCACCATTAAATCCTATTTTTTATTAATTGGGTTGGTTTTTATTGATGTCAACCCTTGAAGCAAGTACGGTAGAAAATTCTGATATCCCCCGCCCCAACAATATGTTTAAGGGATTTTAGTTTGTTTGATGTATAATGGTACGTAGATTAGTACATTTTCTAGTAAGACTATTCGATATGGATAGCACATGTCATTCCATTTCCAGTGATATTTGGAACGTCACATAACTCCTCATGGTTAGAGAGTTATGGCCTTATGAAGTTGGAGAATCATTTTGACTTATCTAGAAGCCCATAGAAAGTAAAAGAAGTCAAATTATTCTAGAAACCTCTAGAAGAAGTTGACGAGTCAAAGTGGGTGAAAGTAGGAGTTAATCATGGGTTAAGTTGTTGCAATAAGAAAATAATTAAAAACAAATTAGTTGAAACTAGAAGTGGAGAGTTTATTATTTGTGGATAAAGCGGTTATAACTGGGCTATCCCTAAAATAAGTAAGTTGGGTTAAGTTGGTTAGTAGGTAACTCCTTGAGGAAGCTAGTTGGAGAGTATGAATAAGAGAGAAGGGGTATCCTATTAGAAGCTATTGAGCACATTGAATATCTACTATTGTGTAAGGTTTATTTCATGTACTCATTGATACATCTAAAATTATGCAAGTCTAAGGTAACACAAAGTGTTTACGATGAAAGTTTCAGAATTGAAAAAATACTAAAAAAACCCTAGTTTTTGAGGTGTACGCGGGATGCAATGGAGAAGGGAGCGTACATACGTGGGATGGCAGTATAAAAAATCACGTAACGTTGAAAAGATTAAATCTTGAGTTGTTGAAGGTACCATATCTTAGACTCTGAAAGCAATCTCCGAGGGAGGTCTACAGTGATTAGGTACAACATATCTATCTACATATTCAAAAGGTATGTCATATTATTATGTGTAGTTGGATGTTTTTTTCTTCATGAGAAATGGTTATGGGAGTTTGAGGCTTTTCCCTAGAGAGACTATTGGTTGTATGGAACTTATGGTATGATCTATAGATCTACAAAAATACAACACTAGTAAGTTGGTATTATTCATAGGTTCATATTGTTGTTTCAAGAGTTGAGACATAGTTTGTATTTCTTGGTATATGGTTGAGTTTTTTGGTTGTGAAGTGGTTGTGAAGTTGTTGTGTGGTATGAGGTTTGATATCAGTAAGTGTTTGATGCCTAGTCCATGTGAGGGTTATTACATGTATTCATGATTGTACACACATATATGGAACATGACTAGAGAGACATAGATGCACTTGGTTAAGGGATGTATAAGATGATGTATGCATAGGGAACAACTACATATAAGACACAATGACATTTTGCAGGTTAATGTTACATTGGCAACAAAGTGTTTGAAGTTTTAGAAAAGGTGAAAATGCTAGCTTTTTGAAGGTGTACGTAGGCTGCAGTATAGACAGGCCATGTACATACGTAGGATATAGTACAGACATGGAACGTACATACACGAGAAGCAACATATACAAATCACATACCTATTGGTTTTTGTTGGTACAGGTTGAGTACAGGTACATGTTGGTTACAAGTTAGTGGCACAGGTTGGCTACAAGTTGTTGGCATAGGTCGGTACAGGTTTATAGTGATATATCTTACAGGGATAGTGTTGAAGTGGTTTCATCATCTATTTGACACTTATATTTTAGGGCGACAATACGGGGAAATGATAGGTGGTTGTAGACACCTTCCGGTTGTAGCCAGAGAACATAGGGGGTTGTAGCCTCCTTCTGGTTGTAGATAGAGAATTGGGGAGTTGAAGCTTCCCACAGGTTGTATCCTGAAAATATAGGGGTTCGATGCCTCCTTCCAGTTGCAACTGGACAACAAAGGAAGTTGGTGCTTCTAATGAATGTAATTCTTAACGACATATAAGAAAAATCATTCAATGGTTTTCTCCCGCATTGGGTTTCCACATAAAAATATTGGTGTACTGTGTATGTGTATGATTGTTCATTTTTCATGGTTTATTTAATCTGTAGTTGTTGAATAATAATGGTATATTGATCATAAATATAAATAATACTTACATATTGTGGTTTAAATGATTAGATTTATCTATTCCTGAATCACCCCCTCTCTTAGTAATCCAACAATTTTTATTAGAGAAGGTTCCTCCAGGAATCAATTTAATCACTAGAAGGTAGATCATGGAGAGAAACAATATGTATAAAAATGGAATACAACAATTTGATGGACAAAACTATGCATTCTGGAGTAGAAGGATTGTTACGCATCAAAATTACTCATTACAATGATGGCTAAATGTCCTCATTATAAATATTGCAAGTGTCGCATGTTGGTTGCAAGTGTCGTTAGTGTTGCAAACATCACACTGCCTATGTCATCTCCTTAACGACATCATAAGGAAACTAAGACATGTCAAAGACTAGTTTGAAGAAGGAAAATCAATTGAAAGAAGAGTACAAACCTTGTGCCACTGGAAAAATACACTAAAACATCAATTTTGGGAAGGAGTGCTCCCCTACCTACTGACAGGGAGAATTGGCGGTCTGTACTCCCTTACAGAGAAGTGTTCTAGCGCTCTATGCCCCTTTTGATGGAGTGCTACTCCTTTTTAGGCGAAATTTGGTTTGTTGGAGGAAATCAAGGGACAATCCCCTCAATATCTAAAGCTAGTTGGGTTCGAATATTGGGTCAAGGCATGATCCTAGGAAAGATCCACAACTGAAGGAGATGAATCCTCAACTTACCCCAAATATCTCTCAAGTGGTTAGGCCTCTCCAAACCTATATAAGGAGGCTTCCTCATGGTAGAAGACATATGGAGATTGAGAATTACATGAAAATTATGATCTCATGAGTGAGATGTCATCAAAGCAATCAATGGAGATTATTTGAGAAAAGGGGTTGGACAAGGAGAACTGGAAGGAGCTGTTGCACCTTCATCCAAAGGATTGTAAGTACTTTTAAGTGTTCTCATTAATAATCAATGCTTGGCATGTTTCTTTCAAACTTATGCTTGTTCCACATGAGTTTGTCTACAGTAGATGGATCTATGTTTGATCTAATCTCAGTAGAGTAGGAATTCTTTTGTACCTTTGTTTGTTTTACAGGACCTATCAGGGAGCTTAGGATTGAAGCTCAACCAAGACTTTGCAAGGACTAACGTCGCTAATAAGGTACATATTTTTCTCCTTCTCTTTCATTTATTAGCTTGATTAGATCTAAAAGGAAGTTAGTGTCCATGTTAAACACTTTTCTGTCTTGGCCTTAGGAGTCTAGAGACCAAGAAGGAATCCACTTGTCTGTAGGGGGATTCACCTACAACATAAATTGGCGACTCCAATGGGGAGAAGATATGATTTTTGTTTCTTTTACCAGATCTTGTTTTGGCCCTTTTCCCACTATTTTGAACCTCTCCATATTGTTTTTTTTATTCTTAGATTTGATTGATTGCCTTTTTCTTTCATCTAATTCACCCTGATTGACTAAGTCTGTTTGGAAATTTGTTTTTCTGAGCACTTTTCTGAGTTTTGAGAGCAGAGGGATCCTCTTCTATTACTGACAGAGTGCTAGCACTCCCTATTGGCCTTATACAGAGAGATGGAATGCTCTGGTGCCCCTTACACCAGAGAGCTACCCCTTTCTGTGAGAAATTATCTAGAATTTACATTCTCTGAAAATATTTCTTAATCTTGGCATTGGCTCAAGAGTTTTATAATTCTCAGTTCATCTTGGTATTGGCCTTCAACACCCTATTTTCTAAGAATTGATCTCTTCTTGTTTGAGATTTTGACGTTTTCTTTCCTTGCTTTGAGGTCACTCTTTGTCTTTGATAATTTAGAGTTATCTTATTGTTTTTCTTCTCATTTATCTAGTTGAGTGGAAACCTTTGTGAGGAATTTCAAAGATCTGTGCACCATCCCATCCGATCTTTGAGGTCATTTTTTGCCCAAACCTTTTTCAATTTTTCTTTTGAGTCTTTGGTTCTCTTTTTGCAAATTTTGTTATCTTTGTCTTTCTTGTTTAATCACAATGAGAGTGTGTATTTTTTTGTGTGAAATCTGCTTCTGGTTGTCTGGATCTTATAGATCTTAAAGTCTGATTAACATCAGAAGTTTTTTACATCAAATTGACCAACACTCACACATAAAGCAACAATATACTTTTTATGATTGTTTTTGGATATTAGAAAGGCATTTTCTAAAATTTTTAGCATTGTATTGGATTTGATTGAGAAACAATTGTATGAGGATGTTGCATCTTAGTGTTGATAATGAAAAGAAATTTCTCTCTTTCCCTTAAATAGGCATTCATCGAAAGACAAGACTGCCTATCATTTTCTTATGCATTTTTTGGGAATTGAGTCATAACACCATCGGTTTCATTGTCATACACCCTTTGAGTAAAGAAAAACTGCAAAATGAACACTAATTAAAAATTATCTAGAACATTTTTTTTTTAGGATCTTCCACCAACATTAGACTAGGATTAGCACTTTGGATTAGGCTGTGAGTACAACTCTCCAAAGTTTTCAACACAAACATTAGCATCCTGAGATAGGGAGAGTCAAATAAAATTGTTGTATAGGCTTTCTGAGATCCCCCTCTCGCACAGGGGTTATGCATGAGGTTGTATTCAGGAGAGTTACAGAGATTATCCTTCTCTGGTTCAACTGTTTGTAGTGGCCGGATCGTATATTGGGGGTCACTTGAGGGTATACCCACGATTATGTGTGGGAGCCTCTCGAGTTGATTTCAAACTTGTTATCCCGCCCATACGGTCGGATCGAACTGTCGACTGTACCCGCCAAGGGGATAATTGCGAATTGGTGTCCTTAGTTGCCATAATATTTAGGTATTTACAGGAGGTGACGGTGAAGGTAAGTCTCACTATACTTGGAATAGACATTGGTCAAACTCACCCGGGCTCCTTGGAGGGTAAATCCACAATTACTACTTGGAATCTTGCACCAAGGTGAAAGTCTGTTAAGCAGGTCGCCATTGTAACTGTTCCACCATATCCTAGCCCCTTCTTGACTTGATCATGCGACGTTGGATTTCATCACCAACTAGTACAGTCTTCGAATGAAGGTTTTTTTTGCCTGGTTTGATTCCTATATTTGATTAGTGCATGCTGTTTATTTTTAGTTAGTTGGCCATAGATTTCTTTCATCAGATTTTCTCCGCCAACATCGACCCTCCACGTCGTTCGTGTAGCGTAAAGGGACTTCCTCTAGAAAATATGGAAGATTCTCCCCCTTTACCCCCTCATGCTATGGAGGGCTCTCCTCAACAGAGTGAAGTCCACAGCGTTATAACCTCACAGGAAGAAGTTTCTACTTATTTAGAATGTTTTCAAATTGTTACGGATCCTATGGAGGCTTTCCGCATTCATGCGGGATATGAAAGGCATTTTCTCCAGATGAATTCAGCCGGAGAACTTGTTGTCATTGATCCTTCTAAAGTTCCGATCGGGCCGTCTTCAAATCCTCTGGTTGAAAATGCCCTTTGGACTTATGATATAGTTCGAAGCCCACCTTGCATGGTGTGAGATCATTACGGATTAGGAATAGGTGTTGATATTCTTGTCATATCCCAATTACATGAAACATCTATTACCTATACCATACCTTTAGATCATTTTACTAGTACAACCGTTAGTTCTATCACACCGTCTATTGGTCTGAATATGCAGTCTATTGGTCCAAGTTCCACCATTTCTCTCCAGATGGCCCATTCTACGATGGTCCCTCATGTTGCGACTATACCCACCGGTAATGTGGTGGTTAGCAAAGCTCCCATCGGTACACCACTATCATCTCGACCTTCCTTCTCACTTCCACTTAGGTACAGAGCACTCAATCCTTTCACTTCCAACACTACGCAAGTTATACCAAGAAGTTCTATACCTTCACAACAACCCGGAGGGGCCGGTCTTGGTGGCTCTAATCCATTAAGCAGCACCGGTTAATCGCTTACATTTGGTTTCCAAATTCCAGGAACTCAACCCCATGCTGGGGGGAAACCTCTTTTCGGAGGGAAACCTTCGTCTGGGGGGAAACCTCCATTTGGGGGGAAACCTCCGTTTGGAGGGCAACCTCTGTCTAGGGGGCAACCTCCGTTTGGAGGGAAACCTTTGTTTGGGGGGAAACCTCCATTTGGTGGGAAACTTCATGCTGGGGGGAAACCTCAAACTGGATCCCATCATCAACCTTCTAGACAAAATGCGTCTGCAACACCCAATCCTCAACACACTCCTTTTCTGGGAAATCCACTATTTCCTTGGGGGAAACATTCTCAAGGAAAACAACAACCTTATCCTCCTTATGGAAAAAATGCCTATCTTCCTTATGAAAAAACTCATCAACCAAATTATAATCCTCAAAATCCATTAGGTTATCCTCCGCTCCCAAATGTTTCTCAACCCTCTTCAAATCCTCTCTACCCTGGTCAACAACAACCATATGCGGGAGGATCTACTGGTTACAATTATCCACCTAATCCAGTTTATGGTCCCACTGGTGTTCCTATGCCGTGCCAGTATCACCCTCAGGTCAATCAACAACTACTATTCCTTGCTACTATGGATCTCCCAGACTTGTCTTGGTTGACCAATGATCCTATACGTCATTATCCTTTCTGGTTAGTAATTCCAGCTAAAATCCCTTATGATATTCTGAAATTTGATGGAAAAGCTGGCGAAGACCCCAATAATCATGCAATGACTTTCCATTTATGGTGTTCATCAAACTCCTTAATGGATGACTCTATACGTTTGCATATTTTCCAACGAACTCTTATGGGTTCGAAAACCAAGTGGTATATTGAACTACCACGTGGTTCTTTTCAAGATTTCAACTCCCTTGCCATGTCCTTCCTCACCCATTTTCAACTGCCCATTTGATACGAGACGAGTACTTAACTCTTGACCTCCCTTCGTCAAACCAATTCCATGCAAATCTCTGATCACATCATGAATAGAGACGACGACGAAGGTTGATCAAAGAAATCATTTCTGACCAATTATTTGTGGAATGGTTCACAAAATCACTTTTACCCCTGATCGCTCAAGACGTCTCTATGGGTGGCATAGTCCCCGAAGAGGAAGCCATTGCCAGGGAACAATACTTAGATCTGGTATACTCATAGTCTGGTACTTTGTATGAGTTAATCCCAAATGCTACATGTGCCACTACTGATCCATCCAAACCTTCATCCCCATCACATGCAGATGGCATTATTGGTTCCGTCAAAGCTCAATCTACATCCCATTCAACTGGAGCTGCACCTTGATCTAATTCCATGTCCACTCCTAGTTCAACCACACCCTCCACCTCTTTTCATACCCAAGTCTCTGAGGTAAATGCAGTTCAGTCTACATCCTCGTAGCAGACTGGAGTTAAGAAAAAGACAAAGAATAAAAACAAAAATACTAATAATAATGAACAACCAAAAGCTCAAAACCCACCACCTGCTAACGAAAAGAAACCACAGTAAAAACCGAAGTTCCCATGTCTTATCTTTGGTGATGATCACTACACTCGAGACTGTCCACATAAAATATTTAAAGGAAATTCCCAACCCGCTGTGCTTACTCAGTATTTTCCTCAACAACAATCCATGGTTGCTCAAACCCCCTCTCCAGGGGGAAGTTCTAGCCACACTCCTCATGATGAGGCCTCGACAAGTGCCCACATATATCTACTCAACAGGATTTATATAACCACTCGCTCGATGACCTACGACACACCAGTTAAACAAGATAAAGGGAAGATCACTAATGGTTCTCCTCAAGATCCATCACCATCCTCCATTAATCCTCTGTCCATCAGTCCTCCGTTTGGAACACTCCAGATCGAAAAACCTATTTTCGACTCTATCTTATGCCCTCCTAAGAGAACTATTCAAAATTCTACCTTTAATCCTAGCTCACGTTCCTCCCAACACTACAACATTGCTGAAGATATGGCTCAGGCACCATGTGCTATGTCTGTATTAGAAGTTCTACAACACTGTCCCAATCAACATAGAACACTCTTGGCCACTATTGATGCTTTTGATCCTGAGTTGTCTAACAATATCATGTTTAACTTGAATAATTTTACATCTCGACTCTCTCACCATCTTGCTTTCCAAGTTGATGTTGTTGTTCACAATAAAAAAATCCACCGAAATATTCTGGATGAGGGAGCCTCAACTTGTGTCATGTCTCTAGCTTGTTGGAAAATCTTGAAATCACCCGCACTTAATAAATCCCCAACGATGTTACATGCGTTTGATGGGTGAGGATTTCATCCGCATGGACTCTTGTAGTCCCTGTACGTCCAATTAGGCAGTAAAACCCTCTCTATTGACGTTGAGGTGGTCGATGCTCCCCTCAATTATAATTTGTTTCTCTGAAAAAGTTGGTTCTATGCTATGACCGTTGTCGCTTCGTTAGTTTTTCGATGTGTTCAATTTCCTCATCAAGAAAAAATTGTCACCATCGATCAATTGGATTTATGCACACTTGATGCTCGCGCTCCTGCTACCAACAATATTCCATTCTTGGGAGATCAAAAAATCATGTATGAAAGCGTTGGTTTTAGCTTGTTGAAATATTCTAGCCTCATGGGTACCTTCCCTACACCACTTCCACCCACTGCACATCATATTTCCACGATCAATATGATTTCAACTACGGTTTATCAATCCTTGGAATCATCTGACCCTTGGATTGTACCCAGTCCTTTGGAATTCGATGCACTACGAGACACCATGCCACTTAGTCTAGCTGAAACCTCATACATTTCCATCCAATCTGCCTCTCCCTCTTCGTATGACCAACATGTCTT
This sequence comes from Picea glauca, assembly GCA_000966675.3. Lineage (NCBI taxonomy): Eukaryota > Viridiplantae > Streptophyta > Pinopsida > Pinales > Pinaceae > Picea > Picea glauca. Next base: position 184,483 of record JZKD02S1693320.1, on the reverse strand, counting down.
GGCACATGACACTTATTCAATACCATCATGGTTAAATTCCTTGTCGTCTGCAATCAACTACATTTCTCAAATTTTTCCTTCCAATGAATCCATAATGGAAATGCTTAGCCTCGACAATGTACCTTGGGATGATAGCCATCATCGATCCTATTTTTTTCCACCTCTCGAAGAAATTCAAGAAGACATACACTCTGTCTTCCCTCTTGATGTTTTCGATTTTCCGCAATCTCCCATCCTTACACAAGATACTCTTTCTAAGGGGAATTTGGGCAACACATCATCTACGATCGTTATTGATATTTCGATCAAGGAAGGTATCATGGAAAACATTAACCTCAGAGCTAATTTCTCACACGAGGAAGTGGTCTCTTATACTTCTTTATTTAAATAATTTCGCGATGCATTTGCCTGGAGCTATGAAGAGATGCCCGGGATCGATCCGTCGATTGTTGTGCACCAGATTAAAACCTACCCCAGTGTCAAACCTATTCGACAAAAACTCCACCCAGTCCACCCTAAAAAGACCGCGACTATTAAGATAGAGGTTGAAAAGTTATTGAAATTTGGCTTCATTTATCCTGTCCCCTTGACAGAATGGGTTTCCAATATCATTCCGGTTACTAAAAAACAAGGGACCATTCACGTTTGTGTTGATTATAGGGATCTTAACAAGGCTTCTCCAAAAGACAACTACCCAACACCCTTTATTGACTAGATTATTGATAATTTCATTGGTAGCATAATTTTCTCTTTTATGGATGGTTTCTCATGGTATAACCAGATTGACATCTTACCGGATGATCAACATAAGAAAACCTTCATCTGCCCATGGGGAAATTTCGCATATCAGAAGCTACCGTTTGGCTTTAAAAATGTTGGGGCTACATTCCAGCGAGCCATGTCCTATGCTTTCCACGATATCAAACATATTGCGGAACCTTACCTCGTTGAATTACCCGCCCACTCATCCAGTCGATCCGACCATCTGGGTCATCTACGGGCTATTTTTCTTCGATGTCGGTTCTACCGAATTCGTTTGAACCCACATAAGTGTTTTTTTGCTGTCGAATTTGATCAACTTCTCGAATTTATTGTCTCCAAGGATGGGATTCGGGTGGATCCCTTAAAGATTTGATCTATTATATCTTTACCCCCACCTAACAACCTACAAAAAATCCAAAGTTTGCAGGGGAAAGAAAACATTTTTCGTCGATTTATTTGTAACTATGCTGAGATCACTAAAGGCTTCATGCGATTTTCGCAGAAAGACGCCCCTTTCATCTGGGATGACACTGCTCAACGATCGTTCGATGCTCTCAATCACACACTGACTAACACTCCTTTGTTACATCCTTCGAATTATACGAAGGATTTTATCCTTTACTTAGCGGCCTCTGCTTCCACTATTTCCATGGTGTTAGTTCAAGAGGACTCTTCTGGCGAAGAACATGTGATTTATTACATAAGTAAAAGTCTATCTGGACCTGAACTTCGTTACTTGCATGTTGAGAAGTTGGCTCTGGCAGTCGTCATCGTCGTCCATATATTTCGTCACTACATTCTGTTACGCACCACCACAGTTATCGCAGATTCAAACCCCAGGTATCACATCCTGACACGTCAGGTTCTTGGGGGAAAATACTCTAAATGGATCGTAATCCCTCAAGAATTTGATCTTGAATTTGCCAAGTCCAAATCTAAAGAGTCCCTAGTGTTCGCAGAACTCATTTGGGATTTTCCTCATGCTGATGAAGAAATTGGACCTAGAGATTCCTTTGCCGACAAATCTCTATTCCTCATTAGCATTTTTGATCCCTGGTATGGAGACATCATTCTTTATCTCGAGACACAATGTTTTCAGCCTGATATTTCTTGCAAAGAAAGCTATCGTATTCGCCACCACTATCGTCATTATCTTATTATCGGTGACACTTTATATCATCGTGGCATTGATACCATCCTGCGACGATGTCTCACTCATGAAGAGGCTGAACACGTCCTCAATGACTATCACCTTGGAGCCCATGGCGATCACCTTTCTGGGATGGATACCGCCCAAAAATTTTTACGTGCCGTATACTTTTGGTCCTCCATCTTCAAGGATTGTATGGAGGTCGTCAAAGAGTGCCCACCCTGCCAAGTTTTTCAAAACAAGGCACACACCCACCCTACTCCACTGTATCCCGTTATTTCCATCAATCCCTTTTCCAAATGGGGCATCGATTTCATGCAGTGTAATCCTACCTCAACTGGGGGCATGGTTATATAATTGTCATCGTCAATTACTTTACAAAATGGGATGAGGCTATGCCTACCTTTATGAACGACGACTGTACTACAACACTTTTCTTTTTTAATCACATCATCACTCGCTTTGGTGTTCCACAGGCCATTGTCACTGATCATGGTTCCCATTTTCAAAACCAGATGATGAATGAGTTGCATACCAAGTTGGGTTTTCGCCACGAGAACTCATATCCCTACTACCCTCAAGATAATGGATAAGTTGAAGCTATCAACAAGGTCCTCAAAACGATGATCCAACAGATGGTAGGGATAAACAAGACATCTTGGCATTTACAATTTTTTTCCACTCTCTGGGCTTATTGGACCTCAATAAAAAAATGTTACTGGATTCACTCCCTTCCAGTTAGTATATGGCATTGAGGCTGTCTTACCAATCGAGTGCGAAATTCCTTCGTTAAAAATTAAATTAGAACTCATGCCCCACACTTCTGCTGAAGAAGAACGTTTCCTACACTTGACTAGACTGGACGAAACACATCGTGATGTTTCTCTCATTAATGAGACGTATCAAAAGCAGATCAAACATCAATACGACAAATCCATCTATCCTTGCACTTTTGCAGAAGGATACCTAGTCCTCGTTTGTGACCAAGCTCATTATAAGTTAGGGATAGGGAAGTTAGAACCTCTATGGCACGGTCCCTACATCATGAAACATGTTCTACATAGAGGTGCCTATGAACTAGTCAATTAAAATGGAGTTTCCCTGGGCGAGCCCCGGAACGGGCTTTACTTGAAGAAGTACTATGCCTAGGACATCTAGCATACGTGCTTTGTACACTATTGTATTTTTATTTTTGGTGTGTCTTTTCTCTTATGTGCTCGAGTTTTTCCTTATCCACTTATACTGTCTTGTGTTTTTCATGCACAGATGACATCTTCCTTTCCTATCTTTGTCGGGTTTGTGGATGGTGCTAGTCGACACACCCAAAACATTTCTTCCGTAGCTTGGGTCATTTACCACTCTAATGAGTTGGTTAGTTTAGGAGGTATTTTCTTAGGATAGACAACTAATAACATGGCAGAATATCATGCTATCATTGGACTTTTAACCGAAGCATCCTCCCTAGGCATTTCTTGCATAATTTTCAATATGGACTCTCAAATCATGGTATGTCAACTCAATCATATCTACGCTATTCGCAACCCTATCCTGCTACATCTCCATCTACGAGTTTTCCACCTTGAACAAATGTTTGATTTTATCGAATATCGAAACATACCAAGAGAACTTAATACCATTTCAGATTCGCTAGAAAATAACATTATGGATAGATATCTCACACATAGATAAGATTTCATAAAGGAAATGAATCACATCACATATCATCATGTAAATTAAAAAACATCACATAAAAACATCATTTGAAAATATTTTGGCACTGTAAAAACTCGGAAATGTATATATATATGGCGTGACTGAAAATGTTTGATTACATCCAAAATGGTACATAGATAGGAAAAATGTGGGTCCTCACACCCATAAACATTGTCCTATAGAATATACAATCATCAGGAAGATCCTAATCTCCCTGCATCACATTATGTTGCGAGTAATATATCACTGCACGAGCTATTCGTCTCAGTAGAGAGTTAAGACTCTCGGACACCCCCACAGTGTGTCTTTGTAGATGTAGCGGTATTTACCGCCTCCTAAGAGGAGGGATACCTGTTGTGAGGCCTTGGAGGTTTCTTTCAGCCTCCTGGAGTTCTCCTGCCGCTACCCCCTGATCAACTACAACCTGAGCATCTTTGTGACGCCCCATTGCTGGCATATCTACTGGATGTACTACTCCTCTATCTGCATGATGAAATGATACATCTATTAAAGACTCCTCTATGTACCCCCCCAAAAAAGTATAATATAACATTTAAAAAAAAAAAAAAAAACTTGTCAATATTATTGTTGGTTTCTCACCTAACACATCCCAATCCTCTCCTATTGGAAGGACCAAGTCCATGCTTCCCCGGAAATCCACTCTGGCGTATGGAAAATATTCTATCACAATCAATTGGCATCTCAGCCAAGTGAAGAAGTCCCCGTTAAATCTAAACTCTGAATTTGAGCCTAGTCTCGGGGACAGGCTTGTCCACCACTCCATACGTGGTTCTCCCACTAGTCGCACTGCCAATGCAATCTGAGGTTGCATCTGGAGAATGCATTCTAAAAAGAATGAAACCAAGAATGAACCATACCCAAATTGTTTTTGTTGTCCTTCTCTGCATCTCGTGATTTGTTCCTTCACATTTTGAAGGAACCCTGCACTCCAGTTGAATAGTGTTGGCTCTAAACACTGTAAACCATAAGCCACCTGTGATATTTAGACTAGGTGTGCATTGGTACTTCATGCTATTCTTGTGATGGAAAACAAGATGGATTGAAGAGGAAAGTCTCTGATATCTTTGATTGTAATCCTGCCTCCAACTAGCCTCGCTCCCAGGACACAATGGTTTGCCAGATACTCATCCACAGGTGCAACAAGTGCCCTCTGCTGGGATAAAGCTAGAGGAACCCCTCTCTTCAAAAGACCGGTTATGAAATATACATCCTCTAGCTCGATGGTCAGAAGCTGCATCACTATCTAGAACCCTTGCTCTGCAACATTCCACAACCCGATCATGTATTCGAGAAGAAGAATCTCCTTCTTCATCTTTTGCATTTTTAAATATTTGAGGAGACCACAATTCCTCAACATGGCTCTCAATCGGGGACTTAACAGAGTGGCCACATCATCTAGATAGTGTTCTCTTTATTTCCACTCAAGCATGTTGCTGAAGTCACCTTCAATTAACAACAAAATTCATTAAATCATGATTTCGACGAATTTTTGGCAATTTTAAAATTTTAAAAATGATTGATTGTTTTTGCAAAAGAACAATGCCCTTTTCATATGAACATCAGGACATCAATCCACCCTTACATTAGCCATTTAAATGTTCAAGAACTCAAAACTCCCTCCTGACATATTGAGCGCACGTGAGCCATTTTTTGGGGATTTTTCTTGTGGTTTTTTGAGACAGTGCCCCCATTTCTACTACATCAGAGCGTTGGCGCACCATCCATCGGTTAAGAGCAGCGCATACCCACTATTTTTAGGTAGCACTGAGCTTTTTGGGTTCTTGGGCTGACCCAGGGCATCTTTTTTCATAACTTTTTAGTGCCTTAAAACAAAATTTAAATCATGCAAATGAAAGAGAAGGAGAAGAACACCAACCTGGTCCAAACAACGAGGAAAATGATCAACCGTAACTCTGGCACCGAACAATTCAAGATTCAGCTCCAAAACACAAACTCTCCACTGCTACAAATCTCTACATAAATGAAATGGTAAATGACATTTTTTACCCCTTTTTACTATTATACATTTAATTTTTTTCATATGATATAGTTATTTTTGGGTTTTTGAGAAATGTTTGGAGGCTTATTGATCCCCTGGAATGCATTTTTGACATTATTGATAGGTTTTGAAGCAGGTTTGTTCATTTTTATCTTGTCACCTTCATGAGCATAGTCTTTGTTCGTTCTCAAGCTCAAACACATGAGAATACATCGGGTAAACTTTTATCTCTTTTTCAGATCGACATGGATACATGAAAAAGGAACACCTTGGAGTCTTCTTTAAACTCTTTTTAGACTCTCTAAACGTGAAAAGATTGTCGAGTGATCTTGCTTCCTTTTCCACTCATTAAAAGGTTTGAAAGGGCGTATTTCGAGTGATAATTTATCTCTTTTTCGGCGTCGCGAGACTAACATTACGAAAAAGGACAACATTGGAGTCATATTTAAGTTGTTTTCAGACTCTCTAAATATGAAAAACCACTGATTTTACCTTCTCTAGACTCGTTAAACAAATATACATTGAAGGGCCCATACGAGACCGAACCCTTACTTCTTCCAGTTCTCTAAACAAAGGAAGAGGGACTTACTGAACGTGAGTCATATCAAGCATGTGTTACCCTCCTCGAGCTCGTTAAATTAAAAAGAGGTACTCATATATCTGGATGGGGGAAAAATTGAAAGAAGAAAGTCAAGCAGTTTTTGAGAACACTACCAGTAACTCTTACAGTCGCTCTTGAACATGACACTTTGTCTTTGCATGCATTTTGATCTGTTGAACCTCTGCACTGAGCCAATCCTTTGAGTTTCTTTTCCTCCTTTGGGTCACCTGATGAAAGTCACAACATCCACTGCATCATCAAGTTTTGGTCCATGTCAAGTTTTAGCTGTTGTGCCTCAGTGTTCAAGGGAAGTATCTACCTTGATATTCAACCATCACAAATATCATGTTTCAATACTTGTGTTAGTCCATGTTCATTTGATTTGCCAATTACATATCTGTGTCAGTTTTGTGTCGTTGATGGGGGATACATCAAGGCCCTCCTTCGATGAGTCTATTCTTGTTGACTTCGACACATTATCTAGGAACTAGACTTAGAAACCGGTTATTACTTTGGGACCTGCATGCCTCAATGGCAGGCCTCCTCACGTTCAATAGTGGGTTTACACCATTGACCCCTGATCGGATGATTCCATAGATGTTCAACTTCATCTCATTCATTCACATTCGTCTGAATGTACTGGAGTACCTTGGGAATCATTGACATCAATGATGATATCCCTCGCGCTTGTTAACGGTTTACATCATTGACCGGTAATCAAGTGGTTTCTGCCATGTTCGACATCATGACATCTATTCACATGGTTAGTTTCGTACTACATTGGGATCGATAAGAAGACCCTGGGTTGAGTTTTGCACTCTTATGTATACTTTGCCCAGGTTGCAAAGGAGTTCTTTTGAACTATGACACATATACTATTACATAGATCCACTTTGTATTGGTTGTGGCTATGGATTGTCATTTTGTAGATCCACTGTTTATTCTTCATGGCTACGATTAGTTCAGGGCATGAGAGTATAGATCCACATTGTATCTTCAGTGACTATACCTTTTATCAATATAATTATGGATCCACAATGTATTTTATGGTGGCCATACCTAAAAAGTCTTTATCACTCAAGCATAGGTATGCCTGCCTTGGGTTTGAAGCATGTTATAATATTTGTTTAATGGTTTTGTGCATTTTTTCCAGCCTCTTTGCGTCCATACCCTTTCTCTAAAAATTCTAGAAAGTACTTCAGTCATCATTGTCTTCTGACTTTTCACATTGGGGGGCAATCTGGTACACATCAAAATTACTCATTGCAATGATGGCTAAATGTCGTCATTATAAATATTGCAAGTGTCACTAGTGTCACAAACATCACACTGCCTATGTCGTCTCCTTAACGATATCATAAGGACACTAAGAAATCTCAAAGACTAGTTTGAAGAAGGAAAATCAATTGACAGAAGAGTACAAACCTTGTGCCACTGGAAAAATCCACTAAAACATCAATTTTGGGAAGGAGCACTCCCCTACCTACTGACAGGGAGTGCTGGCGCTCTGTACTCTCTTATAGATAAGTGTTCCAGCACTCTGTGCCTCTTTTGAGGGAGTGCTACTCCTTTTTGGGTGAAATTTGGTTTGTTGGAGGAAATCAGGGGACAATCCACTCAATATCTGAAGGTAGTTGGGTTCGAATCTTGGGTTAAGGCATGATTCTAGGAAAGATCCACAATTGAAGGAGAGGAATCCTCAACTTACCCCAAATATATCTCAAGTGGTTAGGCCTCTCCAAACCTATATAAGGAGGCCTCCGCATGGTAGAATACAAATGGATATTGAGAATTACATCAAACTTATGATATCATGAGTGAGATGTCATCAAAGAAATCATTGGATATTATTTGAGCAAAGGGGTTGGACAAGGAGAACTGGAAGGAGTTGTTTCACCTTCATCCAAAGGATTGTAAGTACTTTTACTTGTTCTCATTAATAATCAATGCTTGGCCTGTTTCTTTCAAACTTATGCTTCTTCCACATGAGTTTGTCTACAATAGATGGATATATGTTTGAGCTAATCTCAGTAGAGTAGGAAGTCTTTTGTACCTTTGTTTGTTTTACAGGACCTATCAGGGAGCTTAGGATCGAAGCTCAGCCAAGACTTTGGAAGGAAAAACATCGCTAATAAGGTACATATTTTTCTCCTTCTCTTTCATTTATTATCTTGATTAGATCTAAAAGGAAGTTAGTGTCCATGTTAAGAACTTTTCTGTCTTGGCCTTAGGAGTCTAGAGACCAAGAGGGAATCCACTTGTCCGTAGGGGGATTCACCTACAACAAGGATGAAAACATATGTACAAGAACAAGGATTTAAGGTTTGGTAATTACATGTAGATGGATATTGTTATCACATGAAGTTGTCATGGGTCATATGTAGTTGTTGTTAAGATCTAAGTCTGTACCTTTGCTCCGTCTCTCTCTTTTCTGCATAGCTTCCTAGAAGTTTTTCCTCTTCTGGTTAATAAAGTCGGTTTCCCTTTTATTCAATGACCTAGTTTTCCTTATTGTCTTGCTTGACCGATTCTTTGCATAAATTTGTTCTTTTTTCATGAAGGATAAACACATATCGTGAGTTGGTTCTAATTACTGGTCATCTTGTTTGCCATTGATTGAGCTCACGGTAGGTTGGCCAAGTCCTTTGTTTGCACAAGAAACAACCATAAGCACAAATCACAACATCCAAAGTTCCCAAATGCCAAAATTGGCACCATCTCTAAACATGGTTAAAAGGATCCTGGAGTTGGAAGACGGATAAAATTTAGCAGGGGCGTTAAAATAGCAGGGTTACCCAGATCACAGATTGTAATTAGATCGACGACCACACTTCATTTCGGGGATGGAACAATATCAAACGTTAAAATCCTAGAGCGGTCCTGAAATCAAAACCATAGTATAGCTAGAGCGGTATGTGGTAGTTGGTGGTGAATTTCGGAGGTCGGAGTGGTGTGGATCCAAACCACCCTTGAAAACTTCCAAAATCATGTGCTTATAGAAGGTCCAATCTGGGAGCAACACCTGGCAACAAAACTGGGCATTAAGTCAAATCATCAAAGGAACGCCATTACAAGAAAAAAAATGTTAGAATACCGTGACCAATATATCACAGAGAAAACAGGAAGAGGGGCGCTACAGAATCCGCAGAACTTCTTATAGGAGGGTGCTACGGAATTGGCAACCAAATGCACTACGTATGGCGCTACGAACTGGCCATTACAGTCAAAGGTTTAGAATTCATGACTCCCTCTCGAATTTGATGATTTAAAGCAAACCAAAGATCAATAGGGGATAGTTGGAGATCAACATACGATCTTGCAGGATACATGGCACTGGAGAAAATGCACCCAAGCAACAAGACATGTTATTCATTTTTTGTTAGAGTGGTTGCCAACAAGCTCCTTGATTTTAGCAGTTTGTTAGATCTGTTAGTACAAATGTTATAATTGTAGTTTTTTGTGGAGAATCCTAGGCTAGGAAGGCCAAATCACACTCGTAGTTGTTGTCTATTGTTTTGATTATAAATACATCATATGAATGATATGAGGGGCTCAGATGGTTGAGCAGAGCTCCACTTTTTGTAATATTTTGACTAAGAATAGTTGTTCTCTGGTTATGTATGAGACTTGAGACATTTTCATTAATAGAAGTCTTTTTACTTTCATCATATTTTTGCCTCTTATTATGAAATTATCATGATTGGATGATCCATATAAGATGTTGTGGTTGTGTTATAATGGATGTTTTATTATAATGATGCTATGGATTTTTTTCAGTGTTTTTAACATTAAGTTCAAGAAGTTCTTGTGAATGAGTTTTTCTTATCCTATCTGCTTGAAGGCCTGATGCTTATAACATACCTATCCACCTTCCTCACTAAGTCTTCCTCCTATTCACCTTTACCCTTAAATCACTGACTGAAATTAATCAAAACCTCATTTTCTTATGCATGCTAACCCATATTTCTGTGTTAAAAATTTCTTATGTTGAGCTTTGTCCATTTGACCTTTAATCATTAATTTACATTCACAAACCTTTTGATGGGTATTGGGCTTATCCTCTTGCAATCTAAGGGTGATTCTCGGTGCTAACATTCTTGGCTCCATTGTCAGGGATCAAGTGAATACATTTCCCTTGGATTGGATGACAAATCAATATTGATTCTAAAGGTGCAATAGAAATCAATACATTGATGATTGCAACTTTCTCTTGGCGAGTCCATTGTTTCAGTTGTGGCTCCGAAGGGAAGACACACGAGGTATACTCCACATATACCTCTAGCAACACCTGAAGATGACCCAGAGAATACTATCATGAAAGGAAAGGATTCTCAAGAAGTATTTTCAGTTGTTGTACCAGGTACTTCTGGTCATTTACATCATTCTACTTTTAAAACTCCAGTAGCAATATCCAATTCTCCTCTTTTACCTTTTGCCGAAGTTTCTAGAATTTTGGATTTTGAAAATTTTCCTATTGAATCCTCTTCTTTTAGCCTCAAATTGAAAGAAGAAAAATTTGAAACCCTTGTTTCGCCTGATGTTGTAAGTTGGTTCAGACTAGAGAGACTTGAATGTTTTTCTACTTTGGGCCTTCCTACTCCTCCTCCTATCAAAGTTGTTGTGACTAAAGAAGAGGAAGCCTCTTTTCCCTTGGAGCCTATACCATATTCCTCCAAGACTCAACCTCTTCCTTTTAAAACTGAAACCTCTCCATCCAAGCTTCCTCTTTATCCAAAAATCCAAGATGCAGTCCTACCTGTCAAAAATCCATCACCCCCTTGTTCTCCCACAGTTCACAACCCAATGGCAGGTGTTAACCTTCCTAGAAATAGGATGGATGCCATAGTGGTGGATAGGTATGCCATTCTTGTTTTAACTCAGCCTATGAATGCTCTTCCATATGGAGACTAAATTAAGTACATGCCCAAGTTCACAGGGGAGGAATACATAACTGCAGAAGAACATCTTGCAACCTTTTATAGTTATGCAGACAACCTGAACATTGAAAATGAAGATGTATGTATGAGAGTATTTGTATAGAGCCTTGATGGTGAGGCTAGGAAATGGTTTAGGGGTTTGAATCCTGGATCTATTTCTAGGATTGAAGCTTTGGATGATGCTTCCCTTAGGAATTGGGGGGATAAAAAATATTTTCTTTATTATATTACAAAATTTGGGTCACTTAGGAGGAAAGAGGGGCAATCTATTTAAGACTTCTCAAAAAGATTTAATAAAATGTACAACAATATTCCCACTGAAATAAATCCTACATAAACCTCTGTCAAGATTACCTATGGCATTCCTTTTGACCTAAGTTTTGCCTCTTGTCTAGAGAAAGAAGATCTACCTCTCTAGCTCATATGTAAGATGCAGTTTTGGAAGTAAAATCTAACATATTGGTAGCTGGCAAACTTAGGGGAAAATATGATAGAGACAAAAGGAAAGGTAGGGCTGAAGCTTCAACCTCATAATCCCCTATTGTCCACCCTCAAGTTGATGAACTCACAAAATTGGTAAAATCACTTTCTATTGAAATGGAGAAGTTGAAACTTGAAGAAAAACAAAACTTCAGAAACACAGAGAATGTCGATAATAGAGGTAATTTCAAAAGAGAAAATAATGCCCCCCAGGTCCTCCAAAGAGAGAAAGGGAATAGGGATAGGGATGATAAAAAATCCCAAGCCCCTCTCCAAAATAATTTTGTTGCTAATTAAGAAGGAGAGGATGAAGAAAATGATCTTGAAATCCATTGTCTTAGTGACACCTCTTCATATCCTCCTTTAACCCAATCTTCATATGAAGAGTCTCTCAAGGATAGTCAGTTAAATGAGTTGAGTAAAGGGGAAAATACAAATGAAAATCCAAGTAAATGCAACCTAAGATCAAAAAAGAAAGAGGGAAAGAATGACACTTCTGATCATTTCACTAAAACAAAAAATTACGCTAAGGTTGTGGCAACTAGTAGCAAAGAAAAGATGCACAAAGCCCTCAAGCATTGGTTAAAAGAACTTCCCCAGAAATTAAAGAGATTCTGAAATATCCATCCTCCTTTAGCTTTGAATGTGAGATTAAAAAAATAAAAATCCATGTACCTTTTTTGGAGTTGATTAAGAATGAGGAATTCAAAATATATCTTTCCAAAATGTTGTAGCCCAAGCCTTCATCTAATTCCACAGATTCACTCAACCTTCAAGATGAAAAACCATTAGTCATCCAGAGACCTTTGGTAGAGGATAGAGATGACTCTTCCCCCCCTTTCTACACATCATTAAACATTCATGATAAAGTGCTACACAACTTATTTATGGACTCACACGAATCTCATAATCTCATGCTTAAAACTGTCATGGATGAGATTGGGTTGGAAATTACACAAACCTACCATGACCTACACTCATTTGATTCTAGGAAGGTGAAGTGTCTTGGGGGTATTAAAGACCTGGTTGTTACCCTGTTCCAATTGCCAATGAAAATTGTGGTCATGGATATTTTGGTTGATGATGTCCCTCCTAATTTTGGGATGCTCTTGTCACGATATTGGATCAAAATAATAGGGGGAAATTTGTAGATGGACCTTTCATATTCCACCATTCCTATGTTTGGGGGAGAACATAGAAGGATTTATAGGGTGGCACAACTAGCCTACATCATCAGTGATGAAGAAAATCCTACCAACCATCCTATTTTTGCACTTGATACTGATTTAGGATCCAGCATATTACAGCTCACAAATGCTCCTCAACCACCTATTGAAATCAGAAAAGAATTCATCACCTCTTGTGAATATCCTCCTCCTAATACCTATGTTTGGAAGATGTTTTTTGATGAGGCCTCTTCTAAGGAAGGTGCTGGTGTTGGGGTAGTATTTATTTCTCCTACCCAAGAGATCATATCTTTGTCCTACAAGCTTGAATTTGAAACTACAAACAATTTGGCAGAATATGAAACTAAAAGATTGAATTTGAAACTACAAACAATAACATACCCAACCACCCACAGGCCGGGGCATGCTACCTTCAAGCCCACCCTTGGACTTCTTTTTAAAAATTTAAGGATGCATAAAATAAAAGACTTTAATGACATGCACAACAAAATCCAGCAAGCATGCATAGTCTAAGGATTTAGTCAAACGATCATTAAATATACACAAGGGAAATACATTCATATACAAGTAAACAATAACATAACATAGATAAATTATCTTTATGAGAGATGACACCAAATGGCTGCAGACCAAGGATGTTCCACCCAACCATAGAAACTACTATTCCAAATCTCAACAACAGCGTCACCCTCGAGCCAGGGCTATGAATCCACAAGGATGGTTCCAGAGTGTTACTTGGCTTTCCAAACCAATCAACACCCAAGATCTCACAGGCTTCCCAACTCTCACAATAATCCAAGTACCCAACTCTTTTCTACCCATCTTGCACCACCCGAGAGAACGAACCTCCACCCTTCTCTACCACGTAGTCCCTCAGGCAGTCCTTCTCCTTAATTTGGGCTCTAGCACAACTCATCTAGAATCTGGATGCTAGAATTCTCATGACTCGTGGCTGTGAGAAACACTGGACACAGGCCAACGCATATCAGACATGTGGGCCTCAAGCCACAACTGGATCACTCCAACGACCACTACAACCAACTATCACGTGGCTAATTCTTCAATAGTTCGGTTCCCTTTCCCAATCCAAGATGCGGATGATGGATGAATCAATGAAATGGGTAAGTGGGTGCATGGAGGTGCGTGCATGAAATTTAATGAGGGATATAATGGTGTGAATTCAAAAATGAAGGAGTAAAGGATCCAATGACCAACCCCCCCATCAGACCAGAGGCAGGTTTAAGTAATTTTGGGGAGGATCAAGAACCTCTTGGCCTTCCCTAAGAATCTCACGTAACCGATCCACTCCCTTAGAAAAAAGGGCAATTAGAATAGGAGTAAACAATTATCCCCTCAAGCCACCTCTCTTGTGGAATCATAGCCCCCTATAACTCTAGTCATTGTCTGTCTAGCAGCCAGTCGTGTATTTATTATTAATAACGATAAAAAAATTACATGTCATGGGAACACTGGCCTTTTAATAATTGGGAACACTGGCCTCTCATCATTGTAACAATACATTATTTAAAATGGTGTTTCAAAACTTGGGGTGTTACATCCCCTCCCCCTTATTTTGGCATTGTCCTCAGTGCATATACAAAAATAGAGATCAAAATCTAAAATTTATTCCAAATGTCGCGGGTACTCTTCTCGCATGGAATCTTCATGCTCCCAGGTAGCATCTTTAGGACCGTAGCAGGTCCACTAAACTTTTACCAGCTCTATAACTCGATTCCAGAGAATTTTGACTTTTCTGTCCAATACCCGCACTCACTAAACCTGAAAATATTCCTCTGTCTCTACCTGGATCAAATGTCAATCAATAACATGGTTAGGATCATGTACATATTTCTTTAGTAAAGAGATATGAAATACATTATGCACATTCATGGAAGAAAGCAATGTAAGCATGTATGCAACTGGTCCTATTCTATCCAATATTTCAAATGGACCATAGAATATGGCTGCCAGCTTTGTACAACTACCCAATTTCAAGGAACTTTTCTTGGGCTTCACTTTCAAAAGTACATGTTCCCCTACTTTAAACTCTCTAGTTGTCTTGTTCCTGTCTGCATAAAATTTCTATCTATCCTGAGCCGCCTTTAAATTACGCTTAATCTTGACCACCTGGTCTTCCATGTCCTTGAGCAACTCTGGCCCAAGTACCACTCTATCTGTTGGGTTGTCCCAACTTACTGGAGTATCACATTTCCTATCGTACAAGGCTTCAAATGGGATCATTCTCAATGAAAATTGATACCCATTATTATATGAAAACTCAACCAAGTGTAAGTAATCTTCCCACTTAGATGGCTTATCCATCACATACATTCTCAGCATGTCTTCAATTATTCGATTGACTCTCTCTGTTTTCCCATTTGTCTGGGGATGATATGTTGTGCTAAAGTTTAGAGTTGTGCCAAATCCTTTAAAAAATCCCCTCCAAAAATTTGAGGTAAACTTTGTATCTCTGTCCGAGACAATTGTCCTAGGTATCCCATGCAACTTAGCAATTTCCTTCATGAAAATTTCTGCAATATTAGCCGTTGTATGCATTGTATTCACAGGAACAAAATGAGAAGCCTTTGTTAATTTGTCAACCACCACAATGATTGAATCATGTTGCTTATTCGTTTTGGGTAATCCTATGATGAAATCCATGGTGATCACTTCCCATTTCTTCTCTCGAATTGGCAATGGCTGCAGCAAACCCGCTGGGTGCCTATGCTCAGCCTTTACCTTCTGACATTCCATACATCGAGTGATGTAATCAACAACATCCTTCTTCATTCCAGGTGAAAAGAATTGGCTTCTTACTGTTGTAATTGTTTTCTGGTAACCACGATGTTGAGAATAAGGAACATCATGCATTTACTTCAATACCAAATTCCTTAGTTCTCCAGAACTAGGAACATAGATTATGTGTTTATGCATGAGTAGTTTGTCTTCCTTTATTTCATACTCCTTAATTTTCTGTTGTAAATCTCCTTGCTGCAAGTTTTTCTTTACCTGTAGGTAATGTTGGTCTGTAACAAGACCATCTAAAATTCTTCTCTTCAAGTCTGACTGATGCATATTAATAGCAGCAGCATGCATGCTATGCACTCTTCTACTAAGTGCATCAACAACTTTATTCTCCTTTCCCTTTATATTCTTGATATCGGAGTCATATTCACTTAAAAATTCTAGCCATCTTGTTTGCCTGGCATTCAAGGTTGGCTGTTCGAAAAGATACTTCAGGCCAATGTGGCCTATCCTTAATTCACATTTCTTCCCCATGAGGTAATCCCTCCACATCCTCAAAACGTGAACAATGGAAACAAATTCCAAGTCATGCGTGGCATAGTTCCTCTCATGTTCCTTAAGATTTCTGGACTCATATACAATGACATGTCCATTTTGCATGAGGACTCCCCCAAATTCCTTCCTTACATGTGTCTGTACATACCACAAAACTTTCATTTGGGTCAACAATATTTAACATAGGTGCACTAGTAAGTAATTCCTTCAACATATTAAAATTATTTTCACACTTGAGTGTCCATTCAAATTTAGTTCCCTTATTTTGCAAAGAAGTGATGGGATGAGCAATATTAGAGAACCCTACTATGAACCTTTTGTAGTAGCTAGCTAATCCCATAAAATATCTGACGTCTGACACATTTTTGGGTGTTGGCCATCCTCTAATGGCTTCGATATTATATGGATCTACTGGTATGCCCTGTTCTAAAATAATGTGTCCCAAGTAATGGATTTGCTTTTGATAAAAAAAAAAACAGTTACTCAACTTGGCATACAACTGATGTTCTCTCAGTACTTGCAACACCATTCTTAAATGATGTTTATGCTCCTCTTTAGACTTATAATAGATAAGTATGTCATCTAGGAATACTATGAAAAAATTATCCAAATAATTCCTGAATATGCCATTCATTAAGAACATGAATACAGTTGGTGCATTGATCAGTCCAAATGGAACCACTACAAATTCATAATTCCCATACCTGGTCCTAAAGGCCATCTTATGAATGTCTTCTTCCTTAATTCTTACCTGATGGTATCTTTCCTCAGGTCAATCTTTGAGAATATCTTTTCTCCTCTTAGATGATCAAAGAGGTCATCAACTTGGGGTAGAGGATACTTGTTCTTTGTAGTGTACTTGTTTAGCTGTCGGAAGTCAATACACAACCTCAGGGTTCCATCCTTCTTTTTGACAAAAAGTATTAGTTCTCCCAAAGGTGAAACACTTGGACGTATGTACCCTTTATTCAACAATTCCTTCAACTGCATTTGTAATTATTTTAAGTCTGGTGTGTTCATTCTGTAAAGTGTTTTTGACACCAGGGCAACTCTTGACACTAAATCAATTGATAAATCTATCTCCCTTCCTGGTGGCAGTTCGGGTATTTCTTGGAATACATCTTCCAATTCCTATAGTACTGAGAAATGTTCAAGGCTTGGCCCTTTTGTATTATCTGTCTCTTCCACATGAGATGCATACAGTTGACACCCTTTCCTAAAGCATCTTTTTAACTGTAAGGCTGAAATCTCCCTTATAGATATGGGTCTTGGAATTCCTTTCATAGTGCTCTGTTTTCCATTTCAATCAAGACATGTAAATGTCTTGTTATGACAATCTAGGACAACATGATGCTTGTCCAACCAATCTATTCCAATCAGAATATCATAAGACCCCAATGGTATGATATTTAGATCAATACTAGTATTCATGCCATTAAGACTTATGGAACAACTTCTGACCATATCATGGATTCTTCTTTTGGTTTTGGTGGATAACTAAACCAAACTTGCTTTTCCAAGTTTAATTTTCTCCAAATGTAATCTATCCACTATCTTATGATCAATGTAGAAATGACTTGCTTCTGAATCAATCAAAATAGAAACAGGTTGATTTATGATCTTACCTTCCACCTCGATCATATTGGACTAGTACTCTACTTGTCGATCATCTAAAGCTGCATATATTCTTCCCATATCTTCCACTGTTGTAGCCTCTTGGATGTTGTGCACAGTCTTCACTCTATCCTTTCTGTGTGGGAAATCCTTGTACAAGTGATCTTCCTTGCATCCTGAGAATTGGATTGGTGGTCTTACCCTTTTTCCCAAGGAATCTTCTTTCTTGAAATCCCCCTTAGCATACTAATCTTGATGATTTCTATTAGGCTCATTCCTATTGAAGGGAGGTTTGAATCCTTTCCTCCTCTGATCAGAATTTGCATTTCTCTTGTCCTTCCAATATTTCTGTAGGGATTCTCTTCCTCGGCCTTGCTCATACAGGTATTTATCCTTCTTGATAGCTTTAGTCAAGGTCTTGGGCTCATCATACTTGATATTTTCCTTATAAAAGGATGGTAGTCCACTTAGAAATATTAGTATTTTCACTTTCTCATCACCAATGAACCTGACATACTTTAACAATCCCAAGAACTTCTTCTCGTACTCTACCATAGTCATGCTTACCAACCTGAGTTCAAAGAACTCCTGCATTTTTTTGTCATAGAAATGCTCTGAGAGGTACTCCTTCTGGAAGTACTTCTTGAACTACTTCCAAGTGATCCTACTTTCATTAACATGTTCCACTTGCTTCAGTTGGTCCCACCACATTGCATATTTCCCATGTAAATGGTAGGTGGCAATCATGGCTTCTAGGTTTGATGAATAGTTATGCAACTGAAAATATCTCCTGAGCCCAAGAAACCATGCTTCAGCATCATCTTCCCTTTCTCTTTCACCATCTAAGGAAGGTGGCTTGAGCTTCCTCGGCTCTCCTTGAAAACTATCTATCTCTTGTTTCCTTCTATGGTGTCTGATAGGAGACACCTCTGGACTTCTTATGGGATCTTCTGATGCATAAAAATTTCTTTTTGAGTAAGGAGGTGAGTGGTGTCCATGATCTCTGCTAGCACTTCTGGAATAACCAGCTCTTCCATGATCATTCTGTCTTTCATGGCACTTGCCTTCTTCCTCTTGTCTTGAGTTTTATCCCTTCTTCGTTTTTCTATGAAACTAATTTAAGATTTGAAACACTAGAGAATTTATTTGTCTTTTCTCTCTCATCAGTCTCTTGTTGTCTGCTTTGTAGCTTTGTACTTCTATCTTCAGCCTTCTTATTGTTTCTAGTAGCGTTTCCTACTCTCCTTTTCCCTTGCGTCCATTGGAATCTATCTCTATGTTACCAACTCTGGTATTCTGGCCTTCGACCCCCTTATCATGACTAGAGGATCCCTCTCCTTCTTCCATTTCCTCAATACACATCATGAGATGATGTGCTTAAGCCCCTTAATTCTGCAAAATGTGCAAGCGACCACTTTATTAGAATTATGCATATGATAAACAAATTTTCCAAACCATTCTACATGTATCTTTTTTTTTTTTGTTCATGGAGATCATATCCCCATTCTCCAAAAATAACAATTTCCTCTTATCCTTGACCGACATAGAACTCATCTTGTGCAGACGCTTCCTTCAAACCACCTTCCTAGGTGACCACGACTGGAAACTACGGCTAAATCCTTCCTTATAACTTTTTTGTCTTGAAGACAACCAATTCGGCCCTTAGCCCTCCTTTCATCTCTCAATCTGCAAATGATCACAGCCATGACCCTACGCTTAGATGAAAAAGCACTTTTCCAGAGCTTCGGGACTTCGAAACTTTCATCGAGGATCGGATCAATGGTCCTCATCCTATTTCACGATCAACAATTGAGATATACTTCGGGACTCTATGCTTTGGGAGTCTCAACTTTCCTCGCTTGCCTCCTCCCAGAAGGTTTTTACCCAGAGTTCATGATCTACTGACAGGTTTCCTCCCATAGATCAGTGACTGTGAATTTCTTCATCTCTTCGGGCTTCAGAAGTTTCAAACCTTCCTCCTGCATTTTCTCTCGGAGTGCTTTCAACTGAAGTTGACGATCCTTCGACATGTAACTTTTGGAATCAACAGTCGATATGTACTCTGGCCTTCAGAAGATTTCAACCCAATGCAACCTGTCACATATTTCCCCACTAGATTTCCAGTCTCTGGACTGCACGATCTATCGCCGCATGGTGAAATACTAGAAGCGGACAGGTGGACCAATCAGGCGGGTGACAGGTGTCATGTTATAACTGACTTTTCAATACTCCAAATGCTAAAACATTACTGACACCTGACACACATTCCATGTGTCCATGTCATCCCAGGTGATCATCCCAGGTGACATCCGCAAGCCACATCACTTAGGAAATTTTGGGGTCCACATCACCTACTGGTGATGTCACCGTGCCCCACCACTTCGCGACTTCAGGATTTTCCATGCTAGCACACTTCCAATTCTCCTGAAATCCGCATTCCGGAATTGGCCAATCTATCACCATGTGTCCTCCTATATCGGACGACTAAGATCCACTTCGGGTCTTCACCCGAATTCCACGGATCTACACTGCGTGCCCTCCTTAATCTAACGACTATGATTTTTTTGGGTCTCTGGACTTCAGAAATCTCAAATTTCAAAACTTATCTAGCCCCACTGGCTTTTAACCGAATCCATGGATCTGGTGACACGTGGCTCTCAGCATATCAATGGCTGAGATCCTCTCGGATGATCGGACGGTCAAGATTAACTTCGATTCTTCGGCTCTCCAGGCTTCGTGAGGCTCAAATCCCAATTGAAAACCTCTTGAACATATTCCTCTAGAGTTACTAATCTACTGAAACATAGCCTCTTGGAAATCAACGGTCAGGATCTACTTTAGACGATCCGACAATCGATGTTTACTTTGGGTCTCTCGCTCTCTAGGCTTCAGGAGTTTCAACTCTCAACTTCTCCTCGCTTGCTCTTTCCAGGAGTTCTTTCACCGGGAGCATACCATCAGTTGACATGTGTCCTCCTATGGATCGATGGTCCCCAGCTACTTTGGTTATTCATAGTTTTGATGTTCGAGCCCTAACCTGTCAAATCACTTCATGTCTTTCAATTTGTAGGGGCATGTATCGACAATTTGGATTAACCCACTTTTCACCCTACAATTCTCTTGATGCTGACACATAACCCCTTGGGGAAACCATGGTTTGGATTGTGGGACCACCTTGGTAAATTATCTCCCATGCAACTCAGTTCCCCGCAATGCCTCCTATCCATTGATCTCACTCTCCCATGGGATCCGACGGTTGTGACCTTAAGCCTTGCTTCCTTTTCATTGGATGACTCCTGTTTGCTTGTCCTTCGATCCAATGACCCCAGATATCTCCTAATCCTACAGTGGCAATTTCTCTCAAATTAGAAGGGGACGGTCACGATCCTTCGGAACCCTTACACGGGTCTCTGACATTCTATCTCCCGCATAGATTTTGTAATGCCATTCCTCCTGATATTTTCAACTCCACGGTCAGAGTTCGATCTTGACCCCGAGACTCTGACCAACAGGCCTGACCCATACTGGCCCGATGTTTCAACCAGAAGCTCTGATACCAAACTGTAACATACCCAACCACCCACAAGCCGGAGCATGCTACATTCAAGCCCACCCTTGGAATTCTTTCTCTTATAGATACCTTTAAAAATTTAAGGATGCATAAAAGAAAATACTTTAATGACATGCACAACAAAATCCAACAAGCATGCATAGTCTAACAATTCAGTTAAACGATAATTAAATATACACAATGGAAATACATTCATATACTTGTAAATGATACCATAATAGAGAGAACTTATCTTTATGAAAGATGACACCAACTGGATACAGACCAAGGACGTTCCACCCAACCGTAGACACTACTGTTCCAAATCTCAACAATAGTGTCACCCCCAAGCCAGGGCTATGATTTCAAAAGGACGGTTCCAAAGTGTTACTTGGCTTCCCAAACCAGTCAACACCTAAGCTCTCATAGGCTTCCCATATCTCACATCAATCCAAGTACCTAGCTCTCTTCTATCTAGCGTGCACCACCTGAGAGAACGAACCTCCAACCTTCTCTGCCACGCAGTGATCCGGATTATTTTCGGCACGAAATGAGAGCGGAGATATAATAAAGAAATGCACAGAGATATCGTGTATATCCAGTAATATAACATAAATATATCAGAGATGCAACCATAA
>JZKD02S1693320.1:149751-162481 GCA_000966675.3 Picea glauca | reverse complement strand
AAGTTGGTGCATCAACTTCCCGGGGTCGTAACTTTTGCATACGATCTCCGTTTTAGGCGTGTGATAGCTCGTTGGAAAGGTATCGTCGAGGAGATTCATTTTGGGGCCTCAATAAGGCCTTCGGCTATCATTGAGAACCTCGATCTCGAAAAACATTCATTTAGGCCCTCAAAATGGCCTCGGAAGTTAAAACCTGCTAAAAATAGTAAGTTGCCAAAATGGCCAGAAAACTGTTTTGAGCCATTTGGAAAAGATGGGTGGCCCCCGATATCCACCTGGATCACGCAGTCCCTTAGGCAGTCCTTCTTCTTAATTCAGGCTCCAACGCAACTGGTCTAGAATCTCGATGTTGGAACTCCTAGGACTCGTAGCTGTGAGAAACGTTGGACACATACCAACACATCTCAGACATGTGGGCCTCAAGTTGCGGCTAGATCACTCCAGCGACCACTACAACCAACTAGCTCGTGGCTAATTCTTCGACAATTCAGTTCCCTTTCCCAATCTAATATGCAGATGATGGATGGATCAATGAAGTGGGTAAGTGGGTGCATGGAGGTGTGTATGAAGTGCATGAGGGATAAAATGGTTTGAATCCAAAAATGAAGGATAAAACAAGCCAATGACCGACCCCTGCATCAGACTAGAGGTAGGTTTAAGTAATTTTGGGGAGGATCAAGAACCTCCTTGCCTTCCCCAAGAATCTCACGTAACCGATCCCCTCCCTTACACAAAAGGGTAATTATAATAGGAATAAGCACTCATCCTCTCAATCCCCTTCTCTTGTGGAGTCATAGCCCCCTATAACTCTATTCATTGTCCATCTAGCATCCAACCATGTATTTATTATTAATAACGATAAAAACATTACATGTTTTGGGCACACTAGCCTTTTAATAATTGTTTTGGGCACTCTCGCATCTCACCATTGTAACAATACATTATTTAAAATGTGGGTTCAAAACCTGGGGTGTTACAATCTAGTATATTACAGCTCACTAATTCTCCTCAACCACCTATTGAAATCAGAAAACAGTCCATCACTTCTTGTGAAGATCCTCCTCCTAATACCTTTGTTTGGAATATTTTTTTTGATGGGGCCTCTTCTAAGGAAGGTGCTGGTGCTGGGGTAGTCTTTATTTCTCCTACCCAAGAGATCATATCTCTTTCCTACAATCTTCAATTTCAAACTACCAACAATGTGGAACAATATGAGGATCTTGTTTTGGGTTTGAGGGATGCTAAAGACATGAGGTTTGAAGAGATAACAATGTTTGGAGATGTTGAATTAATTGTTCATCAAGTTAAAAATATGTATCAAGATAAACACCCCAGGTTAAGGACTTACATAAATGAAGTTTTGGATCTTGTTGTTAGTTTCTTCTTAGCTTTTAATATCTCATTTGTTCCAAGAGAGGAGAAAACTATGGCAGATTCCTTGGTTGTTTCATCAAGTAACCCCAGAGTTCCTTTTCCCCCTAAACTCAAATATGATGTGGAAGTGAATTATAGACCCTCTATACCTAACAATGTCAAACATTGGAAGGTGTTTGAGGATGATCTTGAGATAAAAATATTTCTTGAGACTATGGATGAGTTTTCTTCCTTACATATTGATCAAGATCATGATACCAAAAAAATCCCTCATGCTGATATTTTTCTAGATAAATTTACTAACCATCATATTGTTCAGTTGCCCAGTAACCATATTCCAAAAGGACTAGTCCCCTTGGAGAGATTGTTTGATAGTAATTATGTTGTTGTAAAGGTTAAAGGTTCAACTGAAAATGCTGATGTGACTGAATGCAATTTAGGTACAGAGGAGGATCCAAAGTATGTTAAATTGTCTAGCAACTTGTCAAAGGAGCAAAGGGATGAGTATGTTAATCTTTTAAAGGAGTTTGCTGATGTGTTTGCCTAGAAATATGAAGATTGAAGAACATATGACACAAACATCATTGAACATAAGATCCCTTTGAACAAGGAGACCAAGCCTTTTAGGAATAAAATCAGACAGATAAATCCCATGTTGTTTCTTATTATGGAAAAAAAATGAATAAGTTGTTCGATGCCAAAATCATCATTCCTTTGAGATACTCAGAGTGGGTGGATAACTTGGTTCCTATGAGGAAGAAAAATGGGGAAATTAGGCTATGCGTTGATTTCAAGAATTTGAATAGAAGCTCCAAGAAAGATAATTACCCGTTGCAAAAGATGGAACACATTTTGCAGAGAGTCACTGGTTCACCTAAGATGTCTATGATTGATGGATTTGTTGTCTACAATCAAATATCTATCTTGCCTAAAGATAGAGAGAAGATGGCCTTTACTACTCCTTGGGGAACATTCATGTATTCTAAAATTACCTTTGGATTGATGAATTCAGGAGCGACCTTTCAGTGAGAAATGGACATTGCCTTCATTGGGGAGAAGGACAAGTTTATAGTCATATATCTAGATCACATTACAATGTTATCGAAATATGATAAAAAACATTATCATCATTTGAAAAATGTCTTCTTGAAGTGAAGAAAGTTTGGTTTCTCTCTCAATCCTAAGAAGTCCTTGTTTTCTATGAACGAAGGTAAGTTATTGGGACACATTGTATCAACATAAGGCATAAGAATTGATCCAAGAAGAGTGAATTCCATTCAGACCTTATCTTTTCCTAGATCTAAGAAATAAGTTCGTTCTTTTTTGGGAAAAATCATTTTTTTAAGAAGGCTCATATCTAACTTTGATGAATTAGTGAAGTACATTACAACCATGCTTAGGAAAGGAAATGAGGTGAAATGGACTACTAAGGCTCTAAAATATTTTGATCAGATCAAAAAGGCCTTGACTGAAGCACCTGTTCTCATCAGCCCTGACTATTCCAAGGACTTTCTGATATTTTCCTTTGCCTCATTTGACACATTGGATGTTGTTTTGCTATAGAAAAACACTTAGGGGTTATAGAAACCTATTTCCTTTTTCTACAAAGCATTAAGGGATGCAGAAGTGAGATATGATATCATGGAAAAGCAGGCTTATTCTTTGGTCAAATCCCTCAAGGATTCCATAGTATATTTTCTACATTCAAAGATTGTCGCATATGTCCCTTCAGCCTCAGTGAAGGAGATACTTATTCAGCTTGACATAGATTGGAAGAGGAGAAAATGGATTGCTAAAATTATGGAATTTGAACTTGAAATGAAGCCCACTAAATTAGTGAAAGGCCAAGGTTTCGTGAGGTTGCTGGCTGAATCAAATTGCAAATATTTAGGGGTTAATTTCATGAACATAATATCAACAAATCAAGAAGTTGATCTTCCTAATAAAAGATCTCATATTAGACCAAATTTGGCAGAATTCACTTGGTATAAAGACATCATATACTTTTTGCAGAAATTGCAACCTCCTGATGGTTTGGACAAGAACAAGGTGAGAGATTTGAACCTTAAAGAAATAATATATTGTCTCATTGATCATGTATTGTAATGGAAATATACTCTAGGATTTCTTTTGATATTCTGGACCTATAGGAGGCCCAAAAGGCCATGACTGACTTTCATGAGAACTTATGTGGGGGCCATCATTTTTGGAGAAACACAACCTATAAGATCCTCATAGCTGGGTATTTCTGGCCTATCCTTTTTACTGATGTTTGTGCAAAGATTAGATCTTATGTCAAATGCCAAAAATTTTCTGGAAAACAACAGCTCAAATCTTTTCCTTTGAAGCCCGTGGTGGTTTCTAGACATTTTCAACAGTGGGGTTTTGAATTCATTGGGAAAATCCATCTAGCTTCAGGTGGTCATCATAGGTGGATTTTGACTTTCATTGATTTCTTCACCAAGTGTATAGAAGCCATTCCTACAAGGAATACCTCCCACAAGGTAATCATTAGTTTTCTTGAGGATATCATGTCAAGATTTGGTTGTCCAAGTAGGATTGTTACTGACAATGTTGCCTCCTTCAAAGTTGAACCATTGGTAAAGTTCTGTGAACAGTATGGGATTACATTAGTCCATTCTACTCCTTACTACCCCCAAGGAAATGGTTTGGTGGAGTCCTCTAACAAGATCCTCATAAATATCATCAAGAAATTGTTAGAAGAAAACAAGAAAGCATGGGACTCAAAGCTAGAATTTTCATTATGGGATGATAGAGTTACAACAAAGAGGTCACTTGGTGTTTCCCCTTTTCATCTTGTATATGAAATTGAGGCTATCTTTCCTACTCATCTTGCCTTTCCTGTGGAAAAATTACTCCAATAATACCAAGGAGAACCTGATGATATGGTCAGGAGGATACAACAACTGGTAGAAGTACAACGAACTAGGGAGAAAATACTTGACAAAGCACATGACCATCAACAGAAGATCAAGAAAGCCTTTGACAAGAAGGTAAGAAAAAAATATTTCCATCTAGGAGATCTAGTGCTAAAGTGGGATGCACCCAAGCAAGACAAAGGAAAACATGGTAAATTCGAAGCCTTGTGAATTGGTCCTTTCAAGATTTATGAGGTATTTTCATATAAAACTTATAAATTGCAGAACTTGGAGGATTTTGAAGTTTTTGGTGGCCCTGTCAATGGGAAATTTCTGAAAAATTATTTTTCTTAAGCCATGATTAGCTTTCCATTCATTGTAAATATCACTTTTTCTTTTATTTTTATTTGTGTTTGAATAAGTGACCCCATAGACCTAGGATAAGAAACTAAAGTTGCTTGTTCTTGGTAGCTCATAGGTAGCATGCCATCCCCTATAGAGCCAATGTTATCACATGAAGTTGTCATGGGTCATATGTATTTATTGTTAAGATCTAAGTCTGCACCTCTGCCTTGTCTCTCTCTTTTCCGCATACCTTCCTAGAAGTTTTTCCTCTTCTGGTTGGTAAAATATGTTTCCCTGTTGTTCAATGACCTGGTTTTCCTTATTGTCTTGCTTGATTGATTCTTTGCACAAAGTGTTTCTGTCTTTCTTGAAGGATAAACGCATATCATGAGTTGGTTCAAATTACTGGTCATCTTGTTTTCCATTGACTGACCTCACAACAGGTCATCCAAGTCCTTTGTTTTCACATGAAACAACCATGATCACAAAATGCAACATCCAAATTTCCTGAACGCCAAAATTGGCGCCATATCTAAACATGGTTAAAAGGATCCTAGAGTTGGCATACAGATAAAATTTAGCAGGGGCACTAAAATAGCAGGGTTACCCAGATTCCAGATTGCAATTAGAACGACGACCACACTTCATTTTAGGGACAGAACATGCTCGAACGTTAAAATCCTAGAGCGGTCCTGAAATCAAAACCATGGTATAGCTAAAGGGGTACGTGGTAGCTAGTGGTGAATTTAGAGGGTTGGAGCGGTGTGGATACAAACCAACCTTGACAACTTCCAAAATCATGTTCTTATATAAGGTCCAGTCTGAGAGCAACGCGTGGCAACAAAACTGGGCGTTAAGTCAAATCATCAAAGGAACTTCATGACGAGAGGCAGAATGTTAGCAGACCATGACCAATCTATCATGGAGAAAACAAAAAGAGGGGTGCTATGGAATCTGTAGAGCAGTTTATAGGAGGGCACTACGAAATTGGCTACTGAATGTGGTACGAACTGGCCATTACAGTTAGAGGTTTTGAATTCATGATTCCCTTTCGATTTTGATGATTTGGAGGGAACCAAAGAAGAAAAGGGGACATCTGGAGATCAACATATGAGCTTGGAGGATACACGACATGAGATAAAATGCACCCAAACAACAAGACATGTCATTCATTGTTTGTTAGAGTGGTTTCCAATAGGCTCCTTGATTTTAGCAATTTGTTAGATCTGTTAGTACAAATGTTAGAATTGTAGTTGTTTGTGGAGAATCCTAGGATAGGAAGGCCAACTCGCACCCTGGGATGTTGTCTACTGTTTTGATTATAAATACATCAGATGAATGATATGAGTGGCTCAGATGGTTGATCAGAGCTTCCTGTTTTGCAATATTTTGACTAAGTAGAGTTGTTCTCTGGTTAGGTATGATACTTGAGACATTTTCATTAATAGAATTCAGTTTCCTTTCATCATATTATTTCCTCTTATTTTGAAATTCTAATGATTGGATGATCCATAAGAGATGTTGTGGCTTTGTTATAATGGATGTTTGATTATAATGCTGCTATGAATGTTTTTTAGTGTTTTTAACTTCAAGTTCAAGAAGTTGTTGTGACTGAGTTTTTCTTCTCCTGTCTGCTTGAAGGCCTGATACTTATAGCATACCTATCCACCTTCCTCACCAAGTCTTCCTCCTATTCACCTTTACCCTTAAATTACTATTTGAAATTAATCAAAACCTCATTTTCTTATGCATGCTAGCCCAGATTTCTATGTTAAAACTTTCTTATGCTGAGCTTTGTCCATTTGACCTTTAATAATTAATTTACATTCACAAACCTTTTGATGGGTACTGGTATTATCCTCTTTCAATCTGAGGGTGATTCTGAATGCTAACAAATATAAAGAACCTGTTGTTCCTCCAACAAATGAAAATGGAAGGAAACTCAGTCTAAATAATTCAAAATCCAAAAATGCTCTTCTAAATGGTCTTGGTGATTTGGTATATGTCAAAGTTATGCATTGCATCTCCGCAAAAGAGATTTGGGACAAGATTTAGAATATTTATGAAGGAGACACACAATTCAAGGAAGAAAAGCTTCAAACTTACATAGGTCAATTTGAACAGCTTAAGATGAAGGAAGATGAGAGTAATGCAACTTGCTTTTTGGAAGTTGATGAAACAATACATGAAATTAAAGGATTGGGAGAAGAAGTTGATAAATCTATAATTGTTCAAAAAGTGCTAATATCTCTTCCAATGAGATTTGATTCGAAGATATCAACACTAGAAGAAAGAATAGATATGGATTCAATAAGCATGGATGAGCTACATGGAATATTCAAAGCATATGAAATGAGAGTTGAACAAGAGAATCTGGTTACAAAAGAAGTAGCATTGAAAGCATCCAGGAAGTCAAATAAAAAATAAAAGCAACAAACAAAGTCATACAACACCAATAGTGTCATCTCAGAAGATGATGAAGAAGTAGCCAACTTCATCAGAAGACTAAAAGAGGGAACCAGTGACAGATATAGAGGTAAGATTCCATTGATTTGTTTTAATTACGATGGTATTGGTCATTTTTCTGACAAAATTCCCCATAATAAAAAGAAAATAAATGAAGAAGATGATTCATAAAACAAACAAATGTACAAAGGAAAGAAAATCAAAAATAAATTCTTCAAGAAAATATTTTTCACAAAAGAAGATAGAACCTCATCAGATGAAGTTGAAGGTAGTGGAAGTGAGACATAAAGGGTTCTATTCATGGTAGTAGAAAACTTTGATGAAGAAGACACCAAAGAAGAATATGAAGAGGAAGAAGTTGACTACATAGAAGAATTTATGAGTGTCATAGAAGTTATAAACAGGGAAAAGAAGAAAAACAAGTCACTACAGGAAATTGGAAGAACTAAAAAGAAAAGAGGAATCTCAAAGTTCCAACTTTGAAGAACTAGAACATATGATCATTAAGTTAAAAATTCAAGTTGAAGAAGACAAAAAAATTGAAGAACCACTCAAGTAACGGTTAGAATAAAGAGGCATGATCATTGGAAATTTGGAAGCATAGATTGTGACATTAAGAAACAATATTCAAAAGAAAAACATGCAGAATAACTCTAAATTTTTGGATAACATTATTAACAGTCAAAGACCAAATCATGAAAAGTACATACTTGGATACAATTATATAGAAAATGGATCCATCTCCAAAACAACGGTTTAGGAAACACATCCAAGAAGCTATGTAGAGACAGTCAGAGGAGACAAGAAGTTTTACAAGGAATATCACAGGGACACTCCTCCACCCAGAAGATTTAGATTTCAAAATCAATGAAAGTTAGAAACAAGAGGCCTCAATAAGAAGAACGATTCAGAAGAAGAATGCATTTCAGAAGATATTCAACTCCCAGGTATAAAACTATCTTCTTTGGTTTATGTTATGCATGTAATAATTTTGGACATAAAGTTTTAAATTGGAGAGACAATATTAGAAAAAGAAACAACTATTAAATTCATTCACAAAATGGTTATCCAATAAGGCCTAGTGAAACACAGAGAAGAAGCTACAACATATTTGAGTCCTTGAGCACTTAAGCATAATGCTACAAGTACAACAACTTTGGAGACATAGCCAAATATTGTAGAATGATAGTTCCTCCTAGAGAATCAAAAAAATAATAACAACAGTCAGACAAAAAACTCAATAGATAATATGGTTAAGAAAGAAGAAACAATATAAAAATGAAGAATATTGTTAATGTTTAAGCCATTATTATAGTTCTTTGCATTTCAATAGATAACAATAGCATAATACAAGATCACTGAGAAATACACAATCACAAGAGACACAACATTTATCCTGGGAAACCCTCTGGGGAAGAAAACCTACAAAAACTTCCTTATTATAGATAGCCAATACAATGCCAAGAGATAACTCAAACTAATACAGAAGATCCTCTCCCAAAGATGTGCCACTCTCTCTCCTTCTTCTCTAACTGCAGTTTTGAAACTTGTCTCTCAATGAGCAAGTGAGTTGTGTGTGTAAGTGAGGCACTAGCCTCCTTATTTATACAAGAATGGCACGTGTGAAGTGTCTCTTCAATGGTAGGGCCGAATTCTCCAACTGGGTGGTTATAACCACCTTTATTATATTTTGGGGCCTCTTGATATATTTTGGGGCTGACTTCTTCTTTTGCCTTTTACAATTACATTATGACCAATCCACAAAAGGGGATTTGGTACTTTTACAATAGCCGACATAATCAATCCACAATGGGGATTGATCCAATGAATAATATATCAAATAATAATAAGAATACACTTTGCAGTTACATTATTTTAACACTCCCCCTTAACAAGAAGGGTATTATTCAACAGAATCAGGCGAGAGAGAGAGAGAGGACAACATCATCAACAACATCAAGTGGGTGAGAGGACAACATCATCAATATCATCTTGGAACACTGACTGGCGTATCTATAAATCATTAGAAGTTTTCTTCATTGGCATCATCGTCATTCTCAAAGGAATGCAATCATCATCTGCATCAATATGTTTTAGAATAAAATTGATACATCATTATCATCATCACAGCATGAGGCTGGTTCATCATAATAATACTAGATTGGATTTACGTCACGACTATCAAGCCAGAAGCACAGTTCTAGTCTCATCTCCCAGTCTTTCTTTACAACACAACTGTCAAGGCAAAAGCAAGATGCTCATCCTACTTTACATCACAACCATCAGGTCGGAAGCAACATACTAGACTGGATTTACGTCACAGCTATCCAGCAGGAATATCAGTGCTAGTCTCATCACATCATCTTGCTTTACGTCACAACCATCAGGTTGGAAGCAAGGTACTCGTCCTGCTTTATGTCACAACAATCAGGTCAGAAACATGATACTAGACTGGCTTTACGTCACAACTATCCAGCTGGAAGCTCAATACTAGTCTCATCACATCATATTGCTTTACATCACAACCATCAGGTCGAAAGAAAAGTACTCGTCTTTCTTTACGTCACAACCATCAGGTCGGAAGCAGGAAACTAGACTGTCTTTACGTCACAGCCATCCAGTTGGAAGCTCAGTGCTAGTCTCATCACATCATCTTTCTTTACGTCACAACCATCAGGTCGGAAGCAAGGTACTCGTCTTGATTTACGTCACAACCATCAGGTTGGAAGTAGGATACTAGACTGGCTTTACGTCACAACTATCTAGTCAGAAGCTCAGTGCTAGTCTCATCACATCATATTTCTTTACATCACGACCGTCAGGTCGAAAGAAAGAGATGTCTCATCACAACAACTACTCCCCCTTTCGAGGAAGGTCCTTTCAGACTATACCAAGCTTATCTCAAAAGTGATAAAACTTTATATGAAATAGAGGCTTGGTCAACACATCAACAACATGTTCATTCATGCTAATGTATTGGAGATTTAAGGCTCCTCTCTGCACCATGTCATAGATGTAATGATATCGGATATATATCTGCTTCGACCTGCCATGGAATACAAGATTCTCTGTCATCTTTATGTAGCTCTAGTTGTCACATAGGATCATGGTTGCTTTCATCTCTAAGTCAAATAGGCCAGTCATCAACTTTCGAAGCCATATAGTTTCACAGATGGCAGAACATGCAACAATGTATTCTGCTTCCGCTGTGCTGAGAGCAATGCTAGATTGCTTCCTACTCTGCCATGAGATCATGGTTGATCCCAAACTGAAACAACATCCTGAAGTGTTTTTCTTGTCATAAACACTCCCTACCCAATCTGCATCAGTATATCCACTCAATGTGAAATCATGATCTCCATCATAGTTGAGACCACAACCTATTATACCCTTAAGGTACCTCATCACATGTTTTGCAGCCACTAGGTGAACATGTTTGGGTTCTACCAGAAACTGACTCAAGGTGTTCACGACAAAACAAATGTCTGGTCTAATGTTCGTCAGGTACATTAGCGATCCAATAATCTATCTGTACAATGTGGCATCAATCAACTTTGATGAAGTGTTGACCGATAGATTCAGCTTCGCTTCCATGGGTGTATTAATGGACTTGCACTCCAAGATGTCGAATCTCTTTAGGATTTCGACTGTATACTTCCCTTGTTTAAGGAAGATCCTCTCAGGACTCTGCCATACCTCAAGGCCTAAGAAATAATGCATTAGTCCAAGGTCTTTCATTTCAAATTATGAGGCAAGTCTCTTCTTACATTCAGTGTTGAGATTTTTTTCTCTAGTTAAGAATAAGTCATCCACATATAGCAGTAATATTACTGGCTCATCATTCATGATATTGAAGTAGAGGTTAGAGTCTGCTTTACTCTTGGTAAAGCCTAAGCTTGTAAAGAAACTGTCTATACAACCATACCAAGCTCTAGGATCTTTCTTCAATCCGTATAAGGCTTTCTTCAATCTGTAGACATGAGACTTCCTGTCTTCAACTTCAAATCCTTGAGGTTTCTCTATATACACTTCCTCTTCAATGACACCATTTAGGAAAGTTGTCTTTACGTCCATTTGGTGCTTCTTGCACTTCATATTAGTTGCAATAGCTATGATGGTTCTGATCAAAGTGTATCTGGACACAAGAGAGAATGCCTCTTCATAGTCAATGCCTTCCTTTTGAGAAAATCCACGAGAGAAAAATCTTTCTTTATACTTCTCAATACTTCCATCGGCAACATGTTTTATTTTGGAGAGCCATTTGGAGGATACCACATCTTTACTCTTTGGTCTGGGAACTATTTACCATACTTCATTCTTCATTATGGATTGGTATTCCTCTGTCATGGCATCTACCCATTCTTTCCTTTGAATGGCTTCTTTAAAGCAGGTAGGCTCCTCTTCTGGAAGATCACACATCAAAGCCGTATAACTGGAGAATGGCTTTGGTCTTTTCACCTGTCTTGTAGTTCCTTTGGGAACACCGTACTTCTCTCCATCTTGAATAATCTCTCTTGCCCAAGCTGGCTTCCTTTTATGGAGGATCGTCATCTGAGGAGGTTCTTGGACTTATAATATATCATGGTCTTTTAGAATTTCCTCATCAGGGGAAGTTACGACTTCCCTCACTGGTTCTATGGCTCTGGGAACTTCCCTCACTGCATTACTGGGAATTATGGGTTCCTCATATACTTTTTCAAGCTAGCATCTTCTAGATTTCTTGAGCACTACATCTTCATCAAAGGTCACATCCCTGCTGATCTCAATGTGACAGTTACCTGGTATATAGATTCTGAAGGCCTTGGATACCTCACAATATCCCACAAAAAATCCCTTCTTTCCTGAAGGTTTTTGCTTGTTTCTCTTCTCTATCAGTATATGAATAAATATTGGGCAGCCAAATATTTTGAGATGGTTTACCTCTAGCTTCTTTCCGGTGAACATCTCTTTCGGGGTATTGAGCCCAAGTGCACTATGGGATAATCAGTTCCGCACATATACAACTCCCATTGCTTCTTTTTCCCATAAGCACATAGAAAGATCTTGATCATGGATCATGGTCTTCACAACTTCCATTATTGTTCTGTTCTTTCATTAAGCTACACTGTTTTGTTGGGGATTATAGGGAGTAGTGAGTTCCCTCTTGATTCCAACATCTTTGAAGAAGTTCACAAACTATTTTGAGGTATATTCTCTTGCATTATCTGACCTGAGTATCTTAATCTTTCTTTCAGAAAGATTCTCTATCAAGGCTTTGAATTCCTTGAACTTGCTGAGCACTTCATCTTTAGATTTCAAAAAATATACCCAGGTCTTACGAGAATAATCATCAATAAATGATGCATAATATACATACCCACTAATGGAGGGCGATGGCATTGGTCCACATACATCTGAATGAATGAGTTCTAGGACTCCTTATACTTTGTTGTCTCTCTTTGGAAAAGGGTTCTTGATGTTCTTCCCTTGTGCACATCCATTGCATGCACCTTCATGGTCACCTTTGAGTTCTGGTAAACTTGTGACCGCTTTGCATATGTATGGTAGTTCCAT
Organism: Picea glauca; assembly: GCA_000966675.3. Classification (NCBI taxonomy): domain Eukaryota; kingdom Viridiplantae; phylum Streptophyta; class Pinopsida; order Pinales; family Pinaceae; genus Picea; species Picea glauca. The sequence goes on along the minus strand of JZKD02S1693320.1, from coordinate 149,864 downwards.
GTAGTTGATGTGAGCTAATATTCTATTCCAAAGTTCACATGAGTTTTCAATGGCGTGGGTCATGGCAACCTCTGAGTGACCCTTTAATTTATACAAGCCATTTTCTTCACTTC
>JZKD02S1693320.1:138822-149741 GCA_000966675.3 Picea glauca | reverse complement strand
TCTTTTAAGTTCTGTACATCATCTACAATTGAGCACCAACTCAATGTGAGGCTGCTACCTCTGTTTTACAAGCTGCAACTTGTTTGAGAGCACCAACTCTCTGGTTTCTCTAGCATCCGCTAGAAGGAAGCACCAACTCCCTGGTTTCTCTAGCACCCACTAGAAGGAAGCACCAACTCCCTATATGTTCCAGCATCAACTGGATGGAAGCACCAACTTCCAGTTACGCAGTCTCCAACCTGTATAACAGAGAACATCTATTCTCCCTAGCACCACCCTGCCACCCTGGTTTCTCTGGCTGCAACCAGATGGAAGCTACAACTTCCTGTGCTCAAGACCCCACTTGAACCTCTGAGGACAATAGTCCTCCCGAGCACCTCCCAACCTCCCTAATGTATTAAGGAATAAATACACAGACAACTACACAGATAAATCAATTCTTACCAGTCTTTCTTTGTTCTGTAAATTTGGACTTCTACTCACTGTTCTCCAATTCTTCTCTTCCTCTGTCTATTCAGCAGGTATGCTCTGCATCAACTCGTTCTCTCATTCTGCTCTTCTTCAACTTGTTCTGTTATTCTACTCTGCCTTTGATTTCATTCTGCACATATGCTCAATTTCATACTGCGCATTCTCTCCTTTTCCCTTTCTTACAGTTTCATTCTTTTTAATCCAGAACAACCAACCATTCACATTCTGTCTCATTTTCTTTTATACACACCTCCCTGATAGTTCCACTTCACATTTCCTTAGGCAAAACAAGGACAACTATCCTAGCAACTAAAACACTAACTGATTCTCAATCATGAGTCCGTTTCTTTTAACAGATTCGTAACTGAGGAGTTAACTGTGAGAGAGAACAATAACCCTCCTATCACATTCAAGTTTATCCGCACCGTTGGATGAACTTTATTAATCTTGCCTTTAAATCAAATTTTGGCATTTCGACATTCCTTAAGTTCAATGTTCCTGTCACTTACAAATCCCGATCCACAAAATTTTATCAACGATCCAGATCATATTTAGATCTGACGGTTCAGATTAAGTCGGGATTTCACTGATCGCGATTTCAACACTCTGGACGTTCGGTGTTTTTGTCACTTCAAATTCCCGATCCTCGACACTCCGTAAAGAAGTCGGATCAACGGTCTAGATCACATCTCTATTCAACGGCTGCGATTAAATCGTGATTTCACATATCGCGAAATCGGGATTCCTGATGTTAAAAAACTTTGACATCTCCAACTCTAGATTCAACCTTAATCTGACGGCTCAGATTACATCGTGATTTCACATATTGCGATATCGAGATTCCTGATGTCAATAATCTTTGACATTTCCAACTCTCGATCCCCGAAACTCCGACAAAGGCTGGAATCAACGGTCCAAATTCAACCTTAATCTGACGGCTCAGATTACATCGCGATTTTGCATATCGCGAAATCGGATTCCTGTTGCATTGTTTCTTTGACATCTCCAACACGCGATCCTCGAAACTCTGACAAGGAGTCGGATCAATGGTCCACATAACCCCCTGAGATGGACGGTCCTCCTGCTTTCGGGATTTGTGAGCCCTCTACTCCTTTCACTTTTAAAGATCGTGCAGGTTCTTCTTGATATAATGATGGTCGGGTCCTGCACTTGGATCTAACGTTTGAGATCTGTCCTCCTTTTCAGTGCGCTCTTCTTGTCTTCATTCAGATCTGATGGCCATCGGGAATTCGGAAAGAGATCCAACGAACACAATTGATGCTCTTCCCCGATTATCACTGCTCCACTGATCATCGCTGCTGTGCTCAAGCCATCACCACTACTGTACTTTCAATCAATGACAAGTATATGCTACCTGTAAATATGCTAACAATCCTCTATACATTCTTTCTGTACTCATGCCATTCGCTGTCTGTTACATATTTGCCAATAAAAAAAATTAAAAATAAATTAGTTGCAACTAGAAGCGGAGAGTCCACTAGTTGTGGATAAAGTGGTTATAAGTGGACAAGAAGTTATAAGTGGTTAGCCCTAAGAGAAGGAAGTTGGGTTAAGTTGGTTAGTAGGTAACCCCTAGAGGAAGGTACTTGGAGAGTATAAATAAGAGATAAAGGGTCTCATATTAGCACATATTTGAATATCTATTATTGTGTAAGTTTTATTATATGTACTCATTGATACCTTTGAAGTTATAGAAGTGTGAGGTAGCATGAAGGTTTGGCGACAAAAGTTTTAGAACTGCAGAAATACTGAAAAAACCCTAGTTTTTGAGGTGCACATGAGATGTAGTGGAGAAAGGAATATACGTATGTGGGTTGGCAGTATAATAGGGCATGTACAAATGAAAATATTTGAAAGATTAAGTTGTTGAAGGTACCATATTATCATAGTTTGAAAGAAAGCTCCCAAGAAGGTCTACAATGATCAGGTACAACAGATCTATCTACATATTCAAAAGGTATGCCATATTCTTATCTGTAGTTGGATGTTGTTTTCTTCATGAGATATGGTTATTGGATTTTGAGGCTTTTCCCTAGATAGGTTGTTGGGTGCATGGCACTTATGGTATGAGTTAGATCTACAAAAATACAACACTGGGATGTTGGTATTATTCATTGGTTCATCTTGTTGGTTCAAGAGTTGAGATATAGTTTGTATTTATTGGTAAATGGTTGAGGGTTTTGGTTGTGAAGTGGTTGTGAAGATGTTGTGTGGTGTGAGGTTTCATAACAGTAAGGGTTTGTTGTCTAGTCCATGTGAGGGTTATTACACGTGTTCATGATTGTACACACATATATGGCACATGACTAGAGAGACATATATGGACTTGGTTAATGGATGTATAAGATGATATATACACTAGGAAAAGCTACAAATAAGACATAGTGACAGGTTGCAAGTTTATGTGACAGAGGCAACAAAGTGTTTGAAGTTTCAGAAAAGGTGGAAGACCTAGCTTTTTGAAGGTGTACACAGGTTGTAGTATAGACAGGCCATGTACATACGTAGGATGCAGTATAGATAGGGTGCATACATACATGAGAATTATATACATGTCACGTACCAATTGGGGTTTTTTGGTACAAGATGGGTACATGTACAGGTTGGTTACAGGTCAGTGGCATGGGTTGGTTATAGGGTTGTACATGTTTACAATGGTATATATCACAAGGACATTGTAGCAGTGGTTTCATCGTCTATTTGACACTTATATTTCAGGGCAACAGGATGGGGCAAGGATAGGTGGTTGTACCCACCTTCCATTTGTAGCCAGAGAACATAAGGGGTTGTAGCCTCCTTCTCGTTGTAGCTCGAGAAATGGGAAGTTGAAGCTTCCCTCGGCTTGTAGCCTGAAAATATAGGGGGTCAGAGCCTCCTTCCAATTGAAGTTGGAGAACAAAGGAATTTGGTGCTTCCAATGAATTTAATTCTTAAAAACATATAGTAAAAAGCATTCCATGGTTTTCTCCCGCATTAGGTTTCCACGTAAAAATATTGGTGTATTGTGTATGTGTATGATTGTTCATTGTTCATGGTTTATTTACTCTGCAATTACTGAATGATAATGGTATATTGATAGTAAATCTAAATAATACTTACATACTATGGTTAAAAGGATTATATTTCTCTATTGCTGATTCACCCCCCCTCTAAGTAATCAACCATGGTCCATTGGTGGCTTTCCATAAAAAATCATTTGATAGAAGGGAGAAACATTATAATGACAAAACATATGTCAAAGTTCAATGGAAACAAAATACAATAATATGTGGTAGTCTGTTGAGAATGTGTTGTCACCATTCAAGCCTATATTAACTATTCAATCAATCAAGGCCAATGTAAGGAGAAAAAGAGCATGTTCTTGAATATTTAGGTGAAACTAGGGAAAATTGTAGTGGATAAATTTCTCTATTAAGCTGATTTTCTATGTGTTTTCAAAAACTATATTTGCCAACATCATTTTTTCTAAAATAATTCACCCAAATTCTATAGAATAAAATTATTTTACTCTAAAATTAACCAAAATTTTCTAAAAATATATATAAAATGATTATAAAAAATGAATGTTTTTACAAAAATATCACAGAATGTTTTATAGTTGCTATATTAAGAACTATTAAGATTTTCTAGAGTTTCTACACTCTATGAAAAATAAGAATCCTTAAAATTTTCCCTACAAAAAAGAAGCTAATGGGACCTATACTAGCATATGGGCTCGTTGAGGAATCAACACTCCTAACATGTGTTTTCCCACCATCTTGTGCAAAAATAAATTACATGGTATGCATCCAATGTAGGGCCAAAGTCTAAAAGTTACACTACATGCTAACAATGATTTCACATATTATATATCTAAAGGAACTTGTCGTAATTGTATTTGAAAAGTTCCTTACAAAAATTATTATCGATATTGTAAAACTTGACCCTAACAATCTATAAATGGTTATTTTTTCCCTCGGATGTCATCCACAAAAATTATAGGATTTTTGCAAACATTCATGATCTATAAATTATTGTGGATATTCCATCACATAATTTGTCATAACAAATGTTACAAGTTATATAAAATTATTGTGAGTTTTTCCTCTATTATGCAGTGTTTACACATGATTAAAAGGTAATATTATAAGAATAATGTTCAAAATAATAAAATAATACATGAATATAAGAAAACAATCTAAAATGATAAAATGACCACGCCACCCACATAATGAACACAATATGTACCATAAGAAATGAAATATTATAAGACCTAGCTAGAAGAGGATGCATGTGCCTTTCTCTTTTCTTCTAAGATATAAAACCCAAATATAGAGAAGAATGGACTCACTATGGAGCTGCAATGGACAATGTGGTTTGAATTGTGTTCAAGGAATTCTACTTCCTTTTTTATTCTCATAATATTCCATTCCTTCAATATGATCATCCATGGGACAATAAATTAATATAGTAATAACATAATCTCTTCCTTTCCTTGTTACTTATTATTTAACATGTCCTCATAGATGTCTAGAGTTAAAGTTAGGTTATTTTCATGCCCCAGCTCCTAACTAAGGTGATGGTTTTGTTCCCTCTAGAATCTTCTTTAAATACCATAACTGAATAGATCCACATTTGGGAGTAATGGGAGATTATGTGTAATCCACTTTGCATTGAGGTGGTTAAATAATAGGTCAAATTGTGGGAGGAATAAAACACTCATATGAATTTTTATTATGATGATCTCTAGAATGTTTAGAAGCTCTCAATGAGCACAACAATGCCAAAAGGTTACAATTGTTTTTACAAATATTTGACCCAAAAACTAGTCATTTAATTCTTGGAATGAGCTTGGAAATTTTCAAGATCTTGAATCACTAAAGTAGGATCTACCCATAAAATGGCTCTACAAGTCCATGGGTTCAATTTTGCACTAAGAATGTACCAAAACAACTCACAAATTATATAATGATTCATTTTGGATCAATTTAAGAAAATAATTCCCGACAACAACCTTCATCAATGAATACATTAAGAATCCACCTCCACTATAATCCATAACTCTTATTGGCACTACAAGATATTGGTCTTACAAATATCACACCCCACCCTCCCACAAAGAAAAAAAATGTGGAAATGAAGGGAATCAATAACCATTGTCTGTTTCTTGACATGTTATTATGTAAGTCCATCTGTAAATTCAAATTTCTAAATCAATTTCTATAACAGGGATATAATACTCTACAACCCTTCCTACAATATTTCAAAAGAGATTTCCCCTTGGGATGAGAAATGGTTGCAAATTGAGGAAAAATCAAACACTCAAACAAGTTTTATCATATTAACTGCAACCCTAAGGAACTTGAAACCAATGATAATGAATATATACATGAATATGAAATACATAACAACATCCCAAGGAATTGGACAAATAAGAAATAATATATCAACTGCACCCCAACAACAATGTCCAACTAAATGACATTGACATTCTTAGTCATCCTCATTTTGATAACAACAATAATTGGAATATTACATTTATCCAATTACACTTTGAAATGAAATCCATAGAAATGAAATCCATATAGTCCATAGAATACAACTAATTATACCACCAAATTCTAAAAATATGTTATTCCTATCCCTACTCACCAAATTCCTTGTCACTTACTAATACAAAGATCTCAATGTTATCCCACATCACTCTACTAAAAAAACACGAAGAATGAAAATCCAAGGTATTATTAACATGAAATCCATAGTTAATTGAGCCCATTAAAGAAAGACTATAAGAAAGCACACCCACCATGATCCGTCCATGATTATTGCTTTTTCTAACTAAGGCCATATACATTAATATACATGCATCGAACATGCGTGCAACCTTTTGAATTCCCGTAATGGAGATCAAACCTTTAAAAAGGAAATTGTGGGCAAGTCTCCAAGAAGAACTAAATATTATCCACTCCATTCACATTAATAAGATTCATCATACAAAAACATTTTTATAGCCACTTTCATTAGTGTCTTTGGGAAGCATTCCCTTAATATAAAAATATCCCATTTTAGGGTTTCTTTATTATACTTATCAAAGACATTACAATGTAAGTTACTTCTTAGGAAGGACATTACATACATTACAATGTATGTAGGAACATTACATGGAAACATAGTTGAGAAAAAATTTAACATAGTTTTCATATTGGAAAATATCTTTCAACAATAGAGAAATGATCCATCTTAGGTCACTTTGAGAAACCTACTTCAAAACATCACAAATGCAGAGCATGTATGACAAGATTAGATGATTAAACCCTTTTCATGTCTAGGATAAATTTCTTCATGTTTCAAAAGGAGAAATACACATTCCAAACTTTAGTTCATTTACTTCCTAGCCAACAATTTAATATCACTTCATAATAAATAGAATTTTAAATTATAAAGCATATCAATAACATGCAACAATGGAGATCATAATAGAAAACGTTTTTCAAAAAAATTGAATATGTATGATTTGAACCAAAATTCTTATTATACACATTACAACAAGTGATGACATCCAACTTATAAGTTTAGACTTGTTAAGTTATCTATTGGTCAACTGATAACATTTAACCAAAACAAAATACCCAAAGCCCCCATAAATGCCAACATTTATGGTTGAACACTTTAACAAATTCATTGGTCCTCCATCTAATTCCAATAAGCCAACTTATGCCCCAATTGATAACTTGTAACAAGGGGAGGGCATACATAACTTCCAATTAAATTATCACTAGGGTTAATAATAAAGTAATTATAAGGTATGCAATTATCAAAAGAACAATAAAAATATGTATCATTGAACACCAAAGTTTTACTTTCAGTGTAATATGAAGAGTTCAATTGCTTAAATGACATAGACATTTCCCAAGCCTACCAATGATACACAATAATGAATGAAAATTACCATATTAAAATAAGGAAGCAATAAGTGAACCTTAACCTTTTTCTAGTACAACACATTTGACAATTTCTGAATAGTCCATAGCTCCTTTGCATTATGCTTTGATTGGATTCGCCTTTATCAAATATTGTATTTTTATTTGCATTGCTAACATAACTACTTCAACATTGAAAAAAAGTTACCTTCGTTATTAATTCCACATTGTAATTCTAAAATAGTTTGTTACTTATGGAATTTTTTTTTATGTTATATCTTATTTGATGGTTTCATATCATTTAAATACGAGATGATATATGATGATTTATTTTTCCTTTCATAAATATAAAAAAAAATATTATTAATGTTGATTGAGATTTATGGAAATACACTGTGTTAAGAGTTTTCGAAACGTTCAATGTTTCTAGTGGACACTTGTAACAACTCAATTTGATTAAATAATGATCATAATTTATTAAGGTAAACAAAAATGAATTATTGAAATAATTAGATTTTAATGATTTTATTTTAATTATTTGGAATTAAGTAATGTAACAAAAGGGAGGGGATTATTTTATCGTATTAAAGGTAGGTGAAAGAAATAATAAAAAGAGAAAGTAGATGTGAATTGAATGAGGGGGGAGATTATAGAGAGGAAGATAAGGAAGAGGGGGTTGGACTTGGGAGAGGATGGATTTTTTTGTTGGAAGGAGAAGGAGAAACCAAAGGAGGGAAAAATGAAGCAGGGAGAATTTGGGAGAGGAGGAAGGGTGCAAAATTTCTTGGTGGGTTTTTACTTGTGGACTGGGTTGCTAGGATTTTAGGATCGGAGGCTAGGAAATATGATTTCTTGGAGATAGGGAGACATAGAGGATCTATTCCTAGCTAGCTGGGACGTATTAGTTCAGGAAGTTTAAGTTCCAACAACATAAGAGACTAAAAAACAAGAAGAAGCAAACAACAACAACACGTACAATCTTCTTCTTCAAGAGGTAAATTATAAATTATCTTTGCTTGAATTAAAATTCACTATTTAGTCATTAAAGTTTTGTCATGTAATTTATTATGGTTTTATTGACTTGTTAAAAAAAGAGAGAAAGAACTTAAATCTCAGACTTCATGAAATTAGAATGTCAACCTAATTATAACATCAAAGTTCAACTATGAATCCCTGGGGAGGGATTTACATTTGGTATCAGAGATAGTTTAAAAAAAAACTTGGACCACGGCCTACCCACCCTTGAGACAAAAGTTTATAATTTATCTTAACAAGAACCTATAAGTTTAAAAATCCAGAGTTTACCCAAAACAACTAACCCTGAGATCCTAAGGAAGACTACACACTGAAAACTAAACCGAGATATTATCTATCTAGCCATAGATCTAATTGTAAGAGACCTATTCATCCACCTGGTTACTCATACGAACTTCCACTGTACCTGCAAGGAATAGAGACATCATGAACAAGGGTTAGATGAGGTCAACTTATAGATAAATAAATATATATCAAATTATGAGAAACAAGGACTTATTTATATATGTATATGTTGAGTATTTTATTTAATATATTATTGCATATCACATTATACCTCCCTCCATAATGACCTTCAAAGACAAATCTTAGCCTAAGGCTTCATTGAATAAAGCCAGACCACTGAATAGAGACAAACACTAGAAAAAAAAATGCCAAAGATGTTGAAATGCATACATTTACATCTATTAGGATTTGAATGATCTGTAGCTTTCTTTATAAAAATAAATAAATAAAATAATACATACAAAAAAATAGCAGACCATTGGGAAAGAAACTGGAGCAAAAACTATAATGGTTTTTAACGTTGTGATTTTCGTGAAGGAAAGGAGGAGAGATAAAATTGTTATAAGTCTGTGGGGTTTCACTGCATAACCTCCAAGTCCCCAATGACTTCATGTAGCTCCCATAACCAATATACCACCATGGTCCATGCCTTAACTCTATCTCCAGGGGTCGGTCGTGTTGGGGGGGGACAGTTCCCCAACCTTTTTCACTAGGGCATTGTGTAGCCACATGCTCTAACGAGCTAAGTTATTCCATCCTCGCTTGTTCATTGCAATTCAGAGGAAGGAGGTGGAGGTCGACCTGGAAACCTTTGCCAACCTTGAAATGAACTGTGCAACCACACTGAACATGAGAGGAAGGAGGTGGAGGTCGACATGGAAACCATGGCCACACCCTTCATGCATCCCTCCATGGAGTTAGGTCCATAGTGAACGTGGGAGGAAGGAGGTGGAGGTGGGCCTGGAAACCATGGTTGCGCTCTTCAGGAAGCCATCCATGGAGCTAGAGCCACACTTACATCACGATTCTAGGGTCCTCCGCACTACCAACTAAGAACCTTGCCTCCTTATCTCTCCAGGTTGAGAGTGACCGAAGCACCTCGCAACCCACCTGATCTCCATATTCTTCCAGACACTTATCTCTATAAAGATAGCCAGAAGGCGGAAGGAGAAGCAGCCTGGCGGCCATGGATGTACTCCAACATCCCTTCAAAACCTTGATGAACACTCTATTGTAGAGTAAAAGAGTGTGGTAGCAGAAAGAATGAGGATGGAGATCCAGGTAGGTAGGGTTTTGTGTTGATTTTGGGGAGGCACATGGACCTCATGTCAGGTCCCACGTTTCCCACCCCGAGCTGTAAAGAATGATTGAGATCCAGGTGATTTATTATATATTATTATATATTCTATTATTATATATGTATTTGTATTTATTTTCTGGGTGATTGCTTGTTGGTCAGCATAATAGATCCCAATTTCCCACTCTATCATTGATATATTTCCCTTGTTTCAAATTATCAGATTTCAACCACTCTCAAGGAGGTGCTCAAACACGCTATCCTTTATTCTCATTAGTAAGGATGGATTAGAGGCCTGAACAAGAACTACAAAAATGGGTTGAGTCAAAAATAAAAATTTCCATCTAGAGAGGTAGGGAATGTTGAAGTTCGTTCAGATAAAAAGAAGTTATTCCCTTGTGAGTATAAAACACCCCAATATCTAGAAACGTTTATTCTGTAAAATCATAGGTAATTTTTTTTTATCAACTCATAATGAAAGACATTTTTTACAAAGACAATAAATACGTGACAAAAGAAATGTTTGGGGAAAAGATACCACTTATCTAACTCTCGATTATCAATTCCTCTCCATTCTTGTCTCAATGTCAATAGAGTCATTAAATTATTGTTGAGATACAATTATGCTTAGGGATAAATTTTGTTGTTTATTAAATATTAATATTTAATGTTATTGTTTAATATTTAATAATATTTAATAATATTTAATATTAATATTTTTTTTAATTTAATTTTATAAAAGGTTGATAATTTTATTTTTTTATTTTATAAAATTTATTAATTTTAAATTTAATAATTATTTCTAACAAGTTACACTGTAATTTTTATTTTCTTTTATTATGAGCCAATGACCCAATTGGATTTAAAAAATGCATTTATAAATTAGAATGTGCCCAACTAGGCTAGCCCTA
>JZKD02S1693320.1:104336-132511 GCA_000966675.3 Picea glauca | reverse complement strand
AATCCAATTAATGGATTCTCTGCAACAAGATTGCCTTCACCACGCTGTAGCTTTTCCCTGGTTAACATGCAAAACTCAAATCCAAACATCAACTAGCTCTGATACCACTTGATCCGTAGGATCTTTTAATGACTATGGTTGAATTTTAATTTTGCATGCTTTAATTAACCATTTGAGAAACTTAGTGAAAGAATGAGGAAATAAGAGGAATTATGACAGCCATATACATATGTGAAGATCTGAAATGAAACAATAGATAGCAAACCATAACATGCAGATTGATAACGAAGTTCAACACAACTTTGCCTACGTCCCCGGGCCTTTGTCTCTGTGGGGGAGGCTTCTTTATTTTTGTTCAAAAGCTCAAAAATATATCGTAGTTGTGCCAATTGGCTACAATAATGATCTGGTCATGTTCTTCCAGATCTCTAAAACCCTGCAAAGAAAACGACACGCAAAACAGACGTCCAGAGCTCCTGGAAATGACCCGACAACGTCTGCTCCTCAAAATCTTCCCTGCATAAAAATGGCTTTGGCTTGGCTTTCCTTCAGCATAACTCTGCTCTAACTTCCCTCCATGGCCTCAAACAGGCTTGGTTTATATAGATTTGAAGTTTGCTATTCATCTCCAACTTCCTCCCAAAATTTGGGCTCCAAAAATGACCAATATCTCCCCAAAATGGAGAAAATCAACTAAAAATAGGCATAATATCTTTTAAAAATAAAAAAATGTACAACATAACCCACTGTATATGAATTTAGGCATTAATCCCCCGAGCCCTGGGCATGCGCCCCCTTTTTTCGGTCATATGGGGCCATATTTGGCCGAGCGCTAGCCCAAAGGCTAAGCGTTGGTCCCTTGTTTGCACTGGCCCCCGGTTCGTGCTGGCTCCTGGTCAGCCGTCGTATTCGAAGGAACCATGGTATAAACATATATATACCCGCACCCATAATAGTGGATAGGTCTTGGTCCTGTGGGATCCTCTTGGGATCCGAGGGCTAAGCCCTATCCACCAACAGTTCCCCGCCGTGGTCATATCGCAATGGTCACCGCCGTGTGTTAGTGCCGAGGGATGGGGCTAAGCCCCGACCCTTTCCCCCACTGACCGTTCCTTTAATCAAACTTAAATACAAACTCCAACACATGCATTGTAAGCGCCACCGGTGGGGCGGGCGGTTAGCCCAGCCCTGCCAATCCGTTGCCCCGGAAGTGAGGTCGGGGGTTCGACCCATGGTAAAACCAAGCAAATTTTGAACAAAACCATGAACCAACCATAGGGTTCCACGTGGCAGCCCATGACTGGGCCACGTGGCACCTCAACAACCAACCAAAACATGCCACACGTCAGTCGTTGATTCATCCATGTCGCCTGTCACATCAACTGTCGTACTGCCCTGTCAGCCTGCCGCGTCAGCTACTGACGTCATTCATGCCACGTGTCACCCTTATAGTGGTAACACATGTCACCCCTGGATAGGTCCAACTGTACCTCAAATCAACCTGTCATGCTCTGCCATGTGTCGTCACCTGAGGTTGTCATGTGTCGTCTCCAGAAGCTTCCACGTGTCGCCTTCAGGAGATGCCACGTCAGCCTGTACGGACTGTACAGACTGTACAGTCATCCCCTTTTTTTTCCCTGTTTTCATTTTCGGACATAATGCGATATCTTGCTCATACGGAGCCCGTTTGAAAAAGTGAATATACCATTGGAATCAGGAAGATGAGATGGACGCAATGGTGCTGCTTTCGTTGCATTCCAAGCACTTTCATTTTTGAGCATTTTTAAACTCTGTTAGGCTTCTGGATCCGATTTCGGATCATTTACTAACCAGTGCACCAATTCTATGAGTGTCGAATGTGGAAAAATAATTCACATTATGCACGAATGCCTCAAAGAAAGTATTAGGGGTTGTTCTAATGTAGGATGGGAGAGTGATAGCATATGCGTCAAGAACGTTGAAGCAACATGAGGGGCATTTTTTTACTCATGATTTAGAGTTGGAAGTTTTAATTTTATCTCTGAAGATTTGGAGGCATTACCTAATGGGGCAAAGCTTTGAGCTCAAAATAGACCATGAAAGATTAAAGAATATCTTCACTCAAAGGGATCTCAATTCTAGGAAGAGGTCATGGAGTGATTTTACGAGTGATTATGATTTTGGAGTTTATTGTATCAAGGGAAATGAGAATGTGGTCTTGGATACCCTGAGAAGAAGACCACGCATATTCTCCTTGGTTCCATTAAATGTTAATATGAGGGAGCGAGTGTTGGGGAAAATTCTTGGAGATAGTTGGTATTTAAAGGTTACTTTATCCCTCCAGTGTGGAAGGCAGTTAGAGCCAAAGTATGAAGGATATAGCCTTGAAAAAGATGGATTTTTAAGATAACAAGGAAGGATGTACATCCCCGACCATGGGGATATTCGAAGCATCATACTCAAGGAATCCCATAGAGCACTTTACTCTGCGCATCCAGGAGTGATGAAAATGTACGCAAATATGAAGAATCTTTTCTTCTGGGTAGGAATGAAGTGTGATTTAGTCCATTATTGCACCAAGTTCCTTGAGTGTCAGGAAGTGAAGTTTGATCATCACCACCTGATAGGTCCCCTACAACCGCATGTTGTTCCTATGTCCAAGTGGGAGGTCATTTCTATGGATTTCTTTGTGGGATTTCCCCTCACATCACCAAGGAACAATGCCATTCTTGTTATAGTTTATAAATTGACCAAGAGTGCTAATTTATCCAGTTAGAGACAATTACGATGTCACTCATGTGGGATGTGTTTTTATAAGTGAATTCATTTGTCTATATGGGTTACCCAAGAAGATCATTTCAGATAGGGACTCTTGGTTTACCTCTAGGTTTTGGAAAAGTTTACAATCAGAGTTGGGGCCTTAGTTGAACTTGAGCACAACATATCATCCTAAAATGGATGGGAAAATTGAGAGAGTAAATCAATTTATCAAATAAATTATTAGGATGTATGTTATGGATAATCAAACCCATTGGGATAATTACCTACCTTTAGTAGATTTCTCCTAGAATAACAATTTTCACAACTTCATTGGAATATCTCCCTATGAATCTCTGTATGGAAGGCCATGTGGGACATTGTTGAGATGGAAAAGGTTAGAATATCGAGGGATGAGTTTAGATGATAAATTTTGCTCATGGGCTAATTTTCCATGGTTTTCCTAAAAAAAATATTCACTATTCTAAAAATGATTCGCCCAAATTCTATAGGATATATTTATTTTACCTTAAAAATTGCCAAAACTTTATACCAACTATATAAAATCCTTAAAAACTTGAATATTTTTATAAAAATATTGCAAACATTTCATAGTTGGCATATGAAAGATTAGTAAGATTCTCCAAGTTTTCTACATTTTAAAATAATTTTCCATCCTTAAAATCACCCCCGGTGATAGAAGGGCTAGAATGGATTCAAGAGATTAAGAAATAGGTGATTCATATTAGATAACAATTAAAGGAGGTGCGAGATAGGTAGAAAAGTTATGTTGATGCACGTAGGACTGATTGAATTTATAAAGTTGGAGATGAGGGTTTCGTTCATATCAAGCCTAATAAGAGTACCATTCGGTTTCAGAAAGGGACAAATTTGTCGCCTTGATTTATAGGAAATTTCAAAATCAAAGAGAGAATTGGACCTGTTAGTGTCCTATAACTATAGGAGATCTGATGATTCAAATATTATTTGTGGGTTTCATGATGAAGTTCCTGGCTTGCTGGCCTGTTATCTCCTCAAATAAATTTTCCAAATTTATGTCATTAGGTGATAGGATGGTCATTAGATGAAGCATCTTTGAAAGATTAAGTTAAAAAGTCTTTAAATTAAGTTCTAGACTTGTCTTTTCAAGAAATTTTGAGTCTGTACTTCAAATGTAAAAAATATCAAAAAACAGGTTTCAGTAGCTAAGGAATAGTTTTCAATGCACTGTAATCTACCAAAAGCTTTCACTTTCGACAGTTAAAATAGTAGTTGCGGGGTGCTCTAAGCTGTTGAAAGCGCATAAGACTGTAAACGTTCAACACATCAAATTAAATTTCTCAATCATAAAGTACGTGTGCCATGATGGTTTATTAGCTACCGAAAAGGACTAAAGGAGATCATATTGTGATCTGGGCGATCCATGTTTGGTTATAATATTTTTTTGGTGGTGTTTTATTAACTATAAACCTATCAAATCTAAGACTCTTGCCATTATTTTGGATCTACCATAATCCAATATCCTTTGCCATTCTTTCTTTCACTTAAATAATCACATGGCCCGCTCTTTCTCTCTTGATCGAGTATTGAATTACCATTATGATTTGAAACCCTTTGTTTGGAAAATGTATTTCAAAATCTAGCTTTCCATTGAAATATCTTCCTCATATCTCGCATTTTTTTCTATTGAGCCTTAATTCATCCTCCATCAATTCTTTTTGTCTCCCCAAGCTCGATTCCATTGTATTGCAGGTGTTGACATTGTTTTGTAGATGAAGAAGGGAGGAGCTCTTCTCAGGAAAGAGCTCAATGGTATAGCATATTTGGAATCTCATCCTGAGATTTGCTAGATGTTTAGAGATACTGGATGCTATAGGTATTGTGAAAAACTCCAAGGATTTCACCAAGGCATGGCTGAGGCATTTTCCTTAACCTTTGATGGAGCCAAGGCCAAGGTGGGAACAATTGAGATGCAGGTTGATGAGGCCATTATTGCAGAAGCAACAGAGTTACCTAGGATTGGTGAAAGATGGTTTAAAACAACCATTACTAAAGACATTGAGTTCAAGTCTTATCTCAAGCCTGAACACAAATGCATTATCTTCCAGAGGGATACTCCTAGGGTTTACCTTGAAGAGAAATGGAAACACTTACTCAAGGCCATTCAGGTTTACATTACATGTGAAGGTAGATATGGTAGAGTGATGCTCTACCATTTCAAGCTCATCAACCATTTTACTGGTAGGTGTTCTTTGAACCTGCCCTTCTACCTCCATAAGAGTTTGAAAAAAATGGAACACCAAGTTTAGGCCAAGCCTAGCAAGGTGAAGGGTAGGATTTTCCATCATAGTCTCATCAAATTCACAGTGCTTGAACAATTGCAGAGGAGGAATAGGAGTTGGGAACATCTTCTTTTCTAGGGTGAATTTGAACCAGAACCCCATCCTAAGGAAAAAAAGAAGACTTCATCCACTAAATATTCAACACCACATAGTAGTAAAAGGAAAAGAAGGTCCATTTCCCCAGTAATGGCAGAGGAGCCAGCCTCTTCTTCTAAGTCTAAGAGAGCCAAAAAGATGCTTGATTTCAGCCAAGCTGCAAAAGGGAAAACTAGTACCTCCGATAAAAATGTTTTGAATTTTCCTTATACAGATTCAAAGGAGGAGGTAGAGATTATAGAAGAAGAGATGTCTGAGAAAGCATCTCCTGAAGAAACAACACCTGCAGTCCAAAGTTTTGAGCATGAATCCCCTAATCTTCAAACTCCTGAAGAAGCATCTTTCTCATCTAAAGCTCAAGATCTGGAGGTCCCTGAAGCATCAATAAGCAAACACAACAAGGTCAACAAATCGTCAAAGATTGAAAAGATTCAAGAAGATCTATCAGAGATGAAGTTTCTTGAGAGGGTCATTCAATTCCAAAACTAGACTATAAGAAACACATGCGATGAGCTAAGAGATTGTTTTGAAAGGTTAGCTAAAATGCATGTAAAGGAACAGAAGAAGAATAAGAAATTGCTCAAGGAGAATCTTAAGTTGCTTAAAATGATTATATGTTTAAATAACAAACTAAGGCATAAAAAGCCTAAGCCTATAGCTCATCCTAGCCTGGAGAATCTAGTAGAGGCTACAAAAAACCGAAATGAAAAACCTTCAAATTCAAAGCTCTGAAAGAATTCCAGTTTTTGAAGTATTGTGAAGTTTTTGTAAGACTGCGGTTTCAGCAGCTTAGTCATTTTCCTCAAGGAGACGTTAGTTGTTGAAAGCTCTACTTCCGGCAACTAATCCTACTCTGTTTTATACCTGTAAGCCACCGAAAACGCAGAAACTAGCAGGATGCTCATCTTTTTGCTCAGATCAAAGATTTTTGTTTATAGGTCATTTGGAAGGGGTTCCAAATGAAATATAAAGATTAAAAGGATACAAATCATCATCCTCTTCCAGTTTTTGAGGCAGATGCTAAGGCAAGAAGGTTAAGTGGCTTTTCAATTTTTGGTAAAAAATTACTTATTTGTCAAAACAGGATTTCGAAGTGCTTTGTCATCACTTTGAAAATTATTGAAGATGCCAAATATTGTTGAAGTTGTCGAAGATTGTTGAAGATTTAGTTGTTAAAAGTTTGACCCTTAAATTAGGACTTGATCCTACATATCATACTAGTTTTGATTTTATTCTATTTTAAGTATTTCAGATCCATTTTTATAGGATCTGGAACTGTTATCTAAAGGCTATAAAGCCTATGACTATTAGAAAAAGATGGTGGGAATTGGGGGAACATGAATGAAAGGATGG
Organism: Picea glauca; assembly: GCA_000966675.3. Classification (NCBI taxonomy): domain Eukaryota; kingdom Viridiplantae; phylum Streptophyta; class Pinopsida; order Pinales; family Pinaceae; genus Picea; species Picea glauca. Next base: position 125,984 of record JZKD02S1693320.1, on the reverse strand, counting down.
CATGGGAATGTCCCCATCCATCGTAGAAATGTTTCAAAATCTGTAAATGACTTTTATGAATGAATAGAAAGGCACTATATTTCCAGATTCCCGTGTTATGTTTAAGTGGTGAAGTTTTTCCCTTATGTAACTTGTTACTTTACTATTTCACATGCTTTTTCTTTCTATATTGTCTATGAGAAGATAATGTGAAGGATTTTTTCTTAACACCCTGTGCTGGCTCGAAACAATATTTATGTTTTCTTCCAAGTTTGAAATGTAGAATTCAGCTATACTTCGCTCTACATTTGAAATGAATTTCAATCTATTCTTCCTTTCCCATTTTATAAGCTTAAAGGATCCATTAGAATGATTATCTTGCCTGGTCACATTTTGTCTTAGTTATTCATTCATTAATTGCCTTTAATCTTTAACTTCATTTTGCCCAATGGTCCTTTTTTATGTCTCAACCAAACCAGTTAAAAATCCATAAACAAACCCATGTTCTGCATAACTAGACTAATATCATATTCCCAAACAAATCTAAATTTGACAGAGAGATCCCTCTCTGAGTCTTGGAGGGCTAGATCCCTGACTCAAAGAAATTTTTTGGTTACCCCTATCGATTTCCTCCTCATCCTGGGAAATTACAGGGTGATAACATAATGGAGACCATACTGGGGAACTTTCCCCAGTAGTACACTTCAAAGTTCCATATCTGATCACTGATGGTGGACAATGACCAGACATAAGAAGGCTGATATCAGTCACCTAGTGAATCCAATCTCCAGATCAATTCCAATTCGACGACTCCACTAGAGGAAGAACCTGAAACATGGCAAAGCAACCTGGAAAGATCAAGTATTTAAACTCAAATTGTATCCAAGATATCATTGGCTTTATCTGTAATTATATTCTCTCCTATTATAACCCTGGTCAAGAATTAATTGTTGATTCTCATAATGATCATGTTCAAGATGAATAACATTAAAGGATTCAACCTTTACTTATAGCTCTGGTATGCACTCCCATATTTGTAGATAGCCCGGTAAGACACAAATCTCATGCTTCATCTCCTACCATTGTTGAAATTCCTGTTAAGCATAAGTCCCTTGCTTTTCCTCCTATACCTATGAAAATCCTAGACCAATACAAGCCTCTATATTTGCCCCCTATTCTCCATGACCTCCCTGCCAATTACATCAATAATTTGCGCAGGTTTGATGTAGAAAATGTGAATATCACTGCTGAAAAACACACCCAGAGGTTTGAAGATTTCCTTGACCTTTATGAGGTTGAAGATGACGATGTCTATATCAGGATGTTTTCCTTGTCTTTGCAAGGGAAAGCTAAAAATTGGTTCAAAAATCTTTTAGCTGCTAGCATTAGCAATATTCATCAGTTCATGCAAGTTTTATTAGATAGGTGGGTGACCATGGGAAATGTTTTCCTCATTCTAGAAGAGTATGACCACTTGAAAAGAAATCCAGGGGAGACAGTGCATCAGTTTTTCAGCAAGGTTCAATAAGTTATATCATTTAATACCTGTGAATGTAAGGCCATCCCCTGGTATATCTCAATTGCATTACCCATATGCCTTTGATCCATAAATGACATTCCAGTTAAGAGAAAGAGACACTGCAACCCTTGAGGAAATGCAAAATGTTTCAGTTGACGTAGAAGCTAACTTGTTGAACAAAAGGGAAAAGTTAAAGGCAGAAGAAAAAGATAGAACAAAAAATGAACGGATGACATCTTCAGAAGTAAAATTAGATGTCTTGGCCAACACTGTAAAAGAGATTATGCAGGAAATTAGTATGAAAGAGGAACTTGTTGTTCAAAGACCTCATATCCCACTAGTTCCAGAAATGACAAAGGTTAATATTCCCCAAAATTATGCAGCTCAACCATGGTATCAGGGACTGAAAAATTATAGTTTCATGTATTCAATTCACATTACAGTCAAAGATGAAGTTTAAAATCAGAAGATGGAGGAAGATTCCCCTGATATGATATGCATGTTCAATGGAATTTCATCCATGGATGATTCACCCAAGCTTGATTGGTATGATGACAATTATGATCACAATGTAGAAAGTCTTGGGGTAAGTGGACATACTTTACCCTTATGCTTCTCTTCTTTTAAATTTTTGAAGGAAATTTTTGAACAAGTGATAAATATCAAAAATCTTTTGATGAGATAGTGAAGGATGTTAGTGTTGAGAAAGAGGCTATTTCAGATCTAGAATTACAATATCCAAGTTTCTATGATTTTCGAAGTTCAGGGGAAAATTCAGAGCCTGAAACAGAATTTGAAACACTGGAATGTAACTTTGTACCATTAGATGATATTTCACTTCAAATTTTGAAGGAGGAAAATGCAAAAAAATTTCAAGAAAATGCAAACTACCTGCCCCTATGTTTTTCCCCACTCCTGAGAAAACATTGCCAACAGATTGTAAACAGTAAGAAAAAGGAATGTTCTAATGCATCAATTGAGGAGAAAAAGGATGATACGGAAGCTGATCCAGAGGTACATTCACTGAATATTTTTGAAGGCCAAATATCAGATGAAATCCCGAAGCCTGAGACAAGAGATGAGTTGATTCATTTTGATTCACTGCCTTTATGCTTTAATTCATTTCAGATTTTGAGAGGGAATCTTGGTCATATTTTGGTAGAAAGTCACAGTGTAAGCTATGAAGTATTAGTATAGCCCATGAAAGCCTCATCTAAAGCATTATATGACCCAATAGCTGATATTTTGGATGGTTTTTGTTCTCAAAATCATTTTCCATTTACTCGTAATGATTTCAAGGACTGTTATGATATGGATATGATTATACAGTCAACTCCAATGTCTTGTTCAGTAAAAGTATTAGAACAAAACTCATAAGAACAAATACAAGCATGTTCTGAGTCACTTGAAGACATAGAGAGCACACGTGTGGCACCTGGTCATGAGATTGAATTGACTGATTCATAATTCCAAGAAATAGGTCAAATCTATATTGATCCTATAGATGTCTATATGGAAAAAATTTTCATCTCAGAACAACCATATTTTTCCAGCATTTCTGTCACTTTGCCGATTTATCAAGCTCCCTATGATGATGATCGGGATCACAATCATTTTCAGACATGCTTAACAAACCTATTGCTAAATCAGGTGAAAAACATTGAAAGGGCCAAGGTACCAGATCCAACCTTTGACTGGTTATACTGGATATTTCATATTGATTAAGATCAAGAATTCTTAGGTTAGAATAGGATGTATGTATATAAATAAGATCATCAGATCAACAATTTTATCAGATTTACTGTATGCAAATAAGCTTGTTGGGAAAGTATGTGGTTTATTTATTTTTACTTCAAAGACTCAGTCAAGGTCAGAATGGATAATCAACCGATTTCCAGTCACTAAGGTGCAGGACCAATCAAGATACAGGTTGTGGGATCAACCCAATGGATAAGGCATTGATTTACGAATATAAAGATCTAAGATTCTTGACACCTCCTCAAGAGCTGCCATCCCCAATTGGATCCTATGTTAGTGTCCTATAACGATAGGAGATATGATGATTCAGATATTATTTGTAGGTTTCATGATGAAGTCCTTGGATTGATGGCCTGTTATCTCCTCAAATAAATTTTCCAAATTTATGTCAGTAGGTGATAGGATGGTCATTAGATGAAGCATCTTTTACATTTTAAGTTAAAAATTCTTTAAATTAAGTTCTAGACTTGTCTTTTCAAGAACTTTTGAGTCTTTACTTCAAATGTAAAAAATATCAAAAAACAGGTTTGAGTAGCTAGGGAATAGTTTTCAATGTGCTGTAAGATACCAAAATCTTTCACTTTCAATAGCTAAAATAGTAGTTGCGGGGCGCTCTAAGATGTCGAAAGCGCAGGAGACTGTAAATGGTCAGGACGTCAAATTGAAGTTCTCAACCAGAAAGTACGTGTGCCATGATGGTTTATTAGCTGTCGAAAATGACTAAAGGAGATCATATTGTGATTTGGGCGATCCATGTTTGGTTATAATAATTTTTTGATGGTGTTTTATTAACCATAAACCTATCAAGTCTAAGACTCTTGCCATTATTTCAAATCTTCCATAATCCAATATACTTTGCCATTCTTTCTTTCACTCAAATAATCGCGTGGCCCACTCTTTCTCTCCTGATCGAGTATTGAATTACCATTATGATTTGAAACCCTTTGTTTGCTAAATGTATTTCAAAATCTGTTTTTCCATTGAATATCTTCCTCATATGTCGCATTTTCTTCTGTTGAGGCTTAATTCATCCTCCATAAACACTTTTTGTTTCCCCAGGCCCGATTCCATTGTATTACAGGTGTTGACATTGTTTTGCAGATGAAGAAGGGAGGAGTTCTGCTCAGGAAAGAGCTCAATGATATAGCATATCTGGAATCTCATCCTGAGATTTTCGATATGTTCAGAGATGTTGGATGCTACAGGTATTGTGAAAAACTCCAAGGATTTGACGAAGGAGTGGCTGAGGCATTTGCCTTAACCTTTGATGGAACCAAGGCCAAGGTGGGAACAATTGGGATGCAGGTTGATGAGGCCATTATTGCAACAACAATAGAGTTACCTGGGACTGGTGAAAGATGGTTTAAAACAACCATTACTAAAGACAATGAGTTTAGGTCTTATCTCAAGCATGAACACAAATGCATTATCTCACAGAAGGATACTCCTAGGGTTTACCTTGAAGAGAAATGGAAACACTTTCTCAAGGCCATTCAGGTTTACATTACATAGGAAGGTATATATGGTAGAGTGATGCTCTACCATTTCAAGCTCATGAACCATTTTACTGGTAGGTGTTCTTTGAACCTTCCCTTCTACCTCCATAAGAGTTTGACAAAAATGGCACACCAAGTGCAAGCCAAGCCTAGCAAGGTGCATGGCATGCTTTTCCATAACAGTCTCATCAAACTCATTGTGCTTGAACAATTGCAGAGGAGGAATAGGAGTTGGGAACATCTTCTTTTTTGGGGTGAATTTGAACCAGAACCCCAGCCTAAGGACCAAAAAAAGAATTCATCCACTAAATCTTCAACACCATAAAGTAGTAAAAGGAAAAGAAGAGACATTTCCCCAGTAATGGAAGAGGATCCAACCTCTTCTTCTAAGTCCAAGAGAGCCAAAAAGATGCTTGATTTCAGCCAATCTACAGAAGGGCAAACTAGTGCCTCTGGTAAAAATGTTTTGAATATGCCTTATACAGATTCATAGGAGGAGGTAGAGCTTATATAAGAAGAGATTCTTGAGCAAGCATATCCTGAAGAAACATCACCTGGAGTCCAAAGTTTTGAGCATGAAGCCCTTGATCTTCAAACTCCTGAAGAAGCACCTTTCTCATCTCAAGCTTAAGATCTGGAGGTCCCTGAAGCATCAATAAAAAAACACAACAAGGTCATCAAATAATCAAAGATTGAAAAGCTTCAAGAACATATATCAGATATGAAGGTGCTTGAGAGCGTCATTAAATCCCAAAACCAGAATATAAGCAACACATCGGATGACGTAAGATATCATTTTGAAAGGTTAGCTAAAATGCATGTAAAGGAACATAAGAGGAATAAGAAATTTCTCAAGGAGAATATTAAGTTTCTTAAAAAAGTTAGATGTTTAAAGACCAAACTAAGTCTTAAAGAGACTAAGCCTATAGCTCATCCTAGACTGGAGAATCTAGCAGAGGCTACAAAAAACATAAATGAAAAACCTTCAAACTCAAAGCTCTGAGAGAATTCCAGTTTTTGAAGTATTGTGAAGTTTTTGTAAGACTACGGTTTCAAAAGCTTATTCGCTTTCTTTAAGGCATTGTTAGCTGTCAAAATCTCTTCTTTCGACAGCTAATCCTACTCTGTTTTATACCTGTAAGCCACTGAAAATGCAAAAACTAGTAGGATGTTCATATTTTTGGTCAAATAGAAGATTTTTGTTTCCAGGTCATTTGGAAGGGGTTCCAAATGAAATATAAAGATTAAAAGGATACATATGATCATCCTCTTCTAGTTTTTGAGGCAGATGCTAAGGCAAGAAGGTTAAGTGGCTTTTCAATTTTTGGTAAAAAATTACTTATTTGTCAAAACAGGATTTTGAAGTGCCTTGTCATCACTTTGAAAATTATTGAAGATGTCAGATATTGCTGAAGCTGTTGAAGATTGTTGAAGAATTAGTTGTTAAAAATTTGACCCTTAAATTAGGACTTGATCCTACATATCATACTAGTTTTGATTTTATTCTATTTTAAGTATTTCAGATCCATTTTTATAGGATCTAGAACTGTTATGTAAGGCTATAAATCCTATGACTCTTAGAAAAAGATGGTGGGATGGCATGGGAATTTCCTCATCCATCATAGAAATGTTTCAAAATCTGTAAATGACTTTTATGAATGAATACAAAGGCATTATATTTCCAGATTCTCGTGTTGTGTTTAAGTGTTGAAGTTTTTCCCTGATGTAACTTGTTACTTTCCTATTTCACATGATTTTTATTTCTATATTGTATATGAGAATATAATGTGCATGATTTTTTCTTAACTCCCTGTGCTGGATCGAAACAATATTTATGTTTTCTTCCAATTTTGAAATGTAGAATTCAAATATACTCCGCTCTACATTTGAAATGAATTTCAATATATTCTTCCTTTGCCATTTTATAAGCTTAAAGGATCCACTAGAATGATTATCCTGCCTGGTCACATTTTGTCTTAGTTATTCATTCATCAATCATCCTTAATATTTGACTCCATTTTGCCCAATGGTCCTTTTTTATGTCTCAACCAAACCAGTTAAAAATTCATAAACAAACCCATGTTCTGCATAACTAGCCTAATATCCTATTCCCAAACAAATCTAAATTTGACAGAGAGATCCCTCTTTGAGTCTTGGAGGGCTAGATCCTTGACTCAAAGCGGTTTTGTGGTTACCCCTGCCGATTTCCTCCTCAGCCTGGGAAATTTTAGGGTGATAACATGACCCATTGCCTATCGTCGTGTACTGCAATCTCACTTGTATAAAACTCATATTTTTTTCATGTATATGTTCTACGTCATTATGTTGCTGACGAATCTCATAAACTAAATTAGAAGGAATTGCAGGTCTCAGACATGGGGATCATCTTGGTCGAACCATTACGCATATTGGATTATAGGGTCCAATAGCTCAGGAATCATATGGTAGACCAAGTTAAGGTCCAATGGGATAAGTATATCCTAGGATATACTACTTGGGAGGATGCAGAGACCTTATGATGAGATAATCCCTCACTTTTTTTACCACCTCAGGACAAGGTTTCTCAAATGCTGAGTGTATGTAATGCCACATTTTGACTTAGAAAACTAGAATCACTTATGGCCTAATCATATCGTATTTTCTTATTAACTATGAAACTATTAATGATACACTTAAAATTTCAGACATATGGACCTATGTGAATGTCAATACTACGAATGTTTATCATTATTTGAATTATGATGGATATTATGCAACCTACTTCTAGCTTGAAAATTTTGAAATTTAAAGTTGTTGGTACATGGATACCGAGTTAATGATATGATTAAATGCATTTACATGATAATAATGGATGGATATGTATGAGTTTCTGTTATAAAATAATATGAAGATTAATGGGATATAAAATAGTCAAGGGATAATGATAATAAAGGGTTGATGTCATGAACATCAACCATGAAAAAATATGGTATGAATCTTTGTATGTGAAATTATGTTGGCTCAAATGCATTTCCATGATATGTGGAAAGTGTAGGTTTTTCATGAAGAGAGACAGCTTGAATTGAATATACAATGACAAAATCCTAGCAACATAGTTCCATTGTATGGTCCGTGATAGGGTGTTGACCCTAGTTCTATTAGGAGGGGTGGAGGCATTTCCCACTATGTATCCTTTAAAACCTGGATTCATGGGAGGAAAATGTTAGATCACACTCCCCTAGATGTGTGATGATGACTATGAGTTTCCTGTTGGGGAAGCTTGGTCAAGGTAGTTTACACTTCGTATTACGGGTTCTATTTAGATTTAGGTTAATATAGTTTATGCTCTAGGATATTCCAGTAGAAGAATGATAGGGATGGCAGATGGAAGTAGGTTATGGAGGAAGGATGATTAGAAGTAGTTCAGAGTGTATGGAATTTTAATGTTATAGCATAACTGCTTGAATTCCTCTTGTTTAATTTTTTTTTTCTTAACTGAACTACAAATATCTAAGTGAATGTTGATTGTGTTAAATTATTATAACTGAAGGATTCTGTGAATATTTTAAATGGTTTATTATTCTTTATGAAATGAATGGAATTGTTGGTTGGATTAGAAGCATACATGAATTGCATTAGATGTGATAATTATTTTCATTACTACACATACGATTCTTGTATGTTCTAGCTACGCATACATGCCTTCCACATGTACACTAGTATCTATAAGTGTTTTAAATTGATGATGTTTATTATTTGATATGGATGTATGAATCATATATTATTACCCTTGTATTGTAAATTACTATAACTTCGGGATGAATCTTCTTGAAGGGAGTGTGTATGTAACAACCCAATTTGATTATATAATGAACATGATTTATTAAGGTAAATGAAATTTATTATTGAAATAATTATATTATAATCATTTTATTATTTATTATTTTGAATTAAGTAATGTAACAAAATGGAGGGGATTATTTATTATTTTGAATTAAGTAATGTAACAAAATGGAGGGGATTATTTATTATATTAAAGGCAGGTGAAAGAATTAATGAAAAGATAAGGCATAATGGAATTGAATGGGAGGGGGGGGAGGGATTCTAGAGAGGAAGATAAGGCAGAGGGGGTTGGACTTGGGAGATGATGGATTTTTTTGTTGGAAGGAGAAGGAGAAACTAGAGGAGGGAAAAAGGCTCTCAACGTTTTATTGAAACCTACACAGACTATCTAGCTAAAGAAAGTACAAACAAAGCTTATCAAGAAAGGAAGAGAGATTCAATATGGAAGAATGAGAAAATATATTCACACTACTCCAATGAGCTAATCAATGATGGTCATTTTGATACAATGAATGAGTGGAATACACTCATATAGAGGAAATAACATTCCATATTTAAGAAAAACAATCAAGTAGTTAGTTTTCCTTAGGAATGCATGCATGCATAATAGTGATGATCAAAATAGAAAGTCCTAAAATAGAACTAGTTAGTTAACTACCACTGAACTAGTGTGTCAAAAATAGAAATTTCTCCAACGCCCCCCTTGAACATCACTATGGAGTAAAAATGAGTCCCAACAATTAGGCCATATTAGGTACTAATTTACAATGCAACTAATGAACACTGAATAAAAATGAGGAAAGAGGGAAAACAACATGGGAAAAAAACACCCCCTCAAAACAAAATGCATCAAAAGAAGAAAATGAAGCTTATAGGAAATTGTGTTCTTCACTCCAAGACAATCCCACAAATTTTGCAACTTCTGATCACTGAAAGTCTTTGTGAAGATGTAGAAATATTTATGGATATGATGAAGTCCTTTGGAAACCTGTCTATCCTTGTACATCTTGATCATATGGATCCATATGCACCTGGAAATATTATTTTATGGTGGAAGTGGAACCATATCCCAAGTCTGATTCTTTAGGAGTGAGTCATACTTCTCCTGCATGGCTGGTTTCCATAATAGATTTCCCACTACTTTAATGTAAATCTTTGGATAATAATATTGAACCATAAAGCAATGAATGGACATTGTAGGTTCAGAAGATGAAAGTACATGAGAGGGATCCTCATGGTGATATTGAGTTCTCCTCAAATCCAATGGATTCCCTCCAAGGACACCTTCCTGAAGTGTGAATTGTGCCCTCTTAGGAATATATTGAAGCTTCAACATTGGATTCTTATCTGGCTGTACTACCTGCTCATTTCCATGTACAAAATATGAGTGTATGGAATCATCTCTGATGTCTGAAATTGATGGAAGAACAAGAGTATCTTCATGTTGCACTGGAGGTGCATGTATAGTACTCTCTTTATGTGTAATTAGAAAAGAGAAGTCATCGTCATAAGACTTAGTGAATTTATACAATCTTAAATTGTGATCCACCTCACTAATTTGAATAATAGAAATGTCATCCATGTCAAGTACAAAAACTTAATCTAATGTAAATTCAAAATTTTTACCCTTCTAAGTGATCTAATAAACTAAGACTAGATTCATAGAAAGATTTGGAACATGCAAAAACATTCTCAAAACTGCCATTGTGGAGTTCCACACTTCCCTCTCCTGCTACTCCTATTGGAGTATTATCCCCCATGAGAATAGGGGGTTTTGAGAATGAACTCAAAGAAGTTAAAACTTCCTCTTTTGTTTCCATATGGTCTGATGCTCCATAATCTATAATCCATGAATCATATGAAGAATTTACTGCAACAAGAGCATGATGAGAATGATGATTACCTTTCTTAGTAATATGATATTCTTCCTTATGTTTCTTGACTCCTTCTGGAATAAAGTTTCCAAGGTTTTCTTGTTGAAGTATATTTCCCATAAGATTAATTTGCTGCTTCATGCATATGTATTCTTCATGATTTAGTTTATTGCAGTAAGTGCATTGATTTACCGTCTTCTTATTCTTGGAATCTGAAGAGTCTTTGGAACATGAAGAATCCTTGAAGCGTTTGGAATATCCCTCCTTATTTTTTTGTTTCGCTTTTCCATTCTCATTGGATGATCCTTTTCCATTATGCATGGTGAGTGCATGTGCTTTGGGATCCTTGATTAGGAACTTTTGAATGCGTTTTTCCTACTCATGTATGAGATAATCAATGAATTAATCTATGGTAGGCATCTTCCAATTTGTTCCCACGATATATAACACAGAATGGAAAGTGGAGACATAAACAACATATTCTGGTCCTAGCATAGCCAAAATTGTTAGAATGAGTTGGTATACTTGTGTATATTTATAAATACCACAAGATGGAAAGCTCAATATTAAATATTTAAACTTGGTAAATAAACCTTGCAAATTATCAAAACTTTTAGGATCCATGGTATTGAACTCTACCTCAAGCATATTACCTCTTGTCTTATCATGCTTTCCAAACAAATTTTCGAAGGTGGTCCAGATCATGTTCGAAGTCTTGCATGTGGAAACATGAAACCATAAACTAGATTATATCAATTCAAGAAGAAGTATTGTGGCCTCATCCTTTCTGCTTTCCCATCTGGTTTTTTCAATTTTTGATATAGGTTTTGTTTTTGTGCCCATCGTCAAGTTGTATAGTCCTTTCCTTCTAAGTTGAAATTCAGCCTTGGGATTCCAATCAAAATAATTGTATGGTGTGAGGATTACCACCAAGTTTGATTATAGAATAGGTGCTGTATCCATTTCTTCCAATGTATCTGAGAAACCCTAGAAATTTACCCTCAATATGCAGGTGAAAAAATTGAGAAATCACTGCAGAAAGGGCACATAAAATGGAAAATTAGTATCAGTTTCCGGATGCAATCTTTCAACTTCATTTCTGAGAAAATGGTGAGGAATTTCACAAAATGGTTGAAAACCCACTTGCATAATGGACTGATTTACTTCTTACGAGGGCAATTTCCTCAAAAATTTAATATTTTGGGAGAAAACAATGCATAAAATTGGCACTTTAAGAGGTGGCCATTCCTTTCCTTAAGACACATAGTGACCAGGTCTTAGTGGTCACCCTTTTCCAGTGTATAGGGAGATACCCTTCCAGAAGGTGGTCACACCTAGATTTGACGAGGTGATCACACCTTCCCTTGAGACACATAATGACTAGGTCTTTGTGGTTTCTCTTTTCTAGTGTATAGGGAGTGACCATATTAGTTTTGAAAAATTTGCAAGACTAGGAGCGACCGGTCGCACTCTGATAGTGTAATGGGTGAAACCCTGTCTGTTACATGGATTTCACTCTGATACCATGTCAATTTTTCATCAAAACCTGCACAATAGATCTAGCTAAAGCAAGTACAAACAAATCTTATCAAGAAAGTAAGAGATATTCAATATGGAAGAATGAGAAATTATATTCACACTACTCCAATGAGCTAAACAATGATGATCATTGTGATAGAATGAATGAGTGAAATACACTCATATATAGGAAATGACATTCCATATTTAAGAAAATCAATAAAGCATTTAGCTTTCCTTAGGAATGAATGCATGCATAATAGTAATGGTCAAAATAGAAAGTCCTAAAATAGAACTAGTCAGTTAACTCCCACTGCACTATTGTGTCGAAAATAGAAATTTCTCCTACAAAGGTAGTAGGGATAATTTGGGAGAGGAGGAAGGGTGCAAAATTTATTTGTGGGTTTTTACTAGTGGACCGGGTTGCTAGGATTTTGGGCTCGAGGGGCAGGAAATCTGATTTCCTAGAGCTAGGGAGTCAAAGAGGTTTTGTTCTTGGCAGGACGGGAGGTCACAATTCAGGAAGTTTCAGTTCCAACATCACAAGGCACTCAACAACAAGAGGAAGCAAACAACAACAACAAGGACAATATTCTTCTTCAAGAGGTCAATTATAAATTATCTTTGCTTGAATTAAAATTCACTATGTATTCATGAAATTTATGTCATGTAATTGATTATGGTTTTATTAGCTTGTTAAAAACAAAGAGAAAGAACTTAAATTTCAAACTTCATAAAATTAGATTCTCAACCTAATTACACCGTCAAAGTTTAACTATGAATCCCCGGGGAGGGATTTACAACACTCCGCCCAAAAACTATTATTAAATTTTATTTTCTTATAATAATTTGCATGAATGTCAATTTAATCTTTAGTGAATTTCTAAAAATGGAAATTTTTATGTATATGTATTTGTTTCCTATTTTATTCTAATATAAAATTAGACATATTTTTGTGTACTTGTGTGCTCATTATAATATATGTTCAATGTGATTATCAAACATATTTGTATTTATTTATGTGTGAATTGTGGTATATGTTTAATATGATTATGGATTGTCTCTTTCAATTTTAACCTAACGCCCAATACACCAATTTAATCATTTTTTTGTTTCCTAGTTTGTCTTATTTAAGGGACTAGTTTATGGTTTAAGAAACTCTAGTTACATGCAAGACTAGCTGATGGATTAAGAAATTAGAACCCAAGGACATCTAATAGAATAAAACCCTAGAAATATAATAATACTAAAAGGAGTTTAACAACACTTTAATCTTATTGAAATAAGGTTATAATTGTTTTATTATTATGCATAATTATAACATTAGTATAAGAGTATTAGTATAAGAGTGATGTTGTTTGCTCTAATGAGGTTCTGGGGTCGAATTCCTAGCCAGGAGTACCTTTGTAGAAAAAATATTTGTAACATTAGTATAACTATATATTCTACTTTTGTTTTAGGTAACACTTTCAAAGGACCATAATTTCCTTTTCAATGTTTCACAAATATTTAGTTGTTATTAAAAAAATTCAATTTTACCTTTCACTTCTAGCTTGAAAGTTAATCATTATGTAAACTTGAAATTTAATTTCCAATATAAAAATGCATTGATATTATTTGGGTATGAATGTTATTTATTTTTTATAAAAATACAATAAACACATTTATACAAATGTGGAGCAAGATGATTTCAAATATTATTAAATTGGGTCTTTTAAAAAAAATATTAAAATACAAACTAAACATAACACATTCTACTATGTCATAAATAATTCAATATAAATATTATCAAATTTGTTTTTTATGTCATGAACTATATATTGTTATTACAAAATAAACAAATATTGCATGACAAAGTAATGTCTTTAAAATGAGATTTTTAAGATTTCCATTAACATCTAAGCTTCATAAGCTTCACATGGAATCTTTATCTGTGTCATATTTATCTTTATTTTACATGTGAAATACATTGTAATGTCACTGGTCAATGTTTTCAGCAGCGCTTAGTAACTTTTAATTTAGTAATTTTTAATTGCTTCATCAACAAACTGGCATTCCAAGCTGGCATATGGAAGCATCTACTCACTTGACATTGATGCAATGACAATACAGTATTCAATAATGCATTGTACGGTCAATTCTCATTATTTTTTGTTTTTATTAGATATGGACAAAAATAGTCTTTCAATTCGATGAATCCGTTCTTCAAAATACAACTCTAACAATTTAAATCAATTCAAAAATCATTTGATATAATTTTGAATCTATACAATTGTAATTTTATTTCATTTGTCCTATTGAAATGAAAAGTCTATTAAAAAACCAAAAAATGGAGCTATATATTTGGTGAATGCAAAGGTGCTTTCCAAACTAATAGAATTAGAAATTTTAAAATGAATAACTTGTATACTTTGTTTTTAGTTTTTAACAAAACCTGATAGGATTGTTGGAATTATAATTTTTTGTAGTAGAAATTGTAATATAAAATTTGTTTTAATAACATATTAATTTGTAATATCTAAATTGGTTTTTTTATAATTCTATCGATCGAATAACCTATTGGAAATTTTTTCTTAACCTATATTTCTTATTTTCCATTTGATTAATCTATTGATTAACGCTAAAATTGGAAATAACGGTCTTGATTCCCATCATAATATTTTTTTTTGATGATGATCAATTAAGTAGAGTGAGTTATCCCTTTTTATTCCCGGGTTCTCTAATGAATTCTTGTATATAAGTGATTGGTGGAACAATTGCGGATGTTGAAATATAAAAAGGGCAGTATCTGAGAGTTTTGGGAGCTATCATTATAGCTCCCCAGATTCTATGAAAAATATTATATGGAAGTTTTGTTTCAAATTATTTGAACTTAAAATATTTAAATTTAAGAACAAATGAAAACAAAAGTGATTGCTCAAAGCCAGAATACCATCCATAAAAAAGTCAACTCATTCCAAGTTAGCCATATTAAAAGAAATTGACAAAATTGAATTTTAGTATGTGTACATAATGCATAAAATATTAGAATTCTTATTACTAGAAAGTGGAAGCATCCTACAAATTATCTAACACCTCAGTTATAAATCGTTTACAAAATAAATTGAACCAAAAAGTAATCTATAAAATACATTGAAAGATAAATAAAACTAACTTAATAAATAATCATTCCTTCCTTAAAACATAAGTAGTTATAAAATATATATATATTTAAAAAAATATACAAGAAATCTCATTATATTTCAATGCATCTTGGGCCTTCAATATACAAAAATCAAATCTCATTATATTTCAATGCATCTTGAGCCTTCAATATACAAAAATCAAGCTGCCATAAAAGATATATATTTGAAAAAATATACAAGAAATCTCATTATATTTCAATGCATGTATTTAGAGGGCCTTCAATATATTTTACAGTTAGTATAAATGCAAAAATATACATAATTTCATCTAGAATTACTATGGATACAAAGAAAGTTAAAATGTTTCAAGATATTCATCATTAAATTTGTATCGCAATTTCATTTGTCATGATCTTAAGATATCCTCGAACACCTCTATTTTCATCATGCATGTATTGTTTCTTGTTTGATGTTTACAATGTCAAGGTTCATGGGTCACACTTTTGCGGATATATTTTGTAGTATTGAGGTTGTATGCAACGGTCACCCAACCACTAATGTTTTATCAATTTTTCATCACTTAAAACTTAAATATAAAATAAAATATAAAATGTTCCACCTTGAATTTGGAATTATTTTGACACCCTCTTCATCTTAAGATATGAAAGATCTTAAATTTGAGGAATGCTTTGTTCCTGTAGTTGTTGCTCTTATTCCTCGATATTCTAATTATATTCTCAACAATTTTCACTTAAATCCTCTTTCATATCGGTTTCCTTCTAATATGTGAAGAGAATGCATATACTCAAATATACTCAATCAAAGATTGAAATTAGTTGAATTATCATAATTCAGGGGTATAGTTAGATACTCCTCACAGGGTAATGGGTTTAGTTACAGTCTCGCCTTGGTAGCAGGGTCGATACAATAGCTGGATGTTTTCGTTGAATTTTCTGACAACATCGCCTTGGTAGCAGCGTAGACACAATAGTTGGATGTTCACGTTAGCCAAGTGGCTTGTACTCTGAAACACATGTTGCGTCCTGGAAGAAAACACAAGTATCTGAATCCCATCCATTGCATGGAATGGGATATTTTGGTTCCAAACCACTAGAATCCCTCGTCCAATATATTTCTCTCTCCTCTCTATTCTATAGCCACTCTATCTAACTAGGAAGGAAGTAGCTGGTGCTATGGGTAATCACCAGAGCCCCCCAGCACTCCACATGTGCTTTGAGCAATCAAGTTTTAGCAAATCCAATTCTAGTTCAAAAGCGGTAGGAGATGAACTTGCAGATCTAGATTCAGTTCAGGGATAAGAGAGTTACGGACTTACTGTTGTCAATCTGGTTCAATGGTTCATCATGTGAGATATGGTGATGATGAGCCGATATTTTTCATCTACTCAACAGTATGTTTGTATTTTTCTTTAGAAACTTTTTAGATTATATGATTACATTTTTTCCATGACTAATTAGCCATCGCAAACTTTTGTGGACACTTCTTTCTTTAACTTGTGTGTTGTGTGTTTCACAAAGTGTTGGGCCATGTTTATGAGACTAGAAGTCTTCAACATGTGCTCTTCTAGAGATTATTTTTTCACCTGAGTTAAATTTTCAATGTTTACTTTGCTAATTTCCTTGCGTTCCTCCACCTCAGCTATTATTATTGTGGTAGGTGTCGCCTTATCAATGGAGGCCATCAAATGCATTCCAAAATGTTCCATGAGACCATCTGATCTACTCCACAACTTCTTGCAGGTGTTATTTGTTGCTTCTGGATGACTTGAAGATCGTCCAATGAACATTTCCAAGTATCAAAGAAAAACCAATACCTAAGTTTTTCCTTCTTAGCATACAGGGGTAGTGTAGTTTTTCCTTCTTAGCATACAGGGGTAGTGTAGTCAGGGGGCTTCAGAGATTTCTTTCCAATTGAGAATTTTATCAAATAAATCATTTGCCTCCTCATATTGTCCTTGAATTTCAGCTATTTCTTCTTACAAACTTAGTTGATCATCTCGACTTGTCTACATATCACTGAGAAAACATAGGAATTATTTCTACTTGAATTTTAGTTTCTCATTCAACTCTAATGTCTGGGCCTTGAAAGTTTGTACAAGGAGAGTTGATGCTCTGCTCTCTTCCGAATCTTTTTTAATACTTTTCTTTTCTTTCCTTAACAACCGGATCTAGAAATTTTGTTGCTCTATGAATCTCTTAGATTCAGTTAATTATGTCTACAACTTGGGAGTTTATTCAATGTGTTCCCCTTTGAGTTGTTTTATATCATAACCTAGTTTCAACTTTATACATTCTAATTCTATGGAATGGGTGTCGCGTTGGGTCTATGCCCTTATCTTCAATTCTACATTAATCTCATCCCTTTTCATTTGCAATGCTTCATTCAAATTTTTTATGTTGAGGGTTTCAACCACCCTTGTGGATTCTTCGAATTTTCAAGTGAGCTCATCCTTCATATTATTCAATTCTTACTCAAGTTATTTGATTTTGTTTTGGGAATTTCCTAACGCACTAGTCACCTCAAGAACATACGAGGAATTCAATCCTACAAAGGCATGGAGGGAAGAAGTTTCTTGAACATCATTATATTATCGTTCATGCCCAACTTTCCATTCCAAAACTCTCCTTGTAGATGTTATGGACTTGGTGGATTCTCCCCTTTTCCTTTTGTTTGATCTCTTCTTAATGCTCTTTGTTATGTAATCATATTAGTAATCTCCAATGGCCTCTACAATGCCTTCAAATTTCAGAATTTGTGAAGAGGAAGAAGAATCACCTAGGATGTCATTGAGGGGACTGTATTCCAAGGGAGAAATGTTCACCATGCCGAGATTGGGATTTTATGGGCCACTTGGGTTTTTTCTCAATTCCTTTGATTTTTTTTGTTTCAGTTGCTCCTCTACTTTTCTTCTAGCCTTGGTCTCTCCAGCTAATCATTTGGCCTCTACTTCATTAGCTTGTATTCTACCTTTTTCCTCATCAACCAATATTTTAGCCTCTTCTTCATATTTATTCTTTTGAAGGGATTGATGCTCATCTTTGACATCATTTTCCATCTTTATTCTTTCTTCATCGACCTATTTTCTTTAGTATCTTCCTCATATTGCAGTCTCTTTTTCTCTAAGTCTTCTTCCCTTTTGATATTTTCTTGTTCTTTGGTGTTCAATTTATCCTTCTCTTCTCGAAACAATCTTTGAAACTGGTCCAGTGTAATCTTCTTCATTTCTTTTTGCTGAGATTCCAATTCTCAGTGTAATCTTCTTCATTGCTTTTTGCTGAGATTCCAATTCTTGTTTGGTAGCATCAATAGGTATTTTTTGCAAAACTTCTTCATAGGAAATAACTCATTTGAGCCAGCCTTCCTCAAAATAAACCACATGTATGTTAGAATGAGTGAGACCTAGAGATCTTACATGTACAAGTGCAATTTCATGTGGGTCATGACCTTTTGGATCTCCAAGGAATATGCATACATTTTTTAGGGCTTCTGATTCTTTTCTAGTATTGGGGCCATTAAATAGGGTTTAATTTCCTATGTGGATGGGAAACAAAGGGAATAATGTTTTTCTACTGCTCATGGAAAGAGAGGTGACCCATGTTCTCATGGTTTGATAAGCAATTTATCTTATTAGGAGATGGTCTAGGAGAAGTTAAGGTAAAATATGTGGGGCCCTAGTGAAATCATACACCTTGATGTATGAGTAGTATTTTCCTAGATACCAGTCTACTACCCCTTCCATTCCAGTCCTGGCTTCAATAGAGATTTTGTTCCTTTGGAACTCATAAATTATGGTATAAAGAGGGGTGAGGAAGTAGTTACATATATCATAAAAATACCTTTTGTAATTTACGTTCCATAATTTAGATCAATACACATGTATAGGGGGTTGGTCCTAGTCCCAATTCTACCCTAGATCAATAAATTGTACAAATGGAATCAATCAAGTAGGAAGACATATAAAAGAAGGGATTCCTCATACGTGTAATATTTTTCATGTGAAGACATATGTTGAAATCCGATATGTCTACCTAATTGAACACCTGTCCCATTTTAACGATGGTATGGGCCAAGGTTAGCCAATCTGTCCGAAAATGCATGTTTTTTTTCCTCTCCATATGATCGGTTCAACATAGAGACCGACATTTTGTATGGTGCTTTGAATTCCTATGTGTAGACTATCTTTGAGATTATTTTCCTCGTCTATCCACTAATGTTTTATTAATTTAGTTGGAGCTTTATTGGTTTGAGTGAAACTTTTAAAGAATGGATTGTTGAGAGCACATGTAGGTGTTGGTAGGTGGTACCTTGCACTAATATCCTAAGGCCTCAAAGATACTACTCTCCTTCCATTCTTTCTTGCGATGGTTGCAGTGTTTAGGTAGAACTGCTTAAAGCACGGCTGAGTTTCTTTGTTGTAGGTAAATATGGTAGAACGAGAAGCCACTAGGTGATTGCCTTTTTTCTGTATGTTCTGGTATATTTCCAAGTTTTTGTCCTCTGGAGAAAGATATCTAGTGTTGAAAATCTTGCAAATCTCGTCGTATATGAGGATTTGGTATTCACCAATGTCATGGGTAATGTCTGTTACCAGAACCTGTTTTCGAAGAGAATAAGTTATAGGTGTAGAGGTGGATTTAAATTAGACAGATCCTTTGGATCTCATAGTATTCTAACTTGTCTTGGTGAAATGTTTTCTATTTACTACATCACCCGAATTAAAACATGAATTAATCTAGAGAAAATAATGAGGCAATTTCAAGGAGACAAGTAATTTTAGAAAATATGTAATACCTACAATTCAACTGAAACAAATGGTTTCAAAGTATTACATAGATAACCATGAAGAGGTGGAATTCTTTACCAGCTTATGAAGGAAGATATAGTGTAAAAGAGGGTTTAGGGTTATTTCAAGTGTAATGGATCATTTAATTGTGCATTAAACAACCAATGTAACGGGACCATTTAAAATTTTTGAACATGATCTCACCATTAATGTGATTTGAGAGGTTAGAGTGTTTGAATATGTGCATCGATATCATGGGGGAGGTGTAGATTTGAAAAAATGTTACTATAGGAGTCATTTCCATTGGACAAGGAAAGGTTCATGAACCATTTCCACTCTGAAGGAAAATGATCGAAGAATATTCCATATCCCATCTTGCATTGCATGTCAATGCGTTAGGAGTGTAGTCGGGGTAATCGATGGGCCCATCAGAGTCATCTCGTCGGAGGTA
This sequence comes from Picea glauca, assembly GCA_000966675.3. Taxonomy (NCBI): domain Eukaryota; kingdom Viridiplantae; phylum Streptophyta; class Pinopsida; order Pinales; family Pinaceae; genus Picea; species Picea glauca. The sequence goes on along the minus strand of JZKD02S1693320.1, from coordinate 105,638 downwards.
ATCGATACTCAGGTTCATGTATACTTTGATGGAAGGGTGTCTAAATCATACTCTCTTTTTAACCTTGTTAAGAACCAAATACTTGCATACAGAAACACCCCAAATATTCAAAGAAAAATATAGAAGAACCACACTTTATTATAAGAAAACTATTGAGGTAGGGAAACACCATACAATGGATCCTATTATGGAAGTGATCCTCTCCTGTTCATTTTCCTCTTCGATGGGGAATCCTCCTATTGAGATACAACTCATAATACAATACTTCTCTTCATATCTCATTGCATTGCTAAAACTCGTTTATATAGTGATACCAACCATCTAAGAACATTCTATAGGTGGAACCTTGTAGAAGTGTAACCTTCTAAGAAGTCCTCTTACACTAATTATTTCTAACTACCATAGTAGGAATTATTTAATACTATAGTGGATCTAGTCCACCTTACATTGAATGGCCTCCACTATTGTCACTATGGGCCCTACGGGCCCCCCACTACTTGTCTAGCTACCTAACATTCGACCCCCCTTATGAAAGCATTGTCCTCAATGCTTGATGTACAACCATACACCATGGTCCCATGAATAAGTGTGGACCATAGTGATAAAGTAGAATAGAGAACCAAGGTCTCATGTAGAAATGAAAGACACCATACTGAAGTTGTCCAACCACCATTGTAAACTGGGGTCCCATGTCTAGTTTCTCATGTCAACTCCATACAAAAGATATATGAACTCAAGAAATAGCTGAAAATGATGCAAAGAGCTACTTTGATAATGGGGATCCAAATATGTAGATCCTTCCATATCCAAAAAATCATCGGAATAACACACTGGTATTGGAGACTATTCAATAGTATTCATAGAAGGCTTTGAACTTCTCCCCTTAATGTGCTCTACATCAGGTGGAGTAGAGTCATCAAATAAAAGATGAAAGTAGTTATCATCATAGAGATTACAATTGTTCATATACCAATCCTCACAATATTCATCATAATCATACCAAGCATATATTGCTTGAGTATATTATGATGTGATGTCAATGGACATGATATTCCTAATATATATCTCCTGTCCTGCAAGTCTTATCTCTTCAATAACTTGCATATCACGTTGAAATTTTACATTGGAAGCTTCTAGTTTGAATTGTAGTGCCATGAGGCAATGAAAGTTAATATCCATGGGAAACACAACATATAATATACCAAAAGAAATCTATGAAAATCCTATATGAATGGAACTAATCTAGTAGTAATATGAGCATCCTGTGAAAAGTTATGAACTATGGAGTTCTTCCTCCATCAC